>CM054381.1:28528158-28910658 GCA_028858755.1 Ara ararauna | reverse complement strand
ACCTTTCCTGTAAAAAGTAAAGTTTTTCTAAATGCTCTCCGGCTATTTCAAAATGCTGCAAACTTTATGCTGCAAGCCTTTTGCAAATGTCGTATCTGAGAAATATAAGTGATATCAGCAATTCTTACTTCGTTTCTTACATTGTATTATATGTTCCTATATTTAATTTATTCTGATGATTTATAGTCCTTGCTGTAAAAAATTGTGTTTGAGTAATTTGAATGTGTTTGGCTTTAACTGATGACCATTCAGTCCTGTGACAGCTTTCACTTGATCAAAGGAATCAGATGCACTCAATATTTTCTTTTTCAAATGAATATGAAACCTTGCTCTTTAAACAGATCAAATGTTACCTAAATTAAACAGATCAAACTTTGTGCTTCTCAAAAACTCCAAATTATCTCCATTATTCAAGCAATTTCTGTAGATATTTTTGATAGCTTTTTTCAAAAAGAGGATCATCGAAACCAAATGCATTATTCAGTGATCTCACCAATGCACTATGAAAAAGTAGTTACATCCCTGTCCTACTCATTCTGAAACATTCAAGGATTTGCACTCAGTTTTCTGTTACAGCAGCAGAATGGGACTTTGTTTATATCCTACCACATTCTCAGCGCTTTTTTTGTAACACTGATTTACAAGATTACCTTAATACCTCATTCTCAGATATTAAGTACATAAAATAATCCTAAATGTGCAGTTTACCTGTATTCAGAAAATGCTTTAATTGTTCTCAATTTACTTACTAATTATGTGACTTCAGTCCTTTGATTTTTTTTTCCACTTTTCCAGCTCTCGCATTTGTCGCAGCTTTTATTTCATACTTTAAGTTCCTGATAAAAAAAAATGTGTTGGATAAAGTATTGCAAAATTCTATTATAAAAAGAATTCCCCATTACAGTTCTAATAGGTGGTGTTCCGGTTGCTGGCTGACAGTATAGAGGGTGTTTTTTAAATCAGAATACTATTTGGTATCAAGTTAAGTGATTCTGAGTGCTTGAGAAGTATGACTGTGCAGTTACATGGAAAACTACATTTCTAATCAAAACAAATAATGTAATCAAGATTATTTGACAGGCTCTACTTTGCTAACACTTGTTGACCGGTGTTGACTGTAAATGTTCTCCTTCATTCTCTCAGAAGAATCCTATACTCAGTCTTCTTTTAAATGGACGAAGTGCATCAGCAGCTGGTTGGTAGTGGGACTGTGTGAGTACCCACATCATTTCCCACATACCTTAAACTGTTGCCCTCACTAAAACCTGGAATTTACTTATGTTTGAGATAGGCACAATAATCTTTCCCTCCCTCATAGGTCAAGAGTACTCAGTTTACAAGGTATTTTGGGGATAACTAAAAGGTGTTTTACACCGAGAAACTTTATTGTAGAGAAGAGTCATGTAAAACAAGATAAATCTAAATCATTATTGTTACCTACAGCTTGGTCAATGTCATAATGAGGGAAATGGAGAGAATAAAACTAAAACCTTTAAGAAAAAGGTTTTCTTGAAGAAGTATTCTCTATTGTCTTTGATTAAATTGCCAAGTTTGAGAGGTTTTCATTTTTCATAGAACGTCTGCTCACCAGGCAGGCCTTCTCCTAGTCATTGTAATTTTAATTACTTGATTACTTTCACAAGAGAAGAATCCATATAAAATTCTATTTCATATAGAAAAAAAAGGAAAAATCTTCTATATTTCTGTCTTGACAGTTTATATTTGTAGTTTGAAGGAGAGCAGCCAAGGTCAAACAGGTGGCTCTGCATCCACTGTATTAAAAAATGCCCCTGGACCTATAGGTAGCAATTTCTTAATAATTATAGCAACCCAAGGGTAGCTAGTCTTGGAACACAAAACATACAAGCCTCAAACTAGGGCCCTCTCAAGTCAACAAACTGAGATCCTTCATTTGCTCAGCTTGTTGAGAAATCTTCATGCTCCCCAGGGACAAAGAGCCATCCAGCCACCCTTTTTTCACCCAGGTTGTGATTAGAAGTGACATATATATTTTTAAACAGAACTTATGTACGTTACTATTCCAAACTAAGAGTATCAATCATGGCATTTTGATATCCTTGAAAAAATGCTTAAAAAGAGGTGAGATTTAAGGCACAATAGGCGTAAAATATAAATAATATTTAAGGTAACAGAACAACATTGCATGTATTTGAAATACTGCATGCAGTACACAGTTTGCTAAAACCAAAAATCAGGTATCTTAAATACTGCACATAATTCAGACCTGTGGCATTGAAAAGATAATAGATAATCTGTTTCAATTCTATTCAGGCAAACATACGCATGTATGTCTCTGCATGTGTAGAAAACATAAAAAGGAATCTTTTTGAAACAAAAATTACTCAGAAATAATCAAATGTCATTAGGATTAAAGTATAGATACGTATTTGTTTCATTATCTCCATGTACAATACTCCCATCAGCCTGGGAAGTGAGGAGTCCTGTATCCATTTGAAATTTCTGAGACGCTTTCTTAACAGTATTTTCTCTCTAAAAATTTAAAGCACTTCACAATCTTTAACTTCCAATTTGACACTACTGGATTTAATAAGTAGCTGTGTATGCAACAGCTAACCTCCATATAGGTTAGGTTGCTTTTGCTAACAGAAGTGGTAGACTGGTGACATGCAAGAAGAGCCATACTACCAGAGTCCTCATGCAGAACTGCATTCAGTCACTTCAGGCTCACATGGTGTGAGGAAAGCTTGTAGGACTGAAACCCTTACCATGGCTTTGAAAATAACCCAACTCAGCAAAGACCTAAATCTGGTCTGACACTGCCTTCTTTCATCCAAGAAAACATCCTGAAATGGTTGAAATCTGGTCTAATAGTAAGGTCAAAACTACTTTTCTGACACATACAGAAGTAGTACCATAATTCAGTGTTACACACTGGCTCAAAATATTGTTACTACATAGTCAAGACACCAAATTCTCAGAACTGATTTAAACTACAGCTTCTGTCCTCCAGATATTGGAACACATCCCCAGCCTTGGATACTTTATCAGATGTTGGAAGGGCTTTTGAGGATGTGAATTATAGTGCCTGCTGGGGCTGATCCCCTAAATGCTCTTGTCTTGAACTGAAATGACTTTCACATTGCTGTGACATTTCACCTACTTCTCAGTGCTCAGGAGCTGTGTTTGAGATAACATAACAAGCAAATAAGCTCAGCTTTCTTGTGCTTATAAAGCAGTAAAAAGAAAACATAACTGAAAAAAAAAATTAAGAATCACACTGATTATTCACCCTTGTAGGTTTCCAGGTTACAAAAAAAAACACCACTAGCCCCTAAGAATTAAGAGCAGTACACAGCCAAGACCTTGCAATGCAGCTTTGATAGCTCTTAGTATTGACCTTTGAATGAAATGTCAAACAGTTCCTGACTCTGCTGCATAGATTTAGACATAGATAACAATTTACTTTTAAGGAAGTACAGGCTTACGTAGTTACCTCCCAAATATGCAACATGTACTCATTATTTGACACAGGTTAACATCCTATTTGGGCAGGATCTAAGCTTCTGTAACTCTCAACATTATGTCGTATTCGGAAGCCAACAGAACTGCTGATGTGATGTTTTTTTAATACTGCTTCTGAAGGTAGGATGCCACCCACTAAGACTACCACCAGCCAGCCATCTAGGTTATTCTTGACAAGGTCTTATGAAAATAATGGCCAAATCTAATCCAGCTTCCACTGTGAAAAAATCATAACCTTGAGTTCAGTGTCTAATCCTGGAATGAAATATCAGCATTCCCAGAAATATTGCAAAATTGTCATTACTCAAGATAAATCTACTCACACAATCACTGTCTATGTGGGAATTCAGAAGCTGAAGCTTTGTAGCTTGCATGGTAAGGCTGTGGCTGTTAAAAATGGACTGTTACTAATTGATAGGGGCTTCAAAATGAAGATACATGGTGTCTGAGATCCTGTTTTGATCTTTTTTACTTTCACACATGTGCCCTTCTGTATCCTGTGGATCTTCTATGTGGCTCGGTGGGTACATGCTCCACATGTTATTCTGCCTTTCTGATGTTAAAATGCAGCACATAGGCTCTTATACATGGTGTAGGAGCTGCTCTTTGATGGACGTATAATCAGGCAGGAATTTGAAATATGGCCAAGACTTTGCTTTTATTTCTTGGCTATCGGACATAAGTGTGAATTTAGTCTGTAGAATTTATACTTCTTTTATTGTGTTAGATAAATTGAAATAAGTAGGAAAATCCTTCATCTTAATTGTCTTTCTCTTGCAGTCAGTTCCACAAGGTGTGGTTTAAGCTACGAGTACTTAAACATATACAATATGATAGCATTGTCAATACAAGACATTATTAGGAACTATTTTATTGTCATGAAAGAACTGATGTATGTTTCTTTCCTTTTTCTTTCAGTCTTACCAATCAATGCCATTGCATCACTGGTTTTCTCCTGCATGTGCATGCTTCCTTTAACTCCCATATGTCGCTCATTTCAGGCTGCACATTAAAATACTAGTCTTGCAAAAAAATTTCTTATATAGCCCTTTATTAAGGCATTTTCCATTATTATTTTGTGCGGATGTGTTTATGAGCTACTCTTCTAAGCACCTATTTTAAGTATTTTATTTATATATCAGAAGTCGTTTTTCATATACTAACATTTATGTACACTGTTATATAAACAAATCTATAGTTTATTTTAAAATATATAAAAAGCTTATTTTAATCAGCATGCTTAGAGGTTTCCTTTTTTATACTGTTTTCTTTTTAATTGAAATAGTCTTCTTTGCTTGACACAGATTATCCTCCTCAATAATTAAAGCTCTTTAGAATTCAGCAATAAGTATTGCCGAGTGTAAACTTCAGCAAGAATAGCATGTTACTGTAGCATTAGTGCAGTTTTGCGTACTGTGAAGCAAATTACAATTTGGTTATTCTACTCAGTTATTCTGCAAGTTACAAAATGATATTCCCATCCTGGAAGAAAGTTTCAGTCTGCAGAATTTATTTTTCTTATAAACTGCAAGGGGAAGATAATACATATATATGAAAAATTTTAATTGTTTTTCACCATTGAAGTATTATTCTAAATGCATAAAATAGTAATTCATACAAGAGAACGAAACAGATGAACAATTAAACCAGAAAATTCTATTGAAACAAAATGTTTCATTCAGATTTTTTCCCCTGCTGTCAATTCACTTGTCCCAGATCTACATAAGGCCGTTCAAATGGCCTTGACTCTTTTTTTCGATTTCTTAGCACCCAAAAGAATTTAAGCAGAACTCGTGTTCTGGCTCTAAATGTACAAGGTCATAAAGTTCTTCTGAGGGAGAAACTTTAGAGTTTCAGTAACACTGTGGTTAACATTATGTTATCATTGATCACCAAACAAATAATACATCGAGTCTGTTATCCAAACCTAAAAAATTCCTGAAGCAAGTCTACGAAAAATGTGTGTGTGGGGAAATAATAATAATAAAAAAAACTAGGCCTCAAATAATTTGTATGAAATATCACAGTATTAGCTTTACAAAAAGCAGACTGATTAAATATCAATACTTACTTTGCAAGCATTGTGAATTTCATACTTCATAATAATACTATACAATAATACATAATACATAATACTACTACATAATTTCACTGTTGTCTCTGTAATGTAATCTTGCAGTAGTTGAGGATATTGCAGAAAACAAACCACAGAACTGCAGCATATCAGAGACTACTGCCACCACGCAGCAAGCCCAGCATCTAACTATTGTCCTTTTGTGCTCCAGAATTGCTGGAGGTTTATGCCTGGTTTGGTTTTGACGGCCTTTGTCTAACTTACACTATGATCTACAGTCCTTGCTCCATTTAACCCTTCTTTAAGCTGTGTTGTCCGTGCGTTCAAGACCTGTACCTGATACATTGACTGTGCTAGAATTATAGCCCATCCTGCACTATTTCAGGAACAGAGACTGGTTAATTTATCACTACCGTGAAGTTAGATTTCCTCTTACAAGTACCCATCAAGGACAATTCACCAGCTACTATTACCTTTGCCACATACCTAATTAATTTCCTTACTTAGACAAAACAAGGCCATTGTAAAAATACCCCTTTTAAAATTATTAATATGATACAATTTGTCTTATTATTAAATAATAGAAATAACATTGATATATAATTATTTATATTAACAAGCTCTATATTGTACTTCCTAAAAATCCTCTCGCTTTTTTAGTTTTGCTTACAGAGGAATAGAACTTAACATGAAAATGTAACTTATCATATCCAATCAAGCCTGATCTCCAGATAAATAAAAAATTAAAAAAGCGAGATAAAGTGAAAATACTGAAGATAGCTTAGGCAGTTTGCTGGTAACTAAAATTAAAATCAATAGTCCTTTTCAATAGCAAGTGTAAAACATGGGTAAGTACTTCAAGAGATAAGAAGTTTATTCTTTTGTAGAAGGATAGCACAGAGTACTAACTGCAGACAATACCACATGCTTTTAACTTTCATTTCATATGGAAAAGTTTAGTCTTCACTTTCTGCCTAGATAGGGGTGGAGCTGGCCTGTAAAAAAGAGACAAAAAAGCAACTATTGAACAGCAGCTCTTATTCCAAAAGAACCTAAAATACCCTGAAATTCCTTAGTTTCTTTCTTCGCAAATAACTGACCGGATTCATGAGTAGCACTTGTGAACTTTGTTAAGCAGTCATCGAATGGAGGGCTTCAGAAGAGGCCTCCTTGTGAAAGTGGTGAGGTATCTAATTCACAATAGCCAATAGCAGTGAATCACCTGCAGAAGAGCTCATATGTCACAATTCTTCTCATTCCTCTGCACTACAAAGATCTTTTTCTTAGCCCACTTTTTAAGATATAAAATGCATGTGACATTGAGTATTTCCTTCAAAATACACTTGAGTGCACTAAAAAGCAAGCAAGAAAATGTTAGGACATGTAAAATAAGGAGGAAAAAAAATTGGATATCTAATGGGTGTTGAACCTTTTTAATTGGTTACCAAGCAAGAAGGTCCTCCCTGAGCAGGGCAGGTATGTCAGGGGGGCAGGAAAACCCACCTTCAGTGGTGAAGAAGTTCCTATTCTTGTTTGCTGTTTAGAACACTAGCATGATTTTTGTTCCCTGGTGTTATTTTGTACAGCTGATACCATACAGCCTTCTTATTTTTACTGAAAGAGCATTCCCTCAAAATACTCCCAAGCTTATTCTCATATAGTAAAATAGTTATATTTTCCGAGTTATAAAAACATCCGTAATATGTAATTCTATATAGTCATGGACATATTAGCCTTAAGACAGCGAAGGGATGAGTGTATATGAATTGCGAATGTCTCTTTACAGGCTCTGCCCTAAAATAATATTCTTACTTTTTTTGTATCTAGAGTGAAAGCCACTTTTTTGGGGGTGATTAAGGTCTCTTGCTGAAAACAATCATTTCAGGAACTTGTTTTCATCTTGCTGATAGCTAGGGTTACACTGCAAATTGAACTGTAAAATATTCCTTCACTGTTCCTTCATTTCAGTGAGATAGAAAGTTTAACCCATATCAAAGACTTTCCATATGAGGAATATTCACATAAAATGCTAGATATAAAAAAAAATATTCATATAGTTCTAGGCTTTGAGAGAAACAATAGATCACCATGTAGTCACGTCTAATAAATTCTTAGCCCAGAAATCTGTCTGTCTGAACAAACAAACATCTACCAGAAATATTTGCTAGGCTTTATATTTTCCAGAAGCATTCATAACAGCACGAAGGATGTTTGTAACTTCTTTAACTTACAAGTTATTGGAAAACATAATTTTTACATTTATAAAAGGCAGCTGTAAAATCCCTATTAAAAATATAAGGACAACAACAACAGTTTTTATGTTGTGCCTTATCCAGCTGACACTGTCCTTTCAGAAAGGCAATGACTTGTTAGTACCTCTAGCAGGAGTGTGAACAGATGCGTCCCTGACAGGCGATGGATGGTCAGGGTCCATCTGGCCAGTGCAGCTTGGACAGAAATGATGTATACAGCTTCATCAGTGAATGACTGTCATCAATCCTGTGCCATGGATAGCATAAATGACAGCTACACTGCAGCTGAGGCCCAGGTGTGAGAATGAAGAAGGGTCTGATTTAAGAATGCTGGGTAATCAGGAATGTATAGTCTCCTGGACTTTAATTTGTATCTTTAACCTCCTATAAATATCCTTGTATACTGTAGGAGATACGTGTTTTTAAACAGTCTGATCCTGAAATTAGCTTCAGGATGACAGATATTCTTTGCTCTCCTTTAGCTGCTGATTACCCCACTTCCCAGTATACATTAACAAATGCATGCTGAGCTTTGGCCACTGTACTGTGGGCTCCACAATTTAATTATTACCTCATTGATTTTTCATGTATTTCAATTTTCTTTTCTTCAAGTCACAGTGACTGTCCTATTGGGGGCAATGTTTGTTTTCTCTTTCCAAGATTTCCTTGTGGAATTTATTTTGAATTCAAGGATTATTTTTTTAACCCATCAGGAACTCATATTTGCTTAGCCTGGTGGTTAATAGACAGATAGATGCAAAATCCCCTCAAATGAAGCTGAACATTATGGTTGAAAATAGATATAAACAGAAAACCATAATGCAGTGACAGTCGGTAATCCCTAACTAAAGGTACGTTCAGTTTTTAAATGGTCCTTTTTTAGTATGCATCAAAATCATGCATAATTTGCATATATTAGCATTCTATTATTTCATAGCATTGGGAATGGGAAAATGGACATAATTATTATATCCTCAGAGGGTATTTCTTTACTTATAACTATTTCACAATAAATTGCTTTTCTTTATCAGTGGATCATATGAACTAACATAGTAATCTGAAAGCAAAATAAGTTATGGATGTTTTATATAAGGATATGACTCAGCCCTTTCAGTACACAGTAATATCTTCTTTGTTGCAAACAAGAATGCAATTATATTCTCTTAAGAAGCAGTTAATTGTCAAGGACTACATTTTGACCAGGTAAATGCATGTTGTATGGCTGAAGCAAGACTTGTAGGCACACATCATATTGTATACAATATACTGTGTGCACAATTTGTCTGTGAACACAAAAAAGAAAATAAAATCCCACATTTCCAATATCTAGTCCATGCTTGCAGGCATAAGGCTTACTTTAGATTTCTTTTATACTGAAGCTTGGAAAACCCCACAGATCACTGTAGCTCTAGACAGAGAAGCTTTAGGAAAGCACGATGTAAATTCTGGTGGCATTACCATGAGGGGGGTGGTATGGGACAGTACTCCAAACATCCCCACTCCAGACACAGGACTCAGTTAATATGCAACATATGCAGCAAAGAGGCCCTAACAGGAGCTTTGCAAAGTACAATGGGCCACATTAATTACAGGTTACAAGGAATATGATCAATTTTCATTTCCAAGTGCTGACTTTTGCTGGCTCTTCAAGTTCTTGGAGCAGAAGTGAAGCATAAGGGCACCAGAGGGAAGTGGAGATGTCTCAAGACCACAGTATCCTGGTCCAGCTTCTTTTCCATCCAAACAGAGTGGATAAATTAGACTTGGCTTAGGAAGCAGCCCCTTTTTTAAGTGTCTCTGTGTATACGTATATATTAATGCCTGAGTGCGTGTGTACATTTGTCAGTGAGATTATACCAAAATATATGTGCAGGTGTATTTGTGTGAATAGTAATAGTCTGAAAATGGTTTAATTCAAGCTCATTATAGTAAAAAAAAGATTACTTTAGACAAAAGAATTTGAAAATGCTTTGTCAACAAATTTTTTGGGGTAATTTGGAACTTCTTAATCTCCAAGCAGAAAATTTAACTTCTGGGGAAAGTAAAAAAAATAAAAATTATTTTGTAGAAAGGAAATTTTTCTTCAGAATAATAATACGACTTTTCATATAACTTAGTAAGTCTACACAAAGACTTCTGTGACACAGAAATGAGTTGTACCAACACAGATTATTAGCCTTAAGTGCTTTAGGGAGAGATTTTCAAAAAAGCACATGTGGAATTTAATGCTGGTGGTCTCCAGAAAATCTTTGCAATTTGTGCCCTGAAATTCTTGGGCACCTGAAAAAAATCTCCTGCTTAATATTTTATAGGGCTGTGGTTTAACCTTCAGAATATGAATAGAGCCCCCATCTGTGTAGGCTTACTTGTTATCCAGTGGTGCAGGTCAGTACCAATCAGATCAATACACCCCCAGGAGAAGACGGAAGTGGAAGAGGGCCACTGACCACCAAGCATTTATCCCAATGAATCACAATTACAGGAACACCTGTGCTAACAAACTATGTCCTGATCCACTGGGAAAATGTTCACAGTGCTCAGCAGCCCTCAGAATTTCTCATTTATTATCACTGGCGGGTTGGCCTGCAGTTGCATATTGGGTTACAGTGTAAAATTCAGAAGGACACTGGTTCAAGACCTTCGAGGATGATTAAGCTTTCAGAGGGCTTTTTGCTTCTTCTCTTGGATAAGTATTTTAGCTTTATCTTCAAGGTACTGTTAGAGGCTTTTAATTCATACATCTGAGTTTCAAACAGCAACACACAAGTTTCAGAAAAGTTACATCCAAAAGCGTGCTTACACTGGGAGTGACGTACATTTGTTAATGAACTCTGTTAATAAGCTGTGGCTAACTGTCACATAACAGAGAATAAGAGAAAATAGAATGGCCTATGGTAATGGAGGGAGCAAAAATTAGGAAAAATGGCCGTACAATATTTGTAAATACCTCCCTTGCATAGCATGAGATGCTATGTTACAATAGCATCTGTTATTATAGATATGGAACAGCTTTATTATTTCTGTGTCATTACAGTAAATTATCTACCCAAAGTGTAAGGAAATGCAGCAGTATAATGAGGAACTTCCACTGTGTAAGAGCTTAGACTGTCAGAAAATAGGAGCTAGGATCATCACTGCCTGTAAAGCCTCTCTATAAAGGCAAGGGTATATTAATCAATCTCAAGTTTCTTCACTTCTGTGCTATCATAATATTGTACAACATCTGTGATAAGTTTTGCCATATATGTCAAGAAACTAATAAATGCATCACTGAACAATGGATCCTTATGATTACATAGAAGCCAGAATGCTTCCAAAGTCTCACTGTGAAATTTAGCATATAACACTGGTGGTATGCAGCAGGCAGAGCCATATCTTACATATTTTACATATATATCACAGTGAAAAAGCATCAGAGTAGACAGCCATGCTAAGCAACTGAAAGTATCTAGCAAGCTTAGTTCTTCTGGCTTCAGAAGTCATTATGCTTTTAACATTATGCTGAGAACTGGCCATTTGGAGATGAGGACAGATGAAGACTTGGATATGTTCTCTTTTTTCTGAGTCAAAATCTTGCCTAGGCAAAATCTGAGACTTTGAATATGTGTTCAGGATTTCTGTCCATATGTCTTTCAGCCCTGTTAAAAAAAAAAGCTGCTTTACATATAACTAGGCTGTGGAACATCTGAAAGTCCCAGGTATAGCTGATGTATACATAGGCCATTTTGGTAAAGTACATAGCCAATATGCTGACACATCCAAGACAGACCACATGGCCTAGGTTGTGCTATGCTGGTGACATGGAAAACTGAAATATCCAACATGTCATCTGTGACGTATCGTCATGCTGGAGGACACTTCACCACCCAGGCATTATTTGGCACATTTGTGTATATTTACAAGTACATGTAAGGAATACTGATTATCACAAAACTTCCATATGATAAGGTCAGAAGAAAAAAGGTAAGAAGGGGTGGGAAGGAAGATGATGTGAAGGAAAGAAGAGTGAAACATCTGGAGAAAATTTTCACCTCCTGTAAAGAGCACATGAGAAACTGTTTTAGGGGGGAAAGAATCATCTGAGCAAGAAGCCATTTAATTTATACTCTGCAGAATAGAATGAAAAGAACATTCTCACTTGCTACATATTAGTGCTTCTCTAGATTCAAATTTGGACTTGATCACAACTAGAAAGCTGTTCTGCTGAGTTACCCTTTCCCAGGCATTTTCGGTACTGCCTTTTTAGTCATCACATTAGCTTGAGAACCAGTGTAGGACAAAAAGAAAAATTACATGGAAAAGTGTGTTCTTACTATGATCAGTTTACACCACTGAGGACGGAATGCCTAATCTGAGATATTACTAAATTTTAAACTAATCTCCTTTTGGCAATACTGGTGTAATCAAGATTTTATGTATCTCCACATATGCTTTAAAATTCCTTTGATGCATTTTGCTATTCTGGTTTTGGGACTTGCCTGATTGGAAATCACTAAGCATGCTTAACTGTGCCACATATTTTTCCTTCTGATTAAAATGCAGGCTGGCACAAGCGGAGACTGATGGCCTCTGAGTTTATAGATTGACCAGGGCACCTGCCGTGCAAGCATCTTTGTGCTGCCCCATCACTGAATTTCACACTGACCTTGAAGCATCGCACTTGATAAAGCTGAAAGTTAGTTTCTATTTCTGTTTCCAGCCCCGTTTTTTAGTACCCCTTAACAGACTGTCAATTGTACTCTGACACAATGGTGCCTGCTTCTTGTAGGTTGTAGCTCTCAAAAGATAGTAACCTTGATGCTTTCAGCCACAGATTTTTACAGCTCTTTTGCATGCTTCTGATTTAAAATATTTTAAAATAAATTTTAGTAGTAAAACCAGGAATACATCTACTGATGACATCTTGAATCTCCAGCAATTGTGATGAAGACCTTAGACTGTACCAGGCATGTTGTACCTGCCAAGGTTTTTTAGTTAAAGGTCTGTTCAACCTAGTTCATAAGCAAGTTGGAAGTGAAGATTCCCCTGGAAAGGAGAGCACTTTCTGAAATATCTTTTAAAACACAACATCTGTAGGTACAGCTCACAGTGAATACCAGCTTTACTCGGTACAAAGCTTCCAAACCCTGCTACAATGTACAGAAAAACCAATACAGAAATCAGAAAAAATAATGTATTTGCATTTATGATGTTTCAAATAATTGCTCTTTTTAGTTTGCAACCTAGAATAACGCAAGTAGCTTGGAAACTAATGTATATGTAACTCTGTGCAAAAGATACTCATGTTTTACAACAGTTGGGATTGGATAGAAGTGTGTTTCTAGTGAAAGTTTATTTTAAAACCGATATAACTCTGAGAACATAAATACACCCATAGAAATCTGACTCAGCTAATAGTGAAGACATTGCATGCTAAAGCACATATGAAAACCTTTCCAGAGCACAAATAAAAAAAATAAATTAGTGTAATTTCTAGAATTAGAGCCCTGAATTGTTTCTTTGGCCTCTGAAATGTATGCAAAGCCAACAAGTACTTCACTGTCTGAGTAATGTTCATGACGTTGCATCAATGCTACAATAGCTTCCTCGGATGGCTTATACATACAGAGATAGCTACAGCTACAAAACACACCAAACATCTGAATACAAGCCATCAAAAGAAAGGAAATTCTGATTCCTAGTTGAGGCCTGTGACATTTACAGGCTATATGAGAATACATGGGATGTTATACAGCATTGCGCATCATTATTGTGGAAGTCATTGTTTCCCTCATTAGTGCTCTAGATCTGTACATTACTTCCATTGCAGGTCACGACCTCCATGCTGACAGTCCATCCTTAACTCACCCTTTTTGTGCCTAGGTATTGTAGCAAATTTGCTACAGTACGTGACATCTCACACTTGAATTTTCTGCAATATTTGAAGACATGTATCCCATTCAAATGCACTACTTATCAACTCAGAGGTCTTCAGGAAACTATTAGGAAGATATGGGACACATATCTAAAGTAAAATTAGATAAAATTTCATTTGTAAGTGTTGTATTTTATTATAATACTTAAGCTGTAGTTCTCTGTAGAGCTTTTAATTTTATGTGGTAGAATGATGAGCACAGTTAAAATATTCCTGAAATATTTTTAAACTTCAATAATCTTTTCCACAAAAAGAAATTTACTCAGTAGGAACATGTAAAACAGTAAATGTTTGCATACTCATTGTCCTAAATTCTTTTTAGCGTTAATTAAAAGTATAAATTAATATTTCAGAAAGATGTTAACCTTTCATTTTTAATGCAATTGAAGCTAAATGACTAAAACTTAGCACGGATTCTGGTCTCCTGAAAAACTGTGACTGACACAGTATCATCCTGTAATGGAGCAGCTAATATGAAGACATTGACATGGCAGAGTCATTATGATAGATCATATCAATTCACAATTTGGCTTCATAAATACGTAGAATTATTGACACAATGCTTGTAATGGCACTTCCTTGTCTACAATTCCAATGTACAGGACTGATCTTTGCAATGAGGACTCTGAAGTATAACCCGAAAGGATGTGGTGTGTGGAGAAAAGGTAATATTCATATTGTAATAAGTCACCTTCTGTTTTAATATCAAAAAAACAGTGTTAAAACCAGGGAAAGAAATCAGTTAAGGCTTCCATGCCTGGAAGTCTCTCTAATACTTACTTAGGTTTACTGTATATATTCCTTGTTTCCCTGCTCAGAAAATTGCTTAGAGTTTGCCAAACTATGAGAAATTATTTGATTAAACCAGAAAAAAAGATAAATCAAAACTCATTTCAGTTTATGGTCAGATAAAGAAGCTAACTGATTGCAGCATTATCCTTTATTTTGTCCAAAGATATCTTGTGTGGACTTTTTCTACATCTTTAGATTTCAAGGTTTTTTTTAAATGTGCAAAGAAACTTTTCTAATCACTTAACAACACTGATTTTAAAGCCCAGGGAAATGAGGGCAAAACCAGAGAACCATACAAATGCAGCCAGTAATGCCAGATTTGACGTAGCTATTTCTAATACCAATGTGTAAACTAGCAAGGATTTGATCCAAACCACAGAATTTTGGCAGTTCCAAAATTTGCAGATGTGTACAAAAATGATCTGGTTTTGTGTGTCCCAGTTGTCTTGGATGCTATCATGATATTCACATTAAACGTCCAACAACATTTCTATCACTTTAGTTTTGTGCCTTAGCTTTGGTTTCCACTCTTCTTGCTGTTATTCTTATAATCAGATTCATAACAAGGAGAGGATGCTTAGTGGATATAAAAGAGTCACTTGGCTGATCTCAAAACACAGAAGACAGTGAGCTCTTTCACCCCAGCTAAGGACATGCACATTTAAATTTTACTTTCATGATTAACTTCTTTTTAAATTGTAACAAAAGGTACCCTTTAAAGTAATCTAAACCACTGCTACATATACAAGATAAGCAGAGACTACTGAGATACATACCTTGTAAGAAAAACAAAAAAGCCTAAAACGTATTGTGTGGGCTGAGAACTTTATATTGACTTCTGGTGCTAAGAGAATTTTATAACGGAGTTATAAAACCCTCAAAAAAAGGGGTTTGCAAAGGAAACTCTAATATACCTTTATCTATAATGGCACGGCTGGGGGCTACTATAATAATCCTTTTGCTTTCATGTGGCCATCTGGAGGCCTATTAAAACTAGTATCTAAAACAGACTCCCAAGTGTGTTGAGTTTGCCAGTTCCCACTAAGTCAGTAAAATCAGGGAGTTAGCCCTGCTATAGGGTAACCTGTCCACTACAGAGAGAAGACAGCTTGAACTCTAACCTTTTATACTGTGAATACGTTGTGTACAGGCTGATTTTGATAAAACACTTTAATTGTGAAAAAAACTAGCCTGGGTCTGTTGGGCACCTCTGGGGTTGTACAACAAGATGAAAGAGGGTAGGCAAAGTGAGAATTGAAACACTACAGATTTAATGAAATATTATGCTTCAACTGAGAAATATTCTATTCTGATTTTACAGAGAGCAGCAATAAAACATTTACTATTCGGCAAGAATCTACTTTCCTTGCACAAATACAAACATGGACATTATATATAACATATATTTAGTGTTGTGAGTTTTTATCCAAAATATAATGGGAACAAATATTTGAATATGCAAATTACTTTACAGCATAGTTTGGTCTCCTTTTTTTTTTTTTTATTTGATTAAGATAAGGTTACTATAAATGTACCAAGTAAAACATTTTGAGTCAATGAAGACTGGATATCATACTTCCAAAACAAAGTCCTCTCCATACATTCATTTCTGATCTTATATATTAATGTGGTTGCAGCCTACTATACCCGATATATCAAAAAAGAAGAAAAAAAGAAAAAAAGGAATTAAGTTGCTGTCTAAAACCACACTAGAACTCAGATCTAGGACCAAATAAGATGCATTAATTGCTTTACTGCTTCACTGCAAAGCCACTCTTAAAACATAATTCCTTAATGAAGTCCGTTAATTTGTTCATGGCAGTACACAAGCTGTTCAAAATGACACAGAATTGCACTCTGTTTTCTAACCCCTGCAGTTTCTTCTGTTAGTCACTCTGCCTTGTGTTGTTATCCCATGGATAGTAATTATTTTATAGTGGCTGTAATTAGGGGAGAATTAGGCTTGGTAAACAAAACCTGCCTTCTCCCGTTAATAGCTAAGGATAATAAATTTGGCTCTGACATTCACTATATTTGGACAAGGCTTGGCCTTCTTCCAGCTTTCCCAATAAGAACTTTATTATATAATTATGCCTTGGAGGAGCTCATATTACAAGGTAATTTTTTTTTTTTGTTAAGACACATATTGCATGGCTTCCAGCCAGTAAATGATATACTGTAATATATGCCTCCAATAAATGTTTTAAACAAAATCTCTCTAAGCAATATTCTGCTGGAGCTGCACATTGCAAGTCAGCAGATATATTTACAGGAGTTTTTCATAATGCAAATTATTTTCTTTTGCTCACATTGTCCAACATTATAACAAGCGTTTAAAAAGAAGCCTAGGATTATTTTTATCAGCAAATGACATGGTTAGATTCTTAACTTATCACAGTAGCTTAAAGAGAATTTTTATACTTTTTATTCTGTGAGTAAAGTTACAGTTTTGTTGACATGCACAGAATTGTAGCAAGTATCTCATTTTCTATTTTCAGTTTGAATTATAAAACAACCCTTTGTTCCATTTTTCAGCCCACACTAATGCATCGTCTCCCACCCTCTCCGTTATTTTATCTCATACCTTTCATGTAAAATACAATTTAAGTTAACACACAGTAGCACAAAATGTTTTTCAAAGGGAGTCAATCGTAAGATAAATAGAAAAAGAAGGGCTTAAGGGGAAATATATAAAGGAGTGAGTGAGTGGCTCAAAAGAGAGAAAGAAAGT
Source organism: Ara ararauna (assembly GCA_028858755.1). Classification (NCBI taxonomy): domain Eukaryota; kingdom Metazoa; phylum Chordata; class Aves; order Psittaciformes; family Psittacidae; genus Ara; species Ara ararauna. The sequence continues at coordinate 28,893,391 of CM054381.1, read as the reverse complement.
GTTTCAGTCACAAGGAGAAGCAGAGATAGGATCAAGACTAGGAAAGGGGAGTGAGCAATTAGATTCTGAAAAAGTACAGTAAAAACAGGTAAGCAAGATAAGTACACCGTTTTTAACTGTTTAGCCTGCTGCTGAGTTATCACTGATAGAAACCTATAGGTAAATAATATATCATTGCATTCACCAAGTTTTGTAAGAACTGTGTAGGTAAACAGAATTGGTTTACGTATTTAAAGACATAAATCAAGTCCAGAGAATTTAAAATCTGGTGAAACAAAACCAGAAACCAAAAGTCATATTTCCAGGCCATTTTTTTCTGGTTATGCAGTATCCAGTACTTTTTCAGTTTTCCTGAGCAGTATTTAGTGATACAGTTTAAAGACCAGTAATTCCTCAACTATAAAAGCCACCATATTCAGATAGGATAGACTGGCCATAAAATGTTTTTGTTGCAAAAATATTACATTTTGTGTATTTTTACTTCACTCCTTTGAAGGTACTCTCTCTTTCCTGAAGACACACAGTTCAATATTAATAACACCCTCAGTGTAAGAGGAGTTAAAAAGATCAGGAGAAGGGAATTAGAATATGTGTCAAGACAATGATATCTACAAAAGCATACCAAAGTATTCTTGCATAGAATATGACCTATACATTAACTTTAAAAATGCGATGCCCAGATAGGTTGCAGAAAAATAGTTTGTGATGCAAAATTTTAAATACTAAAAAAGAAATATAATTTCAGGCATACACTTTAGATTTTTAAGCATAAGTTGGCACTAAAAAATTAAAGACCTTGAGCTAAATTCATCTGCACTAAAGGCACACATTGGATTAATTTGGCCCTGGATAAGACATCTGAAAAACAAAAAAGCAGAGATTAGTTACATCAGCAGTCATTACAAATAGAAATAGACCATTAGGTCAGCTAGTCCGGTCTTATTCCAACTTCTTAATGTAGTACTGGCCATGATCATACTATCTTCCATGTTCTCTCAAAAATATGTTTTTAATTGCTCAAACTCTTTTCATCTGACTTCCCATAAGCACCTTAGAAAAGGGTCCACAGATTTGCCACAGCGTGTGAGAGAGCAGGCCACAAAGGAGCACCACTTCTACTGATTCCCATGGAAATGACAGGGGCACAGGCTGAGACACAGCTTTTTCAGCAGGAGAGTACAGACCGGTAGTGATTTTACAGCATGAGCCTGTATATAAAGGCACTGTTGACAAAAAAGACTGGTCTCAAGCTCTATCTAAGAGTTGGAGACTCTATCACTTGTTGAAGATCAAGTGGCAAAGAAACCTTTTCCACTATCTTTTCTTCCCGTATTTTCTCCTCTTCCTCTCATCTTCTTTCCTTTCTCATAAGGATTACAGAGGAAGGAAAGGAAAATAAAGCTAAAAGAGCATGAAAGTTGCCCAAGCTATGCCCTTCCCATTTCTAAGACACAGGAGGAGACACAAGACAATAAGCACCTGTTTTGTGCATAATAGCATCAATTAAGAATTTCTTTTTCCATCCTGTCTTAAGCTAACATGATCTCAGTGTCTGGAAAATATTATATGGTTCATAATTTTAAAATATCACTTTAGAAGGGGGAGAAGGTGGGAAACGGACATAATTCTGTCCTATATTGAAAGCCCAGCTACCTGACAAACACTAAGGACCAATAAATGTGCCTGTTGCCCTATGATGCACAAGGTGACCAGACTCAGACTTTGATATATGGTCAGTTGAAGCACATTCTAGCACCAAAGAACCTGCACCTAAAATCTCTAGGAATTGTCATGTTTACTCTCCAAATGTTTCATAAATTTAGACAAAGATGAGGTGAACAAATAGCTGGTCTCTTCAGGGGAAAAAAAAATAAAATCATGTCTTACTGAACAAACAACCAAAACCCCTCTCAAAAAATGTAAGTATAAAAATACAGATTATAAAGACAAACCAGACTACTTGCTCTCTCCCTGCTTCCCACTATATCGTCTGTGTACCACTGCAGCTGTAGCAAAAGGCAGGAAATGGCTTAAGTAATCATGTTGTAATTTATAGTAAAGGCAACTTAGTGAAATCTTATCTTAGGGTACTTACTGTCCTATAAGAAATTTTGGTGGAATATGGCCAGAACAGCCTCCCAGTATCTGAAGGGGGCCTACAAGGACACTGGAGAGGGACTCCTCGTCATGGTCTCTAGTGATAGGACAAGGGGTAATGGGTTAAAACTTAAACAGAGGAAGTTTAGATTAGATATAAGGAAGAAGTTCTTTACTGTGAAGGCGGTGAGGCACTGGAACAGGTTTCCCAGAGAAGTGGCAAATGTTCCATCCCTGGCAGTGTTCAAGGCCGGGTTGGACAGAGTCTTAGGCGACATCGTCACATGCCCATAGCAGGGGGGTTGGAACTAGATGACTTTAAAGTCCTTTCCAGCCCTGACTATTCTATGATTCTATGATTCCACAGCTTCACTTGACACTGAAGAGCTCTAAGTTTAGTTTAAATTTTGCACAAGGCCAAATTATACCCTGGCCAGAGCCAGGGTGCAAATAGACTATTTTGCACAGCTATTTTATCCTTAACTGAGAGCATTTCTGACAGATCCAAGGATTAAGCATACTTTGTTTCAAACAGGGGTTTGGAGTTTTGCTTTTTTAAAGGCTGAAGAAAGTAAGCTCAGAGAAAGGCATAGTGAGCAGCAGGGGACCAAAGCTCCTTTTATCGTTATTCTAAAACGAGATAAAGTGAAGAGATGGCCATGAAGAATATCAGCATTAAATAGCATCCCTGTGTGCAAATCAGAAATGTAAACTTTGTTTTAGATAATGGCTTACAGAGGGAGATAGTTTGTTGGAATGAAAAAAAATAAAAGAACACTGAAAAAGGTGACAGAGAGACCTGATGGTATCCTTATGAGAAATATTAGGGAATAAAGAGAAAATGTTCATTTGAAAAGCATATTTTTTGAGAATTATATTTATTATATGTGCCTGGTTCTTTCTTTGTTATTGGTAAGACCTCCCATGAACAGAAGAACAATACGTGAAGTTCACAGTGTATATTCATTTTTTGGTTTCTGTAAGCAGGGGTATATGTGCTTTCTAGAAATTGTGAAAGCTCCATGTGCTGGTGAGGAAATGTCTAAATAATACTGACTCTAATTCTTTGATTTACCAGAAAAAGCTTTCAAGAAACTGGCTTGGTAATGTATCCTTGGCCAGATGTATGATGAAGATGGTCATTTATAAAGGTGCAAACTCCTTCTGGTTAAGTCACATTTAAAATAATTGTTTTTACTTCTGACCCATCTATCTGTAAACACATCAGAGTAAGAGCTTGCTTTACACACAGTGCCCAATAGGTATGGGGACAGCACCATGCTCTAACAAAGGCCTAACTTACTGACTAGCTTTTGGCAACAATATGCAATAACAAACAAAAACATTGTCTTGATGCAAATGATGCACAGCTTGCAGGTGTTAAGAGATGTGAAGGAATACTATTCTTTTCACAAGATTAGTGTGTTAAAACTTCAAATGGATAAACAATTTCTGACTGGTTTAAGGCTGATCAGTGTCTTCACCAATGTTAACAAATGTGTGATTTATTACTACAGCTAGCTAACAGAGATTCTTCTTTCGATCAAACAGTAGATGACTGGGGTTTTGGAAACCATGGACAAAAAGAAGCTCAGCTATCTATATAATGTAACTGTTAGACGGATATCATATCCAGTCAAGATGGGGAAACTGTAGCACCTGGGACACCACAAAGGCATTCAGTTTGCATTAATAACAACATACTGTCCCTTTTACCTTGCAAAACATTTATATGCATTTTACTGCAGCAACAGTTCACAGTTCTCCAGGAAAACTAATTAATTGGAGGGGAAGCAACTCTGGCAGAAGCATGAATAACACTGTCACTCTCTTTCCAAGCCTCTTAATGATGTTAATAGCCACGTCAATGTGATATGAGAACTTTTAGAGGACAAAAAGCATGTTTGGTTCTGCATTTTACATCTTTATGCAGAATAGTAGTGGTTAGAACCATAGTTCTCTGTCTGAACCAAAATCTCAAATTACAGGTTTGTATTCAAATTTCATGACTACTTGGGAGAAAACATGAAGGGAACAGAAAAGCAGAGATTCCACACGTAAAGAAAAAGTATTGGTCCCTAAGGATAGAAAGGTTCATACAAGAAAACTGGATTATATGAATGCCAGTTTCTGTCCACCTCACAGACTAGTACTGAAGGGTATGTTTCCACTCAGCCATTTCTGTCCCTCTGCAAAGATGAGCAAGACACTAAATAGCTAAGACTGTTGCTGATGGTGGCAAATCTAACTACAAGAAAGAGGAAAATAAAAACAATCAAAAGACCCCCTAAAAACAACACAAGATGGGAGAACAAAAGAAAAAGTTTATGGTTTTGGGTTTTGGCTGTTTGGTTGGGGTTTTTTTGTTGCTATTTGGTTTTTTGGGTTTTTTGCCTGGATGTCAGTTCATTACCAGCCTGACACTATAACTTCAAGGGTCATTTCTCTGCAGTCAGTAAAATACCAAAACAAGAGAAAAGCTGTGCACAACCAGAAGTAAAAGGGAAAACCCTAGATCACTGCATTCTCAAGAGAAATTTTACATAAAAGAGGCCTTCTGATAGAGAGCCCCTCTAACTCATTCACTGTTAACTGCCTTCCCTTTTTAATAAAAGAGAGAACACATCAAGAGAGTATCTACCCAGGTTTTGTGCAAAATATTATCACAAATATCAAATAAGCAAATTAACTTTGCAATGTAGCCATATTTGAAGTCAAGGCATTACTCCCAAATATCCCAGGGATAACACATGTAAGTTCAGATCAATAAATGAATGCTTGGACAAGCTACAGTTTTTAAATGGTTATTTGCCTGAAAATAGTTCATATAATGGAAATTGCAAGGTAGCATCAATAGTAGCAGAAAGCACTTTGCCTAGGGGTAAATTCCTTCCATACAGAAGGTGAAAGTATGAGAGTAGTTTGAGAACTGTGAATCAGCATGGCAATACAGCTCCTCACAACATAACAGATGTGTAGGTTTATCTGCTGTGATACATTATTCTTTCATGAATGGCTAGAGAAAAATAAGGCAAAGCCAAAGCCCATCTTTGGTACAGAGATCCTGTAAACTCAGACTGAAAAAAAAATCTACCACAAATATAAATACATGGCAACCAAATTCTGTAGGTCCATGTGTACTGACCTGATTCATTTCACAACTCAAGAGGGGCTGTAGTCCAGGCCAGGAGCCTGCCTAGACCCTTTTCCCCTGATCTTGAGCAGCAGCTCTTGTGGAAAATCTATTTAAACAGATAGAGTCAATTTCATTTTATATTTTGGGAAGACATAGTCAGATACAAGACTTCCTGGTTACTTTAATCCTTGACAGAGAACAAAGAGCAAGATAAAGTGGAACTCAGGGCTTGAACCCAAATCCTTTGAAATCCATTAGATTCTTTACATTGATTTCAATAAGTTGTGGCTCAGACCATCACTTCCTCAAGGCAGCAATGAGACACTTCCTAGAGAAGGTAGGGGTCCTCAATTTCACCATTCATTCATTTTGATCTTTCAGTGTTTAATGAATCTCTTGATCCTGCTCTTATTCTCAACTCTCAGACAGGCAGGCATTAGCAGTGTATTCACTAGACAGTAGAGGACCACCAGCATCCATCTTTCAAAAGAGACATACAACTGAGGCCACTCAGGGCCATTAAAGATCCCATGGTACTTTTGCAAGAGCAAAAATAACAATGCCAGTGTTTTGGCCAAATTCCAGCCTCTTTAATTACATTCTGTCCATCTACATTTCGTCCTTAGATTCAGCTGGAAAAATTAGCCACCATTTTCCACTATCTTGTTAATCTTTTAATGTAGAATCAATTATTAAAAAAAAAAAAAAAAGACTATGAGCATAAAGTATTGGCATTTACAGCTATAATGAGAATAGCATTGCTGTTCATAAAACCAGAAAATGCACCCCTCTTTTCACAGTAAAAAACGACATGATTAGTACACCAAAGGTAACCACAGAAGCATTTTTCATTTTTAAAAGAGAAAAGCCAAAATATGGATAAATGGACAAAGAAAAAAAAAAAGGCAACCAAACAACACAGTAACATTACAACTGACTTCTTTAAAATAGCAACTACTACCTTTACTAAATATCTTCCCTACCTAGCACAGTTTGGAAGAGTTCTCCATTCTTATCCAATATCAGGAACTTCCTGGAAGTCTTGAACACTGGGACTCTTCATATACCAGTTGGAATTAGTGACAGGGATATACAGGTGTTCAACTATCTACCTAGACTCCTAACAGATAATTAGACTAGAAGGACATACAGCTATTTTTCAGTTTTTCCATTAAAAATAATATTGAAGTCAAGGTCAGATTAGTAAATATTTTTGAAGGCCTGCTACTGTCTAAACTATACATATAGAGCTCTACAGGAGGACATCACAGATTTAATGAGAGATCCTTCCAAATTCCTGCTCTTTAAGTTGATTTAAACACTCAGGTATTGTCAACTATTGTAAACCATATCCTAAAATGTAACTTAATCCAGGTAATCAATAATGGGTAAGAAAAGATGATCCTCCTGCTTCTTGAGGACACTAAAAATCTAGACAACATCATCACATTTATGTCTTAAGAAAATGAGACCTTAAATGCTTTTTTTTTCATGGTATGGCATTTAACATATAGATGAGACAGGAGTCTGAGATTGATGGTCTCATGCAGGTGGTACACAGTTTTGAGTAATAATTTGGGATAAAGACATGGGAGAACTACATCTCTGTGGAATAGAGGGGGTTCAACCATGAAAGCTTACAACTCACTCTTCTAGCAGATGTGATTGTGATTAAAAAGGTTGTTGTTGGCAACAAGTAAAATGAAGAGCACTCTAGGGGGCCCAGAGAGCAAGTCCATTAACTTCATCAGCACTAGATTGTGTTCCCATCTCAGCACAGTCTTAGGAAACAGTGAAATTACATTTGCCCATCCTAATTGTGGGATTCACTGAAAATATAGAGTGATAGGTAGAGAATTCATAGCTACAAATAAGGTCATGTTGGTATCTTTCTGTAGATATAATTCGGTCATTTGCAGATCATATTAGGTCAAGTCACTTATGGTACTATTATCAAAGCTGCGAACTGGAGAGCTTCTGAGTGATGATACATGACAGAACATTTTTTTTCAAGAGTCAAGAGATCTGAAAGGAGAGAGAAAAACTAGGGAGTATCTTGCAGTAAGTTCAACTGACCAAAGAGCCACTGTTGTTTAGTTGAGCTCAGGGCAATCTTTATATTATCTGGGCTCTGTTTTACCACTTCAGCAGAAATGGGAAAGTCCCCCATTTGCTCAGACATCTAACAGTGAAAAGCTGATATTTGGGAATATCTAGAAAGAAACAATTCATCAACAATAGGAAATAACCTAGATTATTTCAGAAGCTTTTTCCTTCAGTCTTCATGATAATTCAGATGAAAAGCACTTTAAAAGTTATTGTTATATGTGATTGATATTATTTCCATTCAGTGGTAGAAATACTGCTTCAGTACGAAAGTTTTGCTGTTCACATATGTAAAGTTCTATCCTACAAAGCATCATATCTGCAGTGTTTCTTACCTGCCGAAGAGAGGAAGACCAAGTAATGAGTTTGTCTTATTCCTGAATTCTTCCTGACAGTGTATTGCATCATGAGCTGTACTCATTACATGCCTCATGCATGATGCTTCCTAATGAGCTGCTCACTCTAGCCCACACATGGACCTTTCTCTTGAACTCCTGATATACACTCTACACTCTTTGAGCCTCAAGTGCTGGAAAAAATATGCACAAAAGATGGATGATAATTTCACTGGTTACAGAAAATATTCGAATGCTCTCTTTACTCCTAAGATATTTTCTTTTCTGCAAGAAAAATTGGAAGCCTAATGCTCCAGTTCAAAACCTTTTTCAGTGAACTGGAGATACTTTCATCAGGCAGCCCCTAATGCAGAAATTAATTTTAAACAATACGTGGGGAAATTCTCTCAGCTAATAAAGCAATGCTTTTGTTTAAGTGCCCAGAAAATATTCTGAATTCTTTCTGTGTTAAATATTTTAGACCCTGTACCTCAAATTCTCAGGCTTTGCAAACATAGCTAACCCTGTCATCACGCTGATGACAAGAATATTCTTTTAAGTTTTTAATCTCTCCCACAGTACATTTAATTGTTTTTAGCTGTTGTTTGTGCAAGTTATACAGATAGGCAAAGCTGAAAGTGCGTTCAGAGGCTCAAGTAAAACTCTTAATTTCATAAATCAGTATTGAATGCGTGATTTAAACAGATAAATACAATTGTTAATCTAATCTTTTACAGTTGTCTCACTCCTGTAACATGGAAAGGCCAAATAATTTTTAGGCAAATGTGTGTTATTTCACTACAGATACTACCAAGAGCTGGGAAATACCTGGAACCCCTCGCTCCCTGGTACTGTTTTTTCCCAGCAACAAATTATTCTTGATCATTTGCATTGGGTGTGAAAAACTGTTTGAATTCATAAAAAAAAGAAAGAAAAGAGTTCTTTGCAAAGGATGTCTCAAAACCGAGCATGTCTTGCCCTGTAGATTCAAATTAAAGACATAACAGTTACCCCTCCATGGCTCTTACAGAACTAGAAAACTCTACCTATCATATTGAGCTAATAGCTTATAGACAGAAAAAATAAATCTAGCAACTTAATCTCATTTATGAATCTACATAATTATGAATAATTGAATGAAGTTAAAAGGAGAAAATTTCAAATGAATGATAGAGTGCAGATCAATTCCCAAGGAAAGCAGTACACACCCAATGGCTTACCACAAATTAAATCTGACTGGAAAACAAACTCTTTAAAAAAATTACTCTTCTGGCAAGAAATAGAGGTGATGATCTAGCATCTCCTATGAGCCCATGATTAATTGCCAAAAAAACCCTTTACATATTAATAACATTATTTTTTTTTATTCTCTTGAAATATGCTTGGTTATTGACAACAGAGATGTTTTCAAAGCCGTAATAAAAAATAGTAATATAAAAAAAAAAGTGGCCATCACCAAGGAAAGAATATTTCATAATTAAAAAGCCAACTTTAGCCTCATTTCTAGTTTGGGGGTCAGCCTGGATGACACAAGTGGCCATTTCTGGCTGGGCTATCTACAAATACGTAATTGGAGTGTAAATTATTTTCACTATATAAATAGCTCTTGATGATATCACAATTTGTAAATAGTGCAGTTTGTTTTCCCAGAAGCAGCTTTGTGCTAGCTGACAGCTCTGAAAAGTTTTTGCATTTGATTATGCTATTTTCCTCTTTATAGCTCAATAGGAAATCACATGCTGTGGTCCCAGTATGAATTGGGTCTGCTTTTCCGACTGCTCTGTTACATCCATGACGCATAAGTGCCTTTAACATCCTTGGGTGAGAATGCAAGCTGCCTGCACACATACTTATTATTTTTAAGTCTTTATTTTTATATAGCTGCAATAATGTATTTCACAGCTGGCTGATGAAGCACACTAGAATTATTTGGAATTCCTTAGTGATCCTTAACAGGCAATTAAACTGAAAATCAAAATGATGGTATATGGTCAGGTGCGTTTCTGCCTCTGTATTACTCACACTGTTGCCAGCAGAATATTTAAAGACAGCTTGTACTAGCATACGCTGGTGCAGCTGAGCTAATGGCTTTCCAAACTTCATGACTCAAACTGGCCCTAGAGAAGCCTTAGCAATGCATCTGTTTACTAAGATTTTTTCCATTAACCTTTCCAATATCATGGCATCTTTCTAACTTGTTTAGTGATTATAATAACACTATGCTATGTAATCTATATCCAAAGACCTTTAAATGCACACACAAAGTACTCTAGCAACCTTCTATACTTTTTGAGTAATAAAATAGTTTCAAGAAATGGCTTAGAAGGAGAATATCCTGCTTTTCTATGTACAGAATACACTGAACTTAAATGTGTCATAGAAAAAGCTAGAAAATTCTGTGCTGAGATACTCCAGAAGCTGGCACAACATACAGTAAGATGAAATGCGATGAGTCTCTCGGGTAATGTGGTCCCTCAGAGAGAAATCATCTTCTGCTACCTTGTAAAAATTGCCTTTTCTTGAAAGACTAGGTAGTGTTATATCCACTTCCCTTCATCCTCAAGAAAAGACAAAACTGTTACTATTTCCCTGTCTGTTCCTTAGGCAAAAACACACAAGAACAAGAGCTTGCCAAGAAGCCAACCAGAAGGGAGGGCATTTTACAGAAGGAAATGTAAGATAATATACCTTCATATGCAGCACTACATTCAATACAAACATTTTCTTCCTTGTATCTATAGCTAAAGGAAGGGAGAAGGAAAAGGGATACACAGAATTTATTTACCAATGTATTTCTGAAGTGAAGCTAAGTTATACAAAAGTCTTCTAGAAATAATAAATATTCTCTATTATATGTAGGAGGGGGAGAGGTTTGAGAAATATCTGTAGAATCCAGCTGAATTAGATCTCATCCAATTCTGTAAGATTTGTCATAGGGAAGAAATGGAAGCACATAGACTGACATAACCATGCAAACAAGTGGTGAGATCTCTGTGACAAAGTGAGCACAGGTCATGGACAGAAACCTGCCTCTTTCAGAGAAGCAGCAACAGCCCAGAAACCTGCCTCTTTCAGAGAAGCAGCAACAGCCCAGGCGGAGGAGAAAGCAACAGTTTGAGATTCCAGCTCTGAATCACAAAGCCCAAGGAGCACCTCCCTCCATGCACAGGTGCTGCAGGGGTGGGAGGGTTGTCAGAGGAAGGGAGGAAAATGGCCTGAATCTCAGTTACAGGAGTGAGAACTATGGCTCAGCAAAGTAAAACACAGCTGAAATAAGGACTAAAGCTATCATGTATCTGTTTGAAGTTTTGCTGCGAAGTTTCTGCACTGAAACTGCCATTGTTGAAAAGTCGTATTATATTTGCTTATCTACACATGAAAGTCTTGTTAAGGTTAATGAGAATTCCTGTTAGCTAGGTGATAACAGATTTTTTTCATTATTAGCAGAGAACCAAAATGTTTTCCCATGTTTCAGGATTAGAAAGCGGTAGGTGTCCTGAATTCTAGTTCTCTGAAAAGCCCCGAAAGAAGTTCATATATGTAGATCAGCAGCAATGTGGAAGACTTCAGTTAATTATATTTTGATCCTAACTGCAACCCAGATTTACTGCAAATACAATAAAAATAGCCCATTTGAGTATAGAGTGAGGCACTAAGCAGATAGATTTATCTTACCTTATTTTAGTTTCATATTGTATGTTCCTTATTATTTAGATTTAGATTCTTTCTAGATTATTTTTTAAGCTGCACTATCAAATGGCATTTATCTAGACATTTTAAAATCATACCAAGATAAAAGCCAATCTTTTTGTAATCAGTATGCAGAGAAGAGAAGCAGTAGTAAAGCAGTTGCTGCATGTTTGCTGACAAAATATTTAATTCAAACATTTAATTTCAATCTGCCACTGTTCTCAGTTGGTATAATTACTTTAAGCAAATATCATGTAGGAAGGAGCAGAAAATAGTCTCAGCTACTGAAATGTAAATAATAAAACATAATCATAATTGAATGTTTAAAGCCATATAATTCCATTTTAAGATCATTTCTGTGGACTATTTTAAATGTTTAAGTGATTTTAAATTATTTCTGACATAATGGCTGATGATACTGCCTACATTGGAGAGCAGCGGAAAAGGTTTAATTCTCTCATCTGTTCATACACATCATACTTCAAAGGTACCACAGTGAAATTGCACTGCAGCCCATGGAAAACTGTAAACTTTTGCTTTTCATCTCAATGAATATTAAAACTAACTCAAATTTAAGGTTATGAACAACACAATTTTTTGCACTTTTAAATCAAACTAATATAAACAACTTCTGTCACTATTTTAAGCTTACTTGCAACCTGTTAAACTCAGGCATAAGGCAAAAGAGGCCCCAGTTTTTAGTGTAAAATTTTGCTGCAAGTTTTCTATTTTCTGGAAAACCAGGGACTTAAAAATACCCCTTCATATCAAAAGCCACTTTGATTTCTGCCATAAGTTAATCAATCCATCAAAAGTCTTATGGCCCTACAAACTGCTAAGAGTGTGAATAAGGTAAATTTCATTGATTACTAATTCTTTTCTTGTGGTTTTCCACATTCTTGACTCTATTACACTGCTTGTCTATAACACTGATAGGATTTTAGACTCTGTTCTAGATGTTAATACTTGTAGTACTTAAATGCAATATACAGCTGCAAACCAGATGCATGAGTCATTCAAAACAAACAAAAAAGCTTTCTCAAAGTGTTAATCTTTAGTGCTATTATCTAGGGAGTAAAATTTACTTCAGTGCACAAAGTAAACTTGTCACAAAGGAAGAGGAGAACTCAAGTCCCTGATTTGCAGATTGACTGGGAAAATTTAAATTCATCTGACTGCAAGATTTTCACATTTTTTACAATTTGTAAAGAAACAGAAAAAAAGGAGAGAGAAGAAAAGAAAATTGGTTTAATCACATACCCTAAACATAAGACAGAAATTGTTACAGGGGTCGGAAGGGACCAAGGTAAAGAACAGGAGCTTTTGTTTGCTGCATTTAATTGAGTGCAATATTTTTTAACAAAGGTCTGTACTATATATTAATTTTAAAATTTAATCCCCAAAGTAATTTGCCTTCCCATCACTGCTTTTTCTCTTCAAAGATAACCTCCGCAACAGAAACGAGTAAGAGGGTGAATGTGGACTGCAGAAAACCATTGAAAATTACTTCTCTTCTTCCCTGCAGCAGTCAGTCCATGGCACTTGCGCATCTTTGTAGACTGAGTACAGGGGAACCAAACTCAATACCTGCATAGCCAATTCCCAACCATACTAGCAGTTTCTCAGTTCACCTAAACACATAACACTGTTTGCAAGTATAGGAGGTGAGAGAGAAAACATTTTTAGTAGTGGTGTTGAGAGGGAGGCATTTTTTTTCTTCTGTATATAGCAAAAGCACAAGTTCATTCCAAAGCAAAATGATGGATGTCCTTAATTTGTTACTTAAAAACTGTATGAGCAGGTGAGAGAATCCAAACCAGATTATCCCTACCAACTAGACAGAACAAGAAAAACAGAAACAATCCAGAAAAAAAGAAATGCTGCAAAGTGAACTAAGAAGGATCCAAAGACACTCTCAGAGCCATGTAATCGCTAACATAATTGCAACAATATTCCTTTGATGTGAAATTATAATTTTGTTTACTTCTTAAGCAGACTTGCTTGTATTACAGGTCAAGCATGCGTGTCAAAACCGGCTGGCTTTTCAACAGTGATTTCTGTTACTTATCAGGTTTGTTTACACGGCTAAACAGGTAGTGCTCATCTCTCCTTTCTAAACCCGGTGCAAAATAAAAGCAGTGTAGCAGGGAGGAGGAAGGCGCAAGCTGACAATGGCAGGCAGAGTTCTTTATTTATTGCTCCCAGCAGGTGTCAGATGCCTGCAGTTTCTTTACAACCATCAACACCCTGGGGCTTTTTAGTTCCACATATAAGACAAGGAAGATGGGGGATGGCAACTAACCTCAAGGGATTAGGTACCTGAATCCTATCCCAACTACTAGCTGACTCCAGCTGCGTTTAAATGTTTTTTGAAGAATTTCTGATGTTCAGTGGTTGTTGATTACTTCCAGATTTTAGTTCTACACCAGTGGAGATCCACTACAAAGAGTTTAGCAGTTGTTAAAAATTGCAATTGCACCAAAGAAATGTCTTCTTTAAAACCAGTTTCAGAAATATTACAGCAGTGTTTAAAAAAAAAGAAAAGGGAGAGATAGACCTACAGAATCTTCAGTGAAAAGGGAACCAAATGAAGCATGGGAGAAGAGGAGAGAGGGCAGGGAAGAGAGGGATCATATTAGCTTTAAGTCTTTCTCAAATTTTCCTTGTAAATGTTATGGTGATATTTTAATCTTCAGAGGGATGATTTCGATAAGTGTTCTATTGACAACATTCCCTTTCTTCAGTTTACCTAATTTGGGCTACAATGTGGGGCATGTCTGGGCCTTTCCTCCATCGTTACACGTCAATATAAAAGAATGCTTATATTCAGATGCATCTCATCTTTTGAGTAAGTTAGATAATATACAATTTGCATATCAGAAAATGAGATTGGAAGATTTTTCAACACTCACAAAAAAATTCAAAATCTGGTCTGAGGTAAATACATCCTTCTAGTAAACCAGAGGACATTCAGTGACTTGCATGAAGATAAGTTTTCTGAATCTGAGCTAGTTAGTCTAGAAAACTACTAGTGATGTGTCACTTGAGTTTCCTTCAGCTTCTTAGGGAATGAAAGGAACTATCACCATATTTATACCTAAAGACTTCATTGTTTCATCAACAAAGGAGGCTGGTTAAGGTGATAAAAACCTTCAAAGAAATAGCATAATGTATGTAAGTACCTTTCACATATTCTTCCACTGAATTTAAGTTAAGTTTTGAACGCAATTCAGTGAAAGATAGACTGCTTCCTTTGCAAGTTTGGATTGTTGGGGTGGTTTTTTTTGTTTTCATACCTTGTTTGAAATAGCAGCCAAGGCTAACCCAGACATTCTTAACAGTAGACGAATTTAGAAGAATTATTCTTCCCATCAGTTTTTTTTTTTTAAGGGCAAAACTTTTAATTCATCAGACAAAGCTCCTTCTCATGAAAAGGGGAAGAGCAAAGGGGAGAGTGAGAAATGAAGAAAGAAAACAAAGAGAAACTACTGGAAGATTTTCTAATACTATGCTGCACTCTTAAGCAACTGTGAAGATCCTCAAAATCTTGGTAGTAAAACAAAAGCACATAAACTAACAATCACTTCATCTTCAGAAGTGCTTACCATGTTTAGATAGACATTATTCAATAGCAGAGTTCAATTCCAACTTGAACTTCTTTTAATCTTGCAAATATCCAGATGCAAACCAATAAAGGAGCTTACATCTTCGTAGCAAGCACTGGGACACTAAAAAAATAGATTATTTGAGCAGGTGATAGCCTAAGCAGCAAAGACCAGATAGTAATACATATTCACACAGTACAAACCAGACAACATGTCTGTTTCGTGGCACTGAGGTTTTTTAGCAGCCTTTTGGTGGTACAAATTGAACAAGGGAATATATTTCAAATCTTTTCAGATCCAAGATGCAATGTAGGTGAATATATAGATTCCCAATGCACCAGCAGCATTATTAACTATTATCTTATACGACACATGCATTCATTAGAGAAGAGTTGCTCAGATTCTCTGTAAAATAATTTTCTGATGGTGAGCTGTATTTGTAGCACTAACTGTTGTGGCAGCATGCAACATACCTCAGCCAGCATTGTCCAAGAAAGGATTATTTCATTCCACTACATCATATCATAACCGACTGTACTTTGTAGTACAAATGCAACCTTGTCATTGCAATTTGTCACACTTTTTTGTGTGCATTATAGCTCACTGAAGTCTCATCTTCTCCTCTGAATAGCCCAGTGCCATATAAAACATGACACTATAATGAAAAAGGCAAGATCGCAACAAGGGAGATATTGGTCATTGCTTCCATTACAGAGCTAGCTGTCTCCCAGACTGTGCATGTTCTGGAACTGCATCTGGAGCTTAAGCAAGAGATAGCTTTGCTGCCGTCACCACGTATCTGCTGCCACATTTGCCAATGTGCCTTGCTTTACTAAATCATCAGACAATTCAGCAGCAGTTGTACATAAAATGTCTGATGTCAACACTGCTTTCTCTTTAGTGATCCAAGAAGCCAATGTATGGCTCAAAACAACAAAACCCATATCTTCATTCTCATCCTCGTCCACCTTTTCTTTCAATTAAAATCACCTCTGCAGTATCAAGAGCTGTTAAGTTCAAAATGAGAAGGCAGGATTAGTTAGGCTTTTTCACCTGGAAAGTGATGGGAGACGGCACACAACACAAAGTGTAAGGTGTCTGCTTCTTCTCAGGGGCTGCTTTCAAGTCCTACCTAGCAGCCAGGGTGAAAATCCAGCCTATATTATGCATTGGGTCAAATTAGAGCTGTGCTCGGGGTTCTCTGTTTAACCAGAACTCAGTTCTTGGTTTAACTTGCACTGTAGGTGGATATTAAAACAGTGTAAAAACAATCTACAGTGAGAAAAAGGGAGGAGGTGGGGGGCTTCTTGGGATTTTCCCAAAGCTGTGAGACCCACTCCAGTTCCCTGCCCTACAGGTCTCTCCTGCTGTAATGCCTGATGCTAAGCAGCTGCATTGCCTTGACCACTGTTTTTCATAATGTTGAGTACTCTCTCATTGTACCCTTATATTATCCCTGCTTTATCCATCCTTTGTGTACAAGTGTAAACCTTAGACTTACACTGTAGGTTTTCCTGTGCATTGACTGTCTTTGTTATACATTTGTGAAGTGCTTAACTTTGAGTCCATGGCCTAGAGATGCTACTCTTATAAAATTATAATAGGGCGCAGGTTACTTAGAGGAAAGTGCATGAATTTTTCAAACAGGTATGTGCAAATCAGGGAAAAAACCTCAAGAGTGAAAAATTCTCATTAGTTAGCAGAGTAAGTGAAATACATAAGTGAGCAATTGCTTATTGTATTATATAATTTTGAGGAATCTTTTAACAAGCTTCCCCACTCAAGAATTATTTCCATCTCGTTATCATGGAAGGTAACTTTAAAGTTTCAGTTTTGTGTAGGATATAAAAAAATTCTGCCTGCACAGCAAAACAAGCAGGAAAACAAGCCATGCACAGCAGGAAAACATTTTAGACAAAACTGGAGTGTAATTCCTGCTATTTCTAACACATCTAATGAATGCATTTTAATACAGCAGCACAGTAGAGATTAAGACTACTTGAATCATAGACAGAAAATATTTGGGGATAAAAAATTTTATTCATGTCCTACTGCCTCTGATTTTCTATCAAAACAATATATTTAACAGGTGCTTTCTATTGGTGAGAACTCTCTAATCCTCAAAATAAATTCAAATTCAGATCATACTACTTGGCACATTTCTCAATACCCTTTGTGTGTAGAGCCAAATTTCAGCCTATTGTCAAAAGATGGATGTGTTTTGATAGCTCACAAAAGAACTTCATACATGCTCTGAATGATACGGATAATTTGACCCAACATGCCAAGTTTTTCAAGACATTCCCCCCTACCTGCCTGCACAGTGCTCCCCATTCCTTGGCAAATTCAGAGAGTCTTGAGCTAATCACTTCACAGTTATCTCTGAATCCATCACACAGCCAGGCTGCAAAGGACTTGTCAGGGCACTGTGTTTTCCTTCTTCATTCTGCCTCCTTTTAAGTTAGTAGCAGCACTTTACAACAGATGAACATCAATTAATAGTAAATTACGACAGGATTCATGTGGGATCACATATTACAACCTCTTTGATGCCAAAACCTTTTACAATGATGAATGTTTGACAGTGAATACCAAACAGTTATAACGATTTTGCTATTTCCTGAAAAGTGTTGCCAATCTACCTTTGATTCCAAAGAAGCTGCACATCTTTATCTGCTCGAAAATACGAACTTTTGCTCATGAGATCTACACAAAGGCTCTTTTATGTAGGTCAAAGGATGCTTCCCCCATGCCCATTTAATATGTTTTCTGTGAAGTTCTCTGTGTTGCCCTTAGGGCCATGCACATGCTGGCGATATGCATGCATGTTGCACAGCAAGTTCTTCCCCCTCCCCTCCCGGAATCGTAATATCTACAGTTCCATCTGCCCTGTAATGAAATCATGTGCCTCTATTTATTTTTCAAGCATTTTTAAGTGTCACACATACAGTAAACCACTGCTTTATGAATAGACCCCTAAGACAAGGACGCAGTTTACAAGGAACTTAGCATTTAAGCTATTTTCATCTTGACAATGACTGACATGTCTCTCAGAGAATATTATATATTTAGAGTACTTTTGAAGGCGCTGTACTTAAGAAACATGTCTCATCAACTGAATGAACTACTGAACTAAGTCTTAAATGTTTAAAGAAGGGTCAAAAAGGCGCCTTGCTACAAAAGTGTACAACCTACACCTGACTAATATCAGTGCAGAAATCCACACAATGAATAATTTTTGGATGTTTTCTTTACATTCAAAAAAAATCTTATATTTTAACTCTGAGTATTTATCAAACCTAGAACTGAAGTCTTAGCAAAGCAAAAGCCATATGCAAGTGGGGGTGGGGAAGTACACCACATTCTTCATAAACTTCATGAGAATTTCCTCAACACAAGCGTCTCCATTTATACAACAGATCAAGGAAGGCTAGAATCCAATTTCAAATCAAATAACCTCCATATCGATGTGTGGTGTAGTTGACAGTGCACTCTCATCAACTCTGTGCTTTCTGGTGGGTAATGTGCACAATATAACTTAGAGTAGCCATTTGGCAGAAAACTGCTGTAGTCAAATTGAAATAGCCTTTAGTATCTTGGTTAAAATGGAGAGCCATAATGTATGCTTGTCATTTGATGAAAAATAGTGCCTTTAAATTAAGAAAAAAAAAGAATTTCCTATGAAGATACAGCACAGCACAATGACACAGATGTCAGGATCTTATTTAAAACTGTAAAGGCACAGTGCAGCACGGAGACACAATTTGTTAAGAGACACAAGATCATGTGCCAGTAACCAGAGATTTGCTGCTGGATTCTTGTCATAGAGATAGCGAGAAAATGTGAGTTACCTACAGATAATTGCTTGTTTCTCAATGGAAGTGACACCTTTAAGCTGATATTACAATACACAACAAACATATATCTCACCAAAAGATGTAACAACCATATCTGATAACAATACAATGTACCATCATACATTTAAGAAAAGTTGTTTTCTAAGCAATGCATCTGTTGGTCCACATAATCCAGCTAATATAAACAAAAATTCCTACCAAAAATGGATTAAGGATGAGATTTAAAACCAGATAAGGTCATGGAAAATTTTTTCACTTGCATCAATGGATTCTTTCAAGCATCCATTTTTTTTTTCTCAAATAACTCACATGTCTGAATCAGGGCTCTGAAACACTAATCTTATATAATAAACTTAGTAATTTCAATGAGCTGAAATTATGTCTTTTTCTTTTCCTGAGCAAGCAGGAGGATGGACTAGTAGGTCAAGGACAGTGATTCTTTCCTTTTCTAGGTACTCATTAGAGCACATCTGAGCAGCCCATCCAGCTTTGGCTCTCTGGTACTAAAAGATGTTCAAGAATTTGAGTAGTCCAGCAGTGGCCACTTACACAGACAGGGATTCAGAGCTCATGGCCTGTGAGGACAGACTGAAGGGCCAGGGCTTGTTCAGCCTAGAGAGAAGGTGTCTTCAGGGGGACCTCACAGCCAGTGGAGAAGTTACCGGGGCTCCAGAGCCAGGTTCCTCTCTGAGGGTGAGGCAGAAGAATGAGAATCAAGGGTCACAGTTTAAATCAGGAGACCGGCCATAATGAAAAGAAAAATCATTAAAAGGATAATTAGGGACTGAAACAGGTTTCCCAGAGAAGCTGTGGAATTTCTGTCCTTGAGGAGTTTCACAGCCCAACTGACTGAAGCCCCACAGCCAGTGTTGCTCCTACTTTGAGGTTGGACTAGACAACCTCCTGAGGTCTCCTCAGATCTGACCTAAATAAGTAGCCCAGCAACACAGAGATAGTTGCCTTCTATTATGTGACAGCAGACATATTAAGGAAACTAGAGTGATAAGCCCAAATAATAGCTGCTTGTTTTGTTTAAGAATCAGCATTTATTGCTGAAATAAATCCTCTAAGAATTTTGTGTGTTAAACGCTTGCACTTTCCACTTTGCTAACAGTGCTGGTATCAGAACATATGAAATTTGAAAATCTGTGTTAATTCAGTGAAAATCTGTGTTAATTCAATGCCATATGGCTATGGGCATTCATTCAAGAAAGTGGCATCTCAACAAACGATAAGAGGAGCTTTCCAGATTTGAAGGTTCAGTGGAGAATCCAGCTGACTGGTTGCTTAAACAATAAATACCAGAGAGTGTCAGAAGTCAGGGAACCTCTTGCAGGTCCTGCCTCCCTGTCTTTACTTTGGGAAAGGTCCTCCCTTACTTTGTATGGCAGCAGCAACTCCAGAAGTGTTTGCAGGGATTTTCATGCTTCCCTGTCTTCCTAACACTTTCTGAGTTCTACTTCTAGCTCATTCAAAACAAGGACAGGAAAAATAATTTCCAGAAATTTCCTCACTCAGGCTGCCGGAAAAGGAGCAAAGCAACACTTCGCAACATTGCTGGGAGAAATAACTGCTGACTGCCAGGAACAATCAGAAGAGTTTGAAGGAAGAATGAATATTCCACAGTCTAAAATAACATTTTATTTTGTCAAATATTAACATCAACCAATTGGAAGCACATTAGAAGCAGTCAGAATTTAAGCGAAGATCATGGACAGTATGACATTACCTTGCTTTTACTTTTCCATGGTCAAGTTTAAAAAAGATGCTTAAGAACATGTGAGCGAATGCTTAAGTTGGTGTACAGGTATGTACAGGAAAGAAAGTATATGGTAAATCACCAAAACTTGTGAAGTTTCTTTCAGATTAATAATTCTGTAACTGCATGGTAAATCTAATTAGAAAGTCTAATTGGAAATAAAACCCAAAATGATACTATATCAAAATTGTACAAATACTATTTTTGATAATATAGCAGAGTATCCAGAAAGCCTACAAATCCAGATTCTGTCATCAGGAACAGCCAATGAGTCCTCCAGCTGGATTCAATGGGATTAGTTCACCATGTGAAAAATCTCTCCTCTGCACATCTAAAGGGTGAGAACTCTAATTTAGAATCATAGAATCATAGAATAGTTAGGGTTGGAAAGGACCTTAAGATCATGTAGTTCCAACCCCCCTGCCAGGGGCAGGGACACCTCACACTAAACCATGCCACCCAAGGTTATGTCCAATCCAGCCTAGAACACTGCCAGCGATGGAGCATTCACAACTTCCCTGGGTAACCCATTCCAGTGCCTCACCACCCTTACAGGAGAGAATTTCTTCTTCATATCCAGTCTAAACTTCCCCTGTTTAAGTTTGAACCCGTTACCCCTTGTCCTATCACTACAGTCCCTCATGAAGAGTCCCTCCCCAGCATCCCTATAGGGCCCCTTCAGATACTGGAAGGCTGGTATGAGGTCTCCACGCAGCCTTCTCTTCTCCAGGCTGAACAGCCCCAACTTTCTCATCCTATCTTCATATGGGAGGTGCTCCAGTCCCCTGATCATCCTCGTGGCCCTCCTCTGGACTTGTTCCAACAGTTCCATGTGCTTTTTATGTTGAGGACATCAGAATTGCATACAATACTCCAAGTGAGGTCTTATGAGAGCAGAGTAGAGGGGCAGGATCACCTCCCTCGACCTGCTGGTCACACTCCTTTTGATGCAGCCCAGGATATGGTTGGCTTTCTGGGCTGCAAGTGCACACTGCTGGCTCATGTTCATTTTCTCATCAACCAAAACCCTCAAGTCCTTCTCTGCAGGGCTGCTCTGAATCTCTTCTCTGCCCAACCTGTATGTGTGCCTGGGATTGCTCCTACCCAGGTGTAGGACCTTGCACTTGTCATGGTTAAACTTCATCAGGTTGGCATCAGCCCACCTCACAGGTGTGTCAAGGTCCCTCTGGATGGCATTCCTTCCCTCCAGCATATCAACCGAACCACACAGCTTGGTGTCATCGGCAAGCATTTCATAAGGAAAGAATCCCCTCTCTGTGTTTTTGGTGAAGATATGGTATTACTTTATTATTGTTATATTTTAGAATTTTGATTCATGGCACCCTGTTGGAGGTGTATGAACATTTTAAAGACTTCTCAGACTTTTCAAAATTCATGTTTTTGTTTAAGCCTCTAAAAGTTTTACTGATTAAGATATTTACCTGCATCAGTTTGTTCATTACCAATTGCTAAGAGATGTTAAGAGATAAAATGTGTCTGTGATCTTAAATAAAAGCATCCTGTGCTGTTCACAGTTAGCTCACTAAAAGAGTCACATCAGACCAAGAAAATACATAATGAGAAACCTCCAAAGAAAGGCCACTGAGAAAAGTGGTGCTGGCAAGAAAGTATGCAATGTTTTGTCTTCAGAGTTAGTATGAATCAGCATCCAGCAGAAGAGGGTTGCTTGACTGCATTGTCACAACACCTAAATCCAAGATTCTGACCCTTCATAAAAATGAAAAATCCTTTAGGTCTTTTCTTAATAATAGGAGGTAATCCATGACCTCCTGAAAGACTTACATACAGAGAACTTACTTAACTAAATATAAGCTGTAATATACCATTTCATACCCTAAATATATGGAATTTACAGGAGGCCCAAATTCATGTTCTTGAACTCAGTCTAATTTTCACTGGACAAATCAAAGTTCTTGTTACTGATTTGAGTGATAATGTGACCTATTTGTCAGAGGAAACTTAGAACATATCCTGGCCCATAGGCTCCCTCCTTATAGGAATAGTACAAATAGCAATAATAAAATAGGTAGGGAGTCAATTATTACATAGCTATTCCATCTATAATATAGAATTAATTAAAATAATTGAGATTTTATCTACTTCCTGTTCTCTCCTAACTTACAATCAAAATTTAGGAAGCCTTTTAAGAAGTATGAAAACAGAAATATTAAAACCAAAACATATAATGAACTCTCATAAAATACATACTAACAAGGCTTCAGAAATTTATATTTTAAAAAAAGTGATTATTTGATATACTACAAAAACTACAATAAAATATTACAGGACTACAACTGCAAAATTATCTGCTGCGTATTAGTTTTTAATAAAAAGAATTAAAAGTAAAGCACAACTAGAAGCACTAAAGAAAAACAAGACATTTGTTTATCAAAAAAACAATACAAAGATATTCTTGTGTGAGAGAATATCTATGCAACAGAAATTCTCTTAAAAGAGGAAAATGTCATTACTAATCCCAAATATTATAACAGAATATAATTGGTGTTACAGGGAGTGAGAAGAAACATTACCAGGTTCATAATTATTAGTTAGCATGTTAATAAAAAGCAACATTGAATAATATTTAGTACGTTTAATTCAGTGGGATTTAGGTACCCAAATCTTTCAAATGTAGCAGTAAATACAAAGATTCTATCAGGCAATGCTCTTACAGCAGCAGAGAGGGGAAAAAAGGGAGGGGGAACCCAAGCCTTGCTCTTTTTGCAGTATTTCCTTATATTGTCTCAGCATTAATTGCAAGTTGAATTAAAACCTATTTTATTGGCAATTCATACAGGAGATAAAAAATAAATCACACTTGTGTGGCCTTGTACTTGAGAGCAGCAAAGCTTAGGGGAGCATGCAGCACTGCATGTGAAGCAATCACATACTATCTAGAGGTTTCTCATCTTTCAGGCTGTGTGAGGTACATGTGAAATTCCATTACAGAGTTTGCATCTCCATCATTTATTATCTACAGACACAGACTGGCATTTTTTGCAATCAGGGAGGAAAATGCTGTGCGGATAACAACTCAATTATGTCTTAAAATTAAGTTTGAGAGAAAAGTTTGTGCACTATATAGTTCATCCAAATATCTTTTTCAGAGCCTCCTAGGTCTGAGAAAGAAAATTGTGAAAGGATATCACAAAACAGAGTGTAAATAAATATGAGCAATGCTAACAAAATTAAAGATACAATGCATATTTCTGAAGTATATTAGGTCATTACATGTCTTCCTTAGTAGAGAAACAGCTTCATTTAAGAGATTCCACTAAGACCTTAGGAGAACAGAAACTTGGTAGAGGGTAGTTTTCAGAGAACGATGTCCTGTGCATTTGAGTCATGCAGTTTTGAAGCAGCATTTCCTCTTTAATTACCGTTCCAGAACAGCAATCACAGAAACCTTAGAGCTTTATTGGGAAAAATCAGTGCAGTCTCACTTAACTGGAGCTCTAAGAAGATTTAAATTTTAATTTGGTACTTTCTTTCATGTAATATTTAAAGGGATAAAGTTGGGTTTAGTTAAAAACAAAAATATCACTATATTTACTTTCTTTTGTAAAAATAGCCCCAAAACAGTAGCTGGTGCCTTTCCTGAAAACACTTGTCACTGTCAGACAGGAACAACACACAGCTTCTACGTTGACTAGAAGCGCTGTTACATAACCCAAATGTGATGAAATAACAGATTTCTAAGAACTTGGCATTCTGCACAATTGCTTTGTACCCTGCTGCCAGCAGAGCCAGATTTGAAAAGAGATTGTACCCAGTGGGATCCCTTGGAGAGGGATCCCAATTGCACTGGACAGCTGTAGCTGTTCTGATGCCACCACTGACTCCATGGACTGAACCAGTTTATTCTGACTATGAAAACTGTTGAAACGTCATGAAACTGGTCCGTGTTCTGACACATACTAGAGCAGAAACAGCAAATGCACTTTGCTGCTGCAAGTAGCCATCAATTTAATTTTGGTGCTGTGTGACCTTGTGTTTTGCACTTGCATTTATCACTGACATACAAATAAGTGATATATGGAATTGATCTTTTTCATGCAGGACAAAATTAGAACCACAAGTCTGCCTGGCATGGGACAGGGGGGTCTGTCAACAGCAACATAACTTCAAGAGTCTTGAAGGAGTTTGTATTGCTCCTGTTTCCCTAAAATTTGTGAATGGGCAGGCAGACAGCATCATTCCTTACAAACAGCAGCTTCAAGCCCTGGTTCATCACTGGGCTAAGACTGGCTGTTCCATCAACAGCAAATTTGCTACCTGCTCTGGAATCCTCCAATACCTGCATATAGGAAGGCAAGGGCAGTACTATACTGGGAGAAAAGAGCAGCAGACATCCCTGCTTCCATTTCCTACTGAATACTCTGACAGAAATAAGCATATATGAGCTCAGAATTTGTAAAGCACTCCAGAAGTAGAAAATTTTCAGCAGAGTGAAAAGAAAGAGCATTTTACATGCTGTGCTAGACTTGTAATTCTTGGCTACTGTGTAGCCAAAGCATTTTTATTAACACATCGTCTGGTTGATTCCACATTCTAGTTAGTTGTCATTAGTGAGAGGCTAACTAAGATTAAAGACTTTGGATTTCAACAGCTGTGATTTGGTGTTTTGTTTTTGTGGGTATTTTTCCAGTTTCTTGTTTTGCTAGGGGGTGTGGGTTCGGTTTTAGCTGTGAAGAGTTTTGAAAATCTAATGTGACATGCTTACTAGAGAAACTTCGATTTAGCCAGCAAGGAAGTGTGGCAAGGACTGTATCTGCTATATCATCGTGTGATTTCTGTTTGGCTTTGGCAATAAGCAAATCAAAAAAATAAAACATATTTATAATAACTGAGAGGAAAAGTATGAATAGAGAAATTACCGTACCAGTTGAAATGATCTGCTTTCACATTGTGAGACCAGCTGTTCTAGCCTTCATTGTTTGTACGTTTGCTGTACGAAGGGTGAATATACCCCATTATTGCAGCTGTGCACAACCTAGCCTGACCTAAATGCCAAGAAATAAGCAAGTGAGAGTGAAGCATCAGTGGCAAATTGGAATCTAAGGCCTTTTGTGCTTGTTAAATGGTGGAATGATTATAATTGGAAAAAGTGATGTGCATTAGTTCTGAGTGAATGTACAAGAAATGACAAGCGTGTAACTTAATGATTACTTCACAACACCCAGGACTGCCTTCTAGTCTTGCACTGAGAGGCTCAGCCCTACAGCAGAGAAAACTGCATGTCTTCTTCTGCTATTCATGGGCATCCTCCACAGGTCACATGGAAATAACCCTTAAGTGATAAGTCTTGGTTTAGGAAATCTGCTGCTTAAGCTTGTATAAGTCATTGTGACAGAGCATTTTTTTCTCTCTCCAAAAACCTTTGTCTGTGTTAGTAGCAACTGGGCAGAGTCCAGCTTTAAATGAAAACTTACACTCATTGTTTGTTCTCACAGGTAGCAAGTATATTAACAAAACTTCTGCCAATCAACATCTGTAAGATTTATTTGATTATATAGCACAAAAAAACCCAAACACCAAAACCCAGAAACAAAACAGAAGTTTATCCAAGCATACTAATGAATTATTTCAAGTGAATATGAAAATTAATACTTGATAACTATAGATTAATTAAATTTCTTTTTACAGCTGGCAGAAACTATTTCCCAGGATATTAGAAATTCAGTACAATTAAATCCTTATGTTAAAATAACTCCTGTCTAGGAAAAGTGTTCCAAGCATTTCCTGGATGACAGGCATGTGCTTTATGGCAGGCTCATATAAAGATTCAGGGTTAAATGCTCAATGAAAATGTATAGTACATAAATCTACACAGAAAAGTAGCAGGAAAAGTGTCAAGAAGCAATCATCTCCAAAGTCAGTTTAGCCTCACAACAGGGGCCTTGTCACGGTCAGAGTTAAACAGGCTCTGTATAGGACTGAACTTTTGCCTGCATAAAGCCATCAGAAATGGGAAGTTTACCGGGAAACTGGAACTTCACAATTAAGCTGTATAGTTAAACACACCGATTGTAGCTACTTTTCCTGAAGCACTTGAAAATCAACATACCAAAATGTACTCCATTGAAACTTTTTATTGATGTTTATATGCTAATCTAAATATGCTGTTTTAAAGAGGAAAAAACCCCATCCTCCCAAGAAATTCAGACTGGGTCTTCATTAAATGAAAGTTGTAATCCCTTTCTACATCACTACATAGGGTCCATTGGAAATTGATGTAAAAGCTTAGCCTAGAAAGCATTTTTTGTCTTGCTTTGATGGAATGTCTAAAGAACTTGTGCAAGTTCAAAAGTCAAGAGTAACCATGGCCTTCATACTACTTACTTCAGATATGTTGACCTTTCAGCCTGAAGGCTCCTGGTTTTACCCTATGCCTTCTTACGCAATGTTTGGAAAGACTGAACATGAGGGAAAGAACTGTTCTCCATCCTTCTCTTTCATTAGTAATGTTCATTTGAATGTGATTTACTATGGAAAAGATGTTAATAAGAAATGCTTTCTTACATTTATTAGTGGAGAGATGGTCTGACAGTTGGGAAGGAGAATGTATTATAAAGACGATAGTGCAGGTAATATCCTGTATATTGAGTCTAATCACCCATTTAGAGTTAAAACAGGAGTTGTTAAGGATATAGTGAATCACACTCTAATGATTAGTGATGAGAATCACCTAGATAATGAAATTGGTATTGAGAAACAGATTTTTCGGCAGGATGATTATCCTGCAAGATTGATTAAAAGGATAATTGTAGAACAATGTAACCTTTTCCGTAATTATAGCATTGAACTTGTTTAAAACCATTTGTCAGAACAGTGCGGCTCTGCCATATCACAAAGTGACTGACCACTGATTAACATGATATTTATTATCTTCCAGGAAAGTGAGGTATTGCCACATCTGCACAAGGTGGTTTTAATATCTCTGCATCAGAAGTTAAGTATATAGTAAAATCACTGCAAGTAGTCAGAGTTATAAAATTCCATGTGGTTGCACATTTTCTGATTGCTAAATCTTGAGGATGAGTTTTCCATCCCTTTTATTGGGAGATCCCATGAGACTAACACTATAGCACTCTTTCACTTGCACTGGCATGTTTACGAGGCCAGACTGCTTTTCAACAGTTGGCACAGCAAAAGAAAATATCAGACAGCTTTAAAATTGTACTCAAAGAACTTCCAAAAGCAAAAGATTTGCAGCTGGAAATGCTGAAAGTTCCAGTGTTTGAGACCTAGCTGCAGAAAAAAACAGCAATTCTTTGAGTCTGTGTTTCTTAATCTTTCAATGAGAAGGTTTAATAAGCAACAATAAGAAATTTCCTAAGATTTTAAACAATTTCCTGGCATTTCTTCACAACAGCATGAAACCTTTCAACATTTTAACTGCACATTCAAATAATAAAGTGTTAATATGGAGGAATCTTTTCATCAGTAGGAATGATAAAGCCAGGCAGCAACCTTCCCAAAGGAAACAAGTATGATGATGTTGACACCAATGTGGGATTCAAGACACAGAAGCAAAATACCTAGTATCCATAAGACAAGACTTTTTCAGTCAACGTTTTAAGTTTACAGATAAGTTTCTCCCTTAGGTTTTTTATGGCAGAAGTGCTTAGGTTTGCTAGTCTATGTGAGGGCTTTTGGATGTATGAACCAGAACCCACAGCTTCGCACAAAACACTCACAGGATGTATATGAGAAATACTCTGACAGATTATAGCTGTGAGTCAAAATTCAACCAGAGTCACAAAGATGGGCCTCCAGCTAATCATGTAATCCAATCTCCTGTCTCAAGCAGACACACCAGCAACACCAGAACAAGCCAAGTTTCTAAGGCCTCCACGAATGGAAATTCCCCTCATCTCTGGATAACCAGCACTTTGGCATCCTCCTAGTGAAAACATTTCGACCAAGAGCCTCTTCTTTAACCTAATTACCAAGAGCAGTTTGACTCTCTTATTATTTCCTAGTTGTAGGATGCTACTGCTTTCCCTCTCAGCCTCCTCTTTGCCAGTCTATACAAGCTCAGCACCCTCAACCTCCCATCTTATGTCAACTACAACAGACCCTTTGCTTCTTGCAAGTCCTCTGCGGGATCATCTCCTCTTTCTCAATATCCTTCTTACACAAGGGTAGCCCAAAACTGGGTACAGTAATCCATGTGTTGCCTAGTCTGTGCCAGGTATATAGAGATAATAATCTCCATCCACTATCCATGCTTCTCCCAGCGTGGTCAAGGATGCAGCTTACTTTATTTATGACCTCACACTGTTGTTATCCATCGTATTCCTAGGGCTGTTATGCATTCAATTGGTTTCCAATTCGTACCAACGCACTTAAGTTACTTCTCCTCAAGTGCAGAACCATTAAAAATTTTGAGGTTTCTGTCAGCCCAGTCTCCCATTCCCTCAGTTTAACTCAACTGAAGCTCTGCTGTAGGGGATATTAACTCCTATCCCTCACTTAGTGTTCTCTGTAAATTTGCTGGCACTGAGTTTTACCTCATCACCCAGGTTGCTAATGAAGGCGCTGAAGTCTACTTGCCCCAGTATTGACCCTTAAGGTTATGTAGAGGTTTCATCTAAAAGTTTGATACAAAGTTTGAATCATTCTATGATTCTATATTGTTACTTTTTCTTAAATTTGTAATTTGAGACAAATTGAACACTGTGGTATTATAAAGCACATTTTAAAATTAAAAAAAAGAGGGTCAAGAATCTATGGATTGATCAGTTACAGAGTGATAGGAGAAGGGAGAAATTCCGTGTTAACTGTATTTTGGCAAGACAGCCCTAACAATCAGCAATGTAGTGGATTACATTTAGGAATTATGCTGTCCTCTTTAAGATGCTCAGATAGAATAAATACAATGCTTAGCAAGAAGACTAATAATACGTTATTGGGCTACTATATTTAAAAGTTTTAGATACCACTCTGCTCTAATGTATTTCAATTCACATGTGAGTAGATTTGGTGGAGAGGAGCATATACAGGCTGAGTAGCTCTTCAGTCTCCTCATGTTCTTGTAGCCTGCAGAATAATAATTATGGGAATTGACCATCTGGTGAACATATGTAAGATTTGACAGCCCAGCGATAGGACGATAAGTGGCCTACTTCAGGTGAGTAGCTGTAGCCCCTCTTATCTGCCTGAGGTAATGACGAATTCCTTCCCTCCTCAGGTGGCAGGCAATAGTCCATGAGGGGGCTAGCAAGAGGCTTTATTTATTTTAACTCACCTAGGGCTCTTGCATTCATTTGTAGAAGCCAGCGGCAGCAATTCCAGGCACTAATGAGTAATGACATGGAAGGAGAAAATATATGGCACACAGTCAGTGTGTGGCTACGCACCATTTGATTATGTGCTGAGCTAAGAAGAAGGGAACAGCCTGACAGCACGGGCTCTTTCGAGACCTCCCACTACAGCCGCCCAATGGATGCTGCTGGAACACAAGCAGCCCCTGCACCGGGTAAAGCTACCAAACATGCTTGTGTTATGGAAGGGTAAAAGATGACATAGGTCAGCAGGAATCCAAAAGAAAAAATAAAAAGGCATAATGGCTCACGCCTAATTATGGCTAAAGCACATCACTAATAGCCCCAATACAACCCATCAACTTTCCCTCTCACATCTGAACACAGAACACGAATTAAACAGGAAAAAATTATTTTTCAATACAATGCATTCCAGGCATGTGCCTTTTCTGACTCTACATTGGGAGTTTCCGGCACTGTTTGGCAGGAGGCACAGGCATAATCTACTCCAGCTTTCACAAAGAGAATTTCCAGAAGTTCTGGCTGCTGAAAGACAGGAATCTAGGATAGTTGGAAGTGGAGGCTGAATTAAAACCCAGGGCAAGGTAGCCTTTTTGCTTATATTACTTTGTGTGATTCATATTTATAATGATTCCCTCCTGCTGAAATGGCCTGGCTGCCTGTTGTTTTTGCTCAGTCATCTCCATCAGTTTTACAGATGGATTTTGCTGGAGTGGGAGACTTAGAGTAAAACCATGACTGTTATTATTTCACAGCTGATGAAGAGCAACAGTAGAAAAGCAGTTAAGAAATCTTATTTGTTGTCATCTTAGCTGTGTGAAATTTTACACATCTAACACCAACAGCGGGCAAATCCCTGCCTTAAGATTTTCATTATGTTCCTCAAAGGATGACTGATATTACTTGGTTTTCACTCATTCAGGGTATCAGCTTCAAAGGCTAAAATACAACGGAGCTTCCCCAAATTTTCTCTGTGTAGACACAGATAGCTCTCTGCAAGGACTATAACACAAAGAGAGATCCATAAAACTGACATTTCTTTTTTTAAAACGTGTGTGTGCCAATGGAGATTCATTTCTCCTGAAGCAGATGTGTAAGAAATATTGCATGTCTTTTGTAGAACAACAGTAAGAATTAATTTCAAAGCTTTGACAGATCTAAAAAACCCTAATATTACAATTTAAGGAAAAATCATCCAACACCAGATCCAGATAATGTGAAAAAATGCACAGCACATATTTGGGCAGAAGATCTTATACTGCTTTACAACTTCGGTTCTATTGTCACTTATAATAAAATTGGGGGAAAGACCTTGAGAGATAAGCTGCTTATTTATTTGTTCCTGAAGCTTTGATAGCATGTAGGTTGCTGTGTGATCTTTATAAACTCAGAGGTGCTAAGCACAGCTTGTTTTTGAAAGTCAGTGCCAGCAAGAGACAGACTTTTTGTAATAACACCCTGTGAGCTGTGGCACTTGTGTACTCATGTTTGTCTGTGCCAAATCCTTACCTAGTCTACATTAACAGAGTCCTTTTGAATTCATGCTGGGGATCTGGCCCAGGATCCATTTCTTGAATATTTATATCCAACTAGGAGAGGGATACTCGAGAGGATATTTCTCATCCTCATGCTAACCAAACAACTCTAAATACCTTTAAAAAAGAAACAAAAATAGCAATTTATTCCCTTTCCCAAATCTTACAGGACACTCTGATCAGATGGAAAAATAGTGAAAATATGGAATTCTTTGTCTCTTTATTTTTATTTTATTTTTTTAAGGATCCAAAGGAACAGGTAGGTGTTCTAAGAGGAAACTATTGAGAAAAAGAGTCAAAGAAATGAATTTGTCGATTGCCCTAATTCCCCATGCAAACTGACCTCAGATAACCCACACTCTCAAAAAGGAAACACTACTTTAAAATAAGCCCTGCAATAATTCTCACCAGCAACATATACAAAATCAAGTGGAGGACTTATTTGAAAAAGGGGAATTTGGGTAAACTGCTTGCATTATCCTACATTGTTGCTGATTTGTAGGGTGTGTTTGAAGATGATTCAGATGCAGAAATCTGAAAATAATCTGACACCTGAGCCAGTTTTCCCTCTCCCAGGATAGGTCCCATAGCCCAAAGGAGCTCTCCCTTGACTCCTTGGCTTTGCCCTACTGGAGGGTTATGGCATGATGCTAGAAAAATTTCACTTTTGCAGAAGATTATTATCTTACAGGAAGGGGTGATGCTAAACTGCTACCACTAGTCTGTACAGAATTCACTGGTGTCCTGGGTTCAGCAGTAGCAGTCATTTTTCCCCTTCTTAGTAGCTGGTGCAGTGCTCTGTTTTTGACTTTCAACCTGGCAACAGCGCTGATAACTCTGATGTTTTTAGTTGCTGCTCAGCAATGTTTAGTCTGACCAAGGACTTTCTGGGTCTCATGCTCTGCCAGGGAGGAGGGAAAGCCGAGAGGAAGCAGAGACAGGACACTTGACCCAAACTGACCAAAGAGATATTCCACAGCACGTCATGCCCACTATATAAACTGTGGGCAGTTACCCAGAAGGGTTAGAGCAGTGCTCAGGTCAGGCTGGGTATTGGTCGGTGGGTGGGGAGTGGTTGTATTCTCTACCCTTATTTATTTCCCTTATTATTACTGGTGGTAGCAGTAGTGATTTGTGTTATACCTTAGGTACTGGACTGTTCCTATCTCAACCCATGGGAGTTACATTCTTTTGATTCTCCTCCCCATCCCTTTGGGAATGGGGGGGAGGAAGAGGGGAGAGTGAGTGAGGGCTGCATGGCTGAGTTGCCGTCTGGGCTTAAACCATGACAACTGGTATGATGAGCTGTAATGACTGGGAAGGTTAGGAATACCACAGCCTAACATATGCCTTTTTCAACAGTCTCATTTTCCCACTTTTCTCCCCATTTTTGTATTTTTTCCACTGTCTTGCATTCTGAACTACTTTACAGTCCAAATACATGATATTCATGGTTGAAGCACCACCCAAGCAATGGGCGAACTAGAGAGTAATGCTCTGTATGTACCAAAGACAGTTTGATACACTGCACCGTGGAGGCTGTTAATCTTTTCCTTCCTGTCTTATGAGTAAAAAAGCGATTTAGTTGTATAGTAGGGATGCAGTTATCCAGAAAGAAAGCACTTATAATGATGACATCAAGCACGGGTATAAATGCACATCAGCCACTGTTTCTGTTTTGAAATTATTTTTTTTTTTTTTTGACTCAGTTGACAGGGTAATATTTTCTTGTTTTCCTTTTCTTTGCAAGTCTGTAAGAGATTTCACAACAGCAAAGCAGTTCTATGGCACTTTTATAGCCAATGAATTGAAGAAAATGAGGGGTCTTGTCCATTACTTCATTTTAAGTCCAGAGTACTGGCAGAATGGCAAGTATGGGAGAGCAAGTATGGAAAAAAACACATTCCGCAATACAGAAAACTTTCTGTAACACTCCATAATAAAGAAAATTAGCTGTCCACATAGGTAGACAGGAATTTCCTACTGAACAACACCCATAGTACATTTACATTCACTATGCCGTCTCCCACATATGCTGAAGGAGATATGAAATGCACAGATATGACTTCTAGAGAAAATTTCTCCAAAATCCAGCCTGCAAATTCTGCATTATATGTCCTGAAAATTTTGCTTCCACTGTCTTCCTTTCTACTATAAACTTGGGTGGTCTGTTGTACATGTAAATAAATATTCCTTTGTTAGCCGTGGCAATCAATTCCACTGCTTCATATTTTTGTTAACAAACATTTCCTCATATTTTAAATTTGCTATTGTTCATTTTGAATATTCCCTTTATGTTAAGACAGACTCTCCTAACAAAAGTATACAACTCAGAGGATGATCAACAACTAAGGCTTATCTCTCAACAGTGGCTATTCCCCTCACAAACGGTCAGGCAAGTAGAAGAAAATACAAAAATCACCAAAAGGAAATTGCTAATATTTCAAAATCTAATGTCAGAGAAAGTATGGTTAGCTAATCTGTGCATGCTTTTCACAAACTCTTGTTTAGAAATAATTATATTAAAGAGATTGTTTGAGTCTTTTCTCTCAGAGTTAAACTCAGCATGACCATGTGTGAAATGATCCATTGGATTTCAAGGTTAAGAATCTCATATGGCTTGTATTGCCACAGTTTAAAACTTCCTATGATTCAAAATATGTCTACACTATTCCTAAAGAAATACTTGAGCTAGAGTACATCTTGCTTGTCTGGTGTAGGTAGCACAAAACCTACCTGAGAAGCTGGATGAAGGCTTGGGCTTTGTACCACATGGGAAAAACTCTGTGTTGTCAGACCTAACAGCAGGGACTGGGCTACTTTGTCTGAAACTGAGCCCAGGCTGGGTGAATATATCTGAGCTACTTCTTTGATGTGACATCAGCCTACCTTATATGAGCCCTAAGTGTAAATAATTGTTAATGTACTGAAATAACCCTCGAAATGAGTTATTGCCTGTGTATAGATATGCACACTTCAGAAAACAAGTTTTTCTTAAAATTCAACACATTTCTTTTTGCATCCAAATACAGTTAGTTCTTTGGGATTTTTTTGTGGGGCGGTTTGAGGGGTTTTTGTGTGTAAGGGGTGTTTTAGGGGTTTTTTTTGTTGTTGTTTGTTTGTTTGTGTGTTTTTTTTATTTCTATTTTAATTTTGCTTCCATGTCACAACTTTCAGGATTCAGGTGAAAAAAAAAACAAATCAAAAAACAAAACACTCACTTCCAGGAGGTGCTCCTGAGCAGCCAATAGAGAGTTTGTGGGTCAGGGTTAAAGGGAGAACAGCAATGGGAGACATTATTGTGAGGATCTGTTACAGACCGCCTGACCAAGAGGACTCTGTGGGTGAAGCGCTCTATAGACAGAGAGTCTATAACAGCCTCACGCTCGCAGGCCCTTGTTCTCATGGGGGACTTCAACCACCCTGATATCGGTTGGAGGGATGGTACGGCCCAATACAAGTAATCCAGGAAGTTCCTCGATTGTGTGGAAGACAGCTTCCTACTGCAAGTAATAGGGGAGCCAACAAGGAGAGGTGCCATGCTTGACCTTGTCCTCACCAACAGGGAAGGGCTGGTTGGAAATCTGACGCTCCAGGGCAGCCTTGGTTGCAGCGATCATGAGATGGTCGAATTTAAGATCCTCAGGACAGTGAGAAGAGCGTGCAGCAAGCTCACTGCCCTGGACTTCAAGAGGGCAGACTTTGGCCTCTTCAGGAACCTGCTTAGTAAGGTTCCATGGGATATAGCCCTAGAGGGCAGGGGGGCCCAAGACTGTTGGTTGATATTCAAGGATCACCTACTACAAGCTCAGGAGTTTTGCATCTCAACTAGAAGAAAGTGCAGCAGGAGGGCCAGGAGACCTCCTTGGATGGATAAGGAGCTGCTGAGGAAAATTCGAAGGAAAAAAGAGGCTTATAAAAGGTGGAAGCAAGGACAGGCATCCTGGGAAGAATACAGGGATGTTG
Source organism: Ara ararauna (assembly GCA_028858755.1). NCBI lineage: Eukaryota > Metazoa > Chordata > Aves > Psittaciformes > Psittacidae > Ara > Ara ararauna. Next base: position 28,857,994 of record CM054381.1, on the reverse strand, counting down.
TCAGGGAAGCTAGGACCAGGTTAGGAAAGCTAAGGACCAGTTGGAATTAAAATTGGCTAGGGATGTTCTGCCCATGGCATGGGGGTTAGAACTACATGATCTTAAGGTCCTTTCCAACCCTAACTATTCTATGATTCTATGTTTTGTTTCCTGCCTAGTTTTTTCAAAAAGCATAACATTCCAGAATACACTACGAGTACATACATATTCCCTAATACAGCGTTCATCCCACCTGTTTGAGAACCAAAACTTTCAAAGGTGGCAAAGATCCAGAATAAAGGACATAAATAACCCCAGTAAATAATTTGGCCATCACAACATAAAATGTTGCAAGATTGTCATTCACATTTAGTGAGAAAAACTTTCAGATAAACCCATGTTTACAACTGTCCTTCAAGAAGTATTAACTGTATTTTCTAACAAAACAAAAGCAATAGCAGCATTTCTTATTTAAACATATCACTTGCATATTGTTACCTAGAATCATATTAGTAGTAATTGAACTGACTGAATATTGCATCCACTAAAAGGCTATGCTTAAAATAACTTATATCAGACTGACAATGCATCTTCACTCACTTGTGGTCTCTCAAGGAACATTTATTGTACAAAATTATATATGAGAACAAAACAAACAAAAAAATTCTTTTCACTTCCTGAAGTGCTGTCAAAATACTGTACAATAAGTAAGATTTCAAATGTTTTCTTGGGACCCATTTTGCAGTTTACAGCATAGTATCCCTCGTGTTTCAGAAAATGGCAACTGGAACTGGCTTGGGATGTTAGAAAAAGAATACGTGAAGGATCCTGACATACCTGTTCTGATCTGTGTTGTGCATTTCTTCAGCAGGCTTCAGTGAAATGTGATATGGAGAAGTTACTCTAAGATGAAAAGGCCTTGAAATAAATAATGCATGTAAATTTCACATTTTACAGTAATGGAAAATGCAAAAGTATTTGCATTTTATTATAGAAAACAGAGCTATTAATAACATTTTTTTCAATACATAACATGATAATAGACCATTGTCGCCCTTCGTTTCTACCATTGGTATTCATCTCTCCATCAAAATTTAGAGGTGTAAGATCAGATATTAAATGGCCATTCTCCAGACAGAACAATGAATACGACACAATTAATTAATAATTCAGTAGGCTGTGATATGATTAAAGGTGAACTAGAATAACAACAGTCTTTAAGTCTGCCTGCTGTAAATCAAGTGAGTTCCAGCAGTAAAAAAAAAATAATTACATTTTAAAGACTTTCAACAGTAATTACAATAAATACCTTTTCAATAGTTGTAAAATCAAAAAATAGAATGCCAAAGATAACACAAGTATAAAAGGCAAGATCACCATTAACTTAAGATTATGTGGTATTTAAAAGCCCTTTCAAATATCATTCATTTACAAAAATCTCTCTTATGTTAATATAAAAACTTAGGAGACCTGAGTCCTATTTTTCACAGACTACTTGTGAAACACAAGAAAATTGCCTAACATGTCTTGTGCTTCCATTTCTAGTTTCTCAACTTAAAATGAGGATGATACCTAAGTGCTACCTTTACAAAGGTGTTAGAAGGGTTGGATAAGTACCATCTATAAAGCCCTTTGAGATCCTGAGATGAAAAGCTCTGTAAAAATGCAAGAAAAGTTGTACACCAAGTGCAATATTATCACTGTAGTTCTTACTATGTTTATTTGTTTATTGTACTCCAGAGAATGCAATAATTCTGAAGAGATTTACATTTGAACTTTGTAAGAATTCTATCTGTCTTCAGAATTGCTTTTAAGGGCTTTGTAGAGGAAAGACAAATGCCCACAAAAGCACACTCAAATCTTTCCAAGGATCCCATCCTGCAAGATATTCAGTGTCTCTTGAGCAGCACAGAGCACTCTCAGCTAACTGCACTCATCGCATTGCAAAATTGGGCCTTGTATTTCAGGTACCAGAATTGCTATGAACAAGAATCCCAGCAGAGAAATAAGCATGATTCTACATTTCTCTTTCAGTTGCTTGTCAGACTCTTGTGGATCAGGTGAGCAGATATAGAGTCCTCTGGCGGGGTGCTCAGCCAAATACTGAGGCACTTAAAGTACAAAAAGCATGTCTTTTTACTGCCGTTGATGCTGCAACTGACATGGAGTAAAAAAGTGCCCACATACATGTCACTGGAAGTATTTTCTTAATTGCTGGACATTTTGGACAGATTGAACTGTAAGGACATTCAAACAGTTCTATGTGGACTTTTAATGCTATTCCTATCCTGAAGAATGAAAGCGTGGAAAGTGGGACACGGATAAGAAGGAAGGATGGATAAGTAGGAAAGGAAGCTAGCATCAACTGAAACATAAGATTAAGAGAATCAAAACTTTTCCAAAAGGAATTTCTATTTTAGAGTCTATTCTGGTAACCTTTGACCAGATACTGCCTGAGAGAGCAATAGAAGCAAAATGTCTTTAAAAAAAGCCCTTGCTGGAGCAGTTGTGGAGAAAGAAGAAAAATGCTATTTTTGGTCTTGAGAGGGAATCTCCAAAACACTTTGCATGCTGTGAAAATGATTTCTCTAAGTTTTACTTAAAGACAAAATTGTGCGTTTCGAAGGTTCGGTGAATCAACGTAACTGACAGGCTTTATTTTCTCCTCCATTTCCATGGAGAATGAGGCTGTTTTGAAATAATTGAAATACATGTATAACAGGCTTCTAGCTGTACAGGAAAAACTGTAGTCTTCTGAATTTTCTCTTCAAAAATATCTTTCGGACAAATGCTACGTATCTTGGAAAAGTAGTTGCATCTGAAGATAACGTCCATACTCAGAGCAAAATCTAGGACAAAGTGAATGTCTGTCGCCTGGAGGATCAGGAAAGATGGTCAAAAGGTGTCTGAGTGGCATGCTTGGTTTGGGGTTGGGTATTTTTTTTTTTGTTTGCTTTGGTTTTTTCTTCCGTTATTCACATGCGCAAGAGGATATTTCTATGCCCTAGGGCAGCCCAAGAAAATGGGAAAAAGTTTCTTGCCACACTTGAACTGAATTCTAGGCATGAGGGTGTTCACCAGTAAGTAAAATTCTCTTTAGTGCACTCTTGGCTCAACAATGCCCTAATTCGAGACTTCCACATCATTCTCTATTTAGCCTGGCGGATCAAGGGTGTATGGAATAAATGAAGTTTGCAACAGGCAGTAAAATTAAAAAATGGTCATAGTTCAAGTTTTACTATTAGAAAATTTCTATTAAAAATTGGATTTTTAAAAACGACTAGTAACTTCATTATGTTTCATATTTGCTGCAAGGTCACTGACTTACTATAGTCCTCCTTCGCTTCTTTCAGACATAACTTTGGTAAGTAATTGCTTCCTAAAATCCACTACTTGGCTGCAAGTAATTTTTTACACATCTTCATTGGTCATTTTTTGCTCATATGTTCTCATTTCACTGTGTGAAAGGATAAGAAAAATATACAAGCTAAAAAAAGGGTGGAAAAAAGAAAATCCAACAACAACCTTATACTGGTTTCCTTTATTTCTTTAGAATATAGATGGTAGTGAATAAGAAATTTGGAAAGTGAAGTCATTCCAGAAAGTCAAGAAACACTATTCAGTCAGTAAATGAGGAAGATACATAGCCAGGTGCATGGTATCTTGCATGTACTTACATGAAACTTCTGCTGTGAAAACTAGCAATATTGTTAAGTAGGTCCTTAAAATTAGAAGCATCCATATTTATGGAATTTATATGGGGCTAAAGTGTCTGATTAAAAAAAAATATATAGTTGACAATAACTGAGTAATTACAGTCACAGCTCCAATCTGGCTGTATAAATCATCATGATTCAACCTACAGTAGTAATAAAAATAAATGATATTGGTTTTGGTCCATTACTGCTAATCTAATAAAATATAATGAATTAAAAAAAAATCCTGAGTGAAACAGTCTCATAAAAATAACAATTTACTAATGGTTTCTTAACAACTTATGAGAATGCAATACAAAAAGAATTGTATTTTTAATTAAAATAACCTTTTGTTAAGAAATTTATTCCAGTCCTCATAATAATTTTGTTCAACATGTGTTTTTCTCAGGGACTACCTCTTCTCTATAATTCAGATTTCACTGACTACTAGATGAGACAGAATGGGGAGTTTATTGACACAAAAATTTGATGAACAAGATTCATTCCAAGAAAAAGATATAGGATCAGGTGCAATGATTCTAGCTTAGGTGAGAAGATAAAGAAGAGTGAAACGCACATATAAAATATCCCAAAGCAAGTTTCTCCTCTACACATCTCTCTATAGTAGGTTGCCTGCCCACTACTCTTATCTTTCCATGTCCTACCAGGAGAAAACCACTTTATTTTCCCCACCAAACATGGCAACTGCATGAAATCAGTGTATAGCTCTTTTGAAGAAGTCTCTCTCATTATCTAGATCCATTAACTCTCTGCTGTGACAGAAAATTTGCAGGCACCTTCATGTGTTATGATATCTGCTTTAGGTGAGATTACTCATTCAAATGTTTTCTTTAAATCCTACATCAGACCAAGCTGCCTGAATCCATCTGTTCTATGAACAGCACAGTGGCCATATCAGCCTGCAAGAAGGAAGAACTGTGCCCAGATGCAGTCAACCAGAGCTTTGCACCAACTTCAGCAAAGCTGTTTAGCTAAGAGTCAAGCCCTCCACTCCTGGTGCTGTCAAGAGTAGACCAGATTGTCAGTCTCTAAAAAAAATACTGAAGTTAAACTCTCAAGGTTTTCCCACTCAGTACATTCTCAGAAGCAGGAAATAGAGTGTTCAGACGTTTCGGTTACAGTGGAAAGCAGTTTGCAATTTGCCTTTCTAATGTTTCTTTATAAATCATCTCAATGTTACAAGAAAGAGGTTTTATTTTATCTACATGTCAAGACTCCACTTAAGTATTCCAGAAGCACATAATCGTGCTTTGAACATAACTGGAAGTTTACTACAGTAAAATCTGTAGAAATGGCTCCAAAATGTAATTATTCATTGTTTGCCAAATTCTGGTGGCAAAAATAGAAACCACAGGTGATAATCCAAGCTCCAGTGGGAAAGGATATTATGAATTACTTTGACATTTAATAAATTATTGCTATCTAGTGATGTAATGTGCGCTCAGTAAACATTACTGATGTTGTTACACAAAAAATCAAATTAGTTGACAAATTTTTGGTTAAAGAACAAGCGGTCTAATAAAGTTATATTGTGGATAGATTCCAAAAATCTCTGTGGGTCTGCACAAGACAAAACCACAAAAACACCAGAGCATTTAGAATTAGTTGGAGACTTAAATTTTTGTAGAGCAAATTAATTGCTCGTTTTCTGCAGGGAAAGATTTAGAGAACTTCTGGATTAAGCTAAAGTAGAGGATCAGCCTGCACTCTGTAACCACAGATTTTTACATGCCTGGAACAAGTTATTTCCCAGTCCCTCACTGACACCTAGTAAAAGATGAGGGAAAGATCACCAAATATCAGAAGTGGAATAAAAGCAAATGTTTAGGAGAGAGTAAGAAATCTAAGCCAGTGTAACAGGCCAACCCATGCAGAGCTCAGCAAAATCTCTCTCACTGCCAGATGATGTGCATGCAGGAGTAGACAGCAAACTCCTGATACCCATTTGAACCGGAAGTCGTTTCATTACATCTGTCATGGTAAATGGTATTATGCTTTGATTTCCAAAAGGACAAAGGCAGCATAAAAATTTTCCAAATACTCTGCGTGAGGGGAATTAAAACATTCCTCAAACATTTACTGAAAGATTCAAAGTTAAAATGACAGATACCGCATTCAGCTGGCCATTGCAATAACTGCTGTATGGCATGTATACTATGTATGAAACATCAGGGAATCGCAGTCATCAAACATAAGAAAAAGGCAAAAAATTCCTAGAAAAAAATAGTTTTTGACTAATGCAGTTACTAGCTATAAACTCTAAATACTTTGATAATCCTGGTAAGGCTTTTAGAGGGAAGAGCAGGATTTTCAAGGACTGAGTAACCGTCATTCAGTAACATATGCCCCATCTGCATTTTTTCTTACAAATAGTAAGGTATCGAAATTTATCGAGGGAGTGCACCATTAGATTGTGAAGGCCAATTCTCTCAAACATCTCACACTGATTTTACACATATGTGGGCAAGGCATGTGTCACAAGAATCCAAATTTTTGCATGTTCAGAAATGCCCTTGTATCTTAGCAGTAAACTACAGTCTACAAAACCACAGCATATTCTGGGTATATGAACACTTACTTTGCTGTTTAATAGAGATAACAGAAGTGTTGGAAGCAACAGGATCAAGGGAATTAGAGGAAATGCTCATTAAAACAAATTTAAAAGGCCTAATGATTAAAATATTGATTAATTAGCCAAACATTGATTAACAGTCACACTTTATCAACTACAAAGGTTCTAATTACTGCACCATTATTCCATAGATCGACCTGTTCTCTCTTGTCACTTGTGATGAAGAACAATTTTTATTAAGTGGGTTTTGGATTTTTGACCTGTAAAATTTTAATAGGGAGTACAGGGAGGGTGTCGTGTGTGGTTTGGCATTTTAGTCACTGAGGGACTCATAGTTACTGTCTCTACTTAACCAAAGGCGCAGAAGTGCAAGAGGAATGTGAATACTCAGGAGTTACACACACTCCCCAATCATGAGAGGGAGACGCATTTGGAACTGTTCTAAGTCTGCTTCAATAATACGATGTATGATGCTAAACTGTACTGAATAGCAACAAGATGTTTAAAGGGGCCACCAGGATATAGACCAGTTAAATCCTATTTGCCAAGATACACAATAATTTAATGGGGAAGTATAAAATGAGATTATAATATGAAATGTATAATATCAAATGATTAAAACATAAAATATAAAATGTACCTACTCCAAAATAACTCAGCCTACCCTGGAGATGCAGTCATTTCACCAAGAACAAAATGCAATAAAATAAAAATAAGGCAGCAATCAGGACCAAACAGCAGTTATAGGAGCTCATCTACCAAAATATTTCCTGCTACAGCAACCTAGGTCTCAGAAAACTGCCTCACATTTGAAAAATATTCTCCAGAAAATTTATGGATGCCTCACAGAAGACTATCTTGCTGATTTCAATAACTGTCCATTTAAATCTGTTGATGTAGCGTTTAAACCTTGCTTCACAAAGGAAAGAGGCTAATATACACATGGGGTTACACTCTCAATATAACTGTCGGAAAGTGATGGTCTGGATTTACTCCTGATGAGATCAGCTCTAAGGCCAGGAAGCAGATTTATAGTGTGAACATAAATGAGCATGGAGGAGGGAGAACTTTTTGATCATACATATGCTTGTCAGGCAAAATGTGCTCAAGACCTCATTGCCAAATAAGCAACAGCAAGTAAGTCCCTTGCAGCCAGTGGAAAAAACATCAGGAGGACAACTCTAAACAGGTGCACCAGGCTGACAGGTTTGATAGCCAAATCCTGGTAAAGAGCTAGGAAGAAACTGACACTCAGGTGCTAACATGGGGGCTGGGCTGTATTTCCTTCAGGCTAAACTTATGGGTCTCACAGAGGGGCAACAGTTTAGAAATAGCTGTATCATTCTTGAGCAGTATAAAGGAAAAAGAGGAGCTAGTGCCATGCCAAGGTCTGAAATACCCTACTACCTCAGCTTCTGCATATTGAGGAAATAAGTGCTTCACATGGATAGTGGTACTCAACAGCAACTGAAGGGATTAATGTTGTAGTAAACAGGTAGATGTCCTTGGCCTTTCCACTCCACCCTTCTGTTACACTGTCTATTTTAACCAAAACAATTCCTTTACTTCTACCCTCCACATCAGCAAAATAAAAACTATTTCATTTCCATTATACACCATATGGTCTCCTGATTTGCCTTCTTGATTTTTTACACCAAAAAAAGCTGTTACATTTATAATACAATTATAACTTAAATGCACAAAGACAGTTTACAGCATAATCAGACAAGACTGCCTGTGTGTTATGCTGCTATGCCAAGGTTTATGGGTTTTCTCAGGTTATTCAATGAGAGGGGGGAAAAAGAAAAAGCAAGAAAAAGCTTTCCACCATGTTCTTTAGAATCCACCTTCCTCCCTGCACTTATACATACCCAAGCTTGCATCAACACAGTAAAAAATTCCATGTAAAACCAGTGGTTTTTAGGGTAACAGAGTCAGAAATCTTTTCTACTTAAGCAAAGTTACAATGCTTGTCAGTCCTCCCAGAAGTGACACCAAGCAGCACAAGTTTAATGCCTACCACAGTACAAGTCAAATCACAGACTTGCTTTCAGTGCTGCAGGTGGAGACCAGACTCAATTGTGGTAGGCAATGACACCAGACAGGAGAATGGTCCTGAGGCACCATGAAAAGGTTCACCTCAGCAGAATTCCCCCCAGGCCTCCCAGTCAGCCCTGGTAGGCATGCTTCCCAGGTCACTCCTTCCACACAGGTCTTCTCAACCCGCTTCATACCATGACCAAGATTGAGGCAAACCAGAGTCTTTGTGAGGTTCACAGCACTGCACAACCACTTATGACTTGCCTTTTTCCCTTCAGGGTACCACTTCCCAAGGTTACTGCTGCTTCATGTAAGGATAGTTTTGTGTGTGTGTGTGTGTGTGTGTGTGTGTGTGTCTGTGTCTGTGTTATTGCTTTTAGACTTTGAAAAAGCAGCAGAATGATTTGCCCTGGCAGTGATGCAGCTTTTCTTTGCACTAAGAACACAAGAATATGATCCTAACTGAAAAGAGGCACAATAAAACAAGGGTTTAACAAAGCATCCCTTTGCCATCACAACAGGATTTGTAGTCCCATAAGGTTGATTTTATTGTAACAACAAAGTGCAACTATTGCTTCAGCATCGCAGCAAATATCCAGTCACATGCGTGCAGTATTTTAATCCCACATTTAATGAAATATTACGTACTACAGGTAGCTCCAATATACAAGCCTTTACAGAGGTTTTGCAAGCTGTTACAGTGTACTGAATGCTTACCAAATTTAAGATAATACTAATGCACCAGTGAAACACAGAAAAACTGTAGCGAGCAATCAGCAAGATAACTTATCCTTCTAAGGGTGCTTCCAAAGCAAAAATATTGGTTCTTGTTTCTGAGGGTAATAAGAGAGGGCTGTAAAAAAAATGTCTTAATAACAAGGAAACATTTGATCATCATCAGTAGTGAGAAAACCTTTGTAAGATTTAAATTTATTTTACAGATTAACTTCTTTACACAGCCTTGACTGTCTGCTAAGAATTTTACTTCCCTTTACTTCTTTTGCTGCCCCATGCCCCAAAAGTACAGTCTTTGTATTCTTTACCTCATGATTTTTTAAGATCACCTATTCTCCTGCTCTCCTATTTAACAAATGCCTTCTTAATTAAATAAGTTCTTCTCTTTCCCTCCACCCCCAAAAGAGTATTAACAATGAAACGCTAGTAGTGTGAACAGTAAGTACTTTAAGGCAGAACCTGCTTTATGTTTGAGTGTTAGGCCAAAATATGACATTCTTGTGTGATCCTTAGGTACTATTGCTAAACATGACACTAAGGATAGTGATGCTTCAACGCTAACAACAGTAATTCTTCTACAAATGTGTTAGTTTTCTGTACTAAGATGTATTTCCCTGTTCAAAACCACTCAATAGTATCTTATTATGAACATTATCGGTGATATTTAAAAAAAAAATTCAAGTAATACTGACTCACCCAATCTAACAAGTAATAAAATACGTATTCCTGACTATATGTCACAAGTTGTCATTAATTTCAGACAAATTGCACTTAAAAATGTAAATCAAGGCAGCTCTACTGGTTTAATCCAGAGCAACTAATTTACAAGCAAATAACATAATCAGTGAATTGTTCAGCCACAGGTAGAAACTGTCTTGTAAATTCATGTTGGAATTGACAATACTTTAGAAAACCCTTTACTAGAAGAAAACCTGTAGACCGAGGCAATACAAGTGCATATTGTATACAACGAGATTGGTACAGGATCTAGGACTTCCCATTCAGCTGGGAGTAATACTTCCATTTCCTGAGCATCGGGCAGGAGAGGCATTGCCTGACTTTCAGCTTGGGAAAGTATGCATATATATACATATTCCATCTAATCCAGAAACTGTGGCTACAGACTCCTTTCCCACCTCCCAAAAGTTACTCTGAAGGGGGTCATTAGTGCCCAGCATATAGTTTAAATCAGAGTATCTCCAGTTCCTTTTCACCTGTTCCTTATCTAACTCAATTTCTTCTACTAACCACTACGTCCAACAAGTAAAATTTTGACTGGGCATGTTTGAGATTGTTTGAATATAAAAATATCAATTCTTTCTCCTTGTACAGGTGCACTCTTTTAGATTCTAAATGTGAACTTAGAAAATCAAGTTTCTCGTTCACATTCTGATTATTTAAGAATCTACGGGTTTGTAACATTTGATTCCAAGCATGTTATGCTATTTTCAATATTAATTGGCTTGAACATTCTAGGTATTTTTCTGTTTTAGAAATCAGTTTGTATCTCAAATATGATTAGGGAGATTTAGTTGCTGGTAGGAAATAATTCTTCTTTTTAAAAATAGGCACATGCAGAAGCAGCATTTGCACGTGTCTCTTCAAGCAGACCCTGGTGAAACAGTCACAGAGAATGAAGTTGATCCCTGTGTATAGTGAGAACATAAAACTTATGTACCACTTAAGTCTTTAAAAAAGGGTTTAAGTAGGAGTTAAGCATATTTTTTTCAGGGACTCTTCATGGGGTAAAATTTACCAACAGAAGGCTTGAATAACTTGAGCAGAGGGCAGTAGGGGCCATACAAAAGGAGAGAGTAGGGAATCATGCTTCAACATGGCAACTGTTGGTAAAGGTCAGCTTCCTACTGACAATAAAGTGCACTCGCTGTATTTATCTGGCAGATCCCTGTGACAATGGCTGGTAATCTACGGATAGAAGGGTTTGAACAGCAGTCTTCACTCAGCATTACTATTATTCTCTAAAAAGTTTCTGTATTCAGCGCTCATTTGCCCTGAACAATATAGTAAAGAAGGAACATTAGGAGCCCATAAAATTATATGTAGTAAAAATATAAGATCAAAAATAAGTTCTTAACAAAATATAAATTTTAATTTTTAAGTTGTGTGGTTGTATTGTGTGGTTAGTAATGCCTAAATATCATATTTCCTCTATTGTCAGCAGAATTACCCCTTAAGACAAAATTACTCAGATGTATTGCAATCATCTGCACAAAAATATCTGCAGGAATCAAAAGAAAACAAACAACAAAACGAGCAAAGAAAACACAAATTGATCAAGCCATATTCTGTTTTAGACACAAATCAGTAATAGGCTATTTGCCACCATAAGGTAATTGGCATGCCTCCTCTGACTTATGCCACAGGTCTTAACGCTTTTTCGCTCATGGTTGACTTAAGTAAACTTTAACTTTGAACCCTTTAGCTTTTATCAGTTTGCATCATAACCTTAGTGGTTATACAGGTTTATTTTCTTAGCATGTACAGGCACCCACATACATATGCACAGAGACAGACACACACAGACAAAAAAATAGGGAAATTTTTATCATTATAGTGTTTTGGCAGCATAATGGGAATAGACAGCAACTACTTTGTGTTACAAATTTGAATGTGAAATCTCAGAAAACCTCCTTGCATTAAAAATGAATTAACTGTGTGATTATTAATTGCACATATTCCAATCCCTTTGTGCCTTACTGCATGTTTCTTGAATCTCATTTCAATCCTTTGGCTAAGTAATGTGTCAAGGGGGGTACTAGCCTGAATGCATGGGTTATTTAAAAAGCAGGACAGCACTTCCAGATTAGAATACCAATGAATGAGGTTAAAAAGGCTCTACTGTAGTTGGAGGGCAGCTCTCAGACTGAGTAGTACCTGGAAAGGACCTCTATGGACTAATTTTCAGAATCACATTGTAATGTGGGCTCATGTCAATCATCAGAACAGACAGCTTCATCCCATGATATAAACTAGTTATACATTCAAGAGCTGCCAGAGGATCTTCATTAAAAAGGGACTTAGCATTAAAAGAAGGTTGTTTTATTATAATACTTCAAACAGAGTTTTTTGTTTTATATGTTCTCAGAAATCTTTTTTGTTCTTCTTCACAATATCAAAAAAGTGCCACAGAAGAAGCAAAAACATTAAATATTCCAATTTTTAATGGGAATCAAGGTAGCTTTCTGGTTTAAGGCATAAAAAATCATATACATTTTTCTAAATATATTCATGTCTTTGAATAACAAAAAGAAGTCTCTAGATGTAATAGGAGAATGTTTTTAATCTTTTGTGAGAAGGGATTTGCAGAGCTGCCTACTCAAGGTACAATATCTACTGGCAAAGTATATCAGCGAGAGCTTTATACATATAAATTTGTATAAAAGCTTTGGGCTATCCACAAGCTTCCAGATACCAGTTAGGTATTACAATCCATGTCATTAAAATTTAATATGATTGTGTTAAGAAGAAAATATTAACAATATCCATGTAAGTAAATCATTGACACAGAAATCTAATATTTCAACAAAACTTAACAAGGGTTTATTAAAAAATAAATAGATAAATGCATCTATTTACCTATATGGGTGTAATTTCAAAGAACTTTATTTAAATATAATTTCACTAGTCATGCAAGTTCTTCAAAGTATCTAGGAGTATTTTGATCTAAAATTGCTCTTCCCTACCTACTTCATACCAAGATGAATAGTTTATAGGAATCTAATTGAAATGAGAAGGTGCTCCCTTATAAGGAGAATGCAGTGTCCAGTCTAACGTTTTCTGCTGTGACTTTTTAAGCTGGCATATTTACATTCTGCTTTATTTTCTGTCCTGAGAAAAGATCTCCATTTGTAGCCTTTTTCCTTTTTAATCAGCTTGCCAATCATCAAAAATAAGATGCATTCTTAGCAAAAATAATATCGAGCATTTCATTGTACAATTTTTTCTATTTTTTATTATTACTTTGACAATTAATACCTAATTAATTATTTACAAGTTAACGAGTTTTCCTATTGCCCTCATTACCATAATATCTAGCACCTCTCAAACATTTAAGGTTTCCACTTCTGAAGAGCCTGGGAAGCAAAAAATAGTAATTCCTATTTTAGAGGTGGGATACTGAGGCACAACGATTCACATTTCTATATACACATTTCATTATGATCGTAGCATTAAAAAGTAATGGGATTGCTTTTAAAATAAAGCTATTCTAGTCATCATCAGCAGGAAGATTAAGAAATGTATCATGAATATTCAAATAAATAAGTTTTCAGAGGAATCAAACAATACTGAGATGTTCTTGTCTCCTATTTCTCTGGACAAACTACTGGACTTTCTATATTTTTTTTTTTTGTAAATCAGTTATGAAATGTTACAACAGTAACAAGATAGATGATAATACAATATGTTGCATTTTCTTGGTGATTCTCTTCAGACATTTCTCTGGAAGCAGTATAATTAAAATTGAGTTTCAGGAGCTTATAAAACCCTCCTGGTGAGTGAGCTCTAGCAAACGCACATGAACCCAGGGATATCTTAATTAAAGTCTTTCTGATGTTCAAAGATAAAACAGACAGAACAATCCTTGCTCTTTTGGGATCTCAAAAGAACTCTTTTTAGGCCACCTTCTCTCCCTGCCAAGCTCAAGCGTTGAATTACACATAAACATGCACAAAATATCAACGTCAAAATGCATTACAGAATGAGAGCATGATAATTACTTTGAAGTACTAGCACCTTTGCTAGCCCATGTTCTTGGTGCAGTTAGCAGTTCAATCTTTGATTCAGCCTTTATCACTGCCTAACAGTTAAATGGCATTCTAAACTTAAGTCCAAAGTACACACATTTGGAGGACTTGTTCATCATAGTTCAGACCTCTGGCACAGAGCTCTTTCCAGCATAATCAAAATTAAGAAATTAAGGGAACAATGAAAGTCAGCATTGCTGCAACAGATTATATACAAGGAAATATATAGTGGCAATAAACAGGACCACAAAGGACTCACACAAAAAAAAATACTTGGTGGGATTGCAGTTGCTGCCAACCATCTGTCATGCATCCATAGCTCTCACTAAACTCGTGGAATCTCCAAAGATACTCTGTACCTCACAAGACCAAATTGCATATTAAAAACATCTCATACTGAGCATAGTTTATGAGCACCTTCTGAACAGGTTCAGTTGCTGACAATATCAATCTTGTTTATATTATTTGGATCTACAGAGGGTACTGCAAGACGCCTCATGTCTCAGATCATGCCGAAAAAGAAAGCCTCACACAGTACTAGCCCAACTTTCTATTTTCAGTTTTTGGAAATCTACTATGCATTGTGTGCTTTTGCTTGAAGGGATCTCCAGAGTTAATTCTAGAAGATACCCCATTCATACTACAAATTGAATTTTTATTTTTGTTAAACCATGCAGGCATGTGACAGATTACCATCAAATTATACATCTGATTATCCTTGGCACCTCATTTGAGGTGCAATATATTCTGTGCTTTGTCTTCTTTTATGTTCATGCTCACCTTGTCCATCTTTCTCCCATTTCAATATAGTGATTACACCAACTTAGAGGCTTCAGCAGCTTTTTAAATATATAAATTCTTTCACAAGTGACTACCAAATAGGAATTAGTACTTGCAATTCAAGAGTAAATGATTTCAAGATTAAATGACATTTTTCTATCTTAAATTTATATTTGGTTTACATTTACATTGAAAAATATTTATACTGAAGATAAAATTTACATTCTCATTAATCTGCCATCCATGAACCATGTGATGCAGTCTCCCCACTGATGGAAAGAGTTAAGATGAAGGTGCACAAAGTAATCCTTTGGATCCAGTAAAGAATTCTGAAGACAAATGAATTAGTACCTTCTCCATCACCAGATTATACGAGGCTGTCTGTTCATTTTAGCTGTTGGTGTCTTAATATTCTCAGAGTTATATTTAGAGGTTTATATTGGCAAATGCAGCCAAAAGCATGTAGAAAAAAATACATCGTTAAAATAAAAAAATTTAAAAGTTTTTAAAAAAAAGTTATGTAATCTATCAGGTTTTAGACTCCTTGTAGACTGAGCACTTAGTGAGACTTGAATGAAAGGAGATTATCAGAATCCTTTGGAAGGGAAATATTGACACTGATCACAGCACAACAGTGTGGAAGGCCTATATGCTAATAAAAAGGCAAAATCCTCAACTGCTCCTCTGTGCAACACTAATTTACCTAAGATTTGACTACGTTGATGGGCTTTACAGACAGACTCTAATAGCCACAAACCACCGGTTCCCTGGAGTGCACTGATACTCAGCAATGAACGCTTTGCTACAGAGACCAAAAGCCTCTTTGAGGGAAATAAAGGCAAAAAGTGAATCCAAAACAACCAAATGAGTTACGAGAAACAGCCCGAGGTGTAAAAAAAAAAAAAACCTAACAAGCCTGTTAAGTCCTGGAAAGTCTTAGCTAGCACTGTGTTCTCCCCAAATACAATTGAGAAAGGGTTAAAGATGCCATAATATCCACATTATAGTAGCAGGAATTAATCAATTTTGCAAGAGCGCCTGTGGCAGCATTAGTAAACTCAGACACTTTCTGCAGCTGATTGCAAATAAAAGCAGCTTTTGTCCAGTCTCAACGAAAGTGGCAAGTTGCCCCTTTCAAAAAATGAAGGTTCTAGTTCTTGAGCAGCTGAAAATTCTGAACACCCTTCAATAGCAGCTAAAAAGATACATATAACATTATACGGCTACTACTTAACCAGTATTTTATACTGTAGATTATAGAACATTCCACATTTCATATATGAGATTGAGAGATTGATACTAGAACTAGTATACAAGATGAAACTAATAGAATGAAATAAATTACTAAGCCCAGTTATAACCAGCTATACAAAAGCACCACAATAAAATATATTGATGCAGAATTGTTCTTAAATTTTTATGGCTGAATTAAGTTAAATTTTCATTAAGGAAATCAAAACTCAATTAGTCATCCTCTCAGAAAACCCACTAAACTACCAAAGACAAATGCTTTCTAAACAGCGATAAGGCAATCAGTAGCTTGAAATATCTTTAAATAAGAAGCCTATTTTGTCTACAAATGGCTTAAATGTTTTTTGAGAAACATTAGGAAATTAATCATGTGAATGAAGCCGCCTTATGAAAAAATAAACAGAGGAGGGGGAAAGAATGGCCATATTTTTACACTCTTGTTCCACTTAACACTGTTTAGGAAGTATTGAGTTTTCCCCATACTTCCTCATTTAATCAAAATTTAATATGTTTTAGCCTTCTTCATACTATGCTTTACTACTTTGAGCCTATTGATGCATTTCCACCAAATCTCCTTCTGCATCCTCTTTTGGAAAATCTTAGAAAACCTGTGATAGCAAAAAAGGTGGAAAAATAGAAAAAAGAAAATGAAACAAGAAAAAAGGGAAACCAGTCTTGCAGATCTTAAACTATATTTTTTCAAAGGCCTGTAGCCATCACCACACCAGAGAACCTCACAGAGGTTTTTATTTTTTTCAGAAAATGTCTTAACACCAGGATTTGATGTCTAGTCTCTGCTTCACAGGCATATCTCTTTAAAGGAGACTTGCCTCTCTATCATTAATGTGTAAGTCAGTCAGTCAGACCTTTTTAATAAGCAGTTGAAGAGCCACTGTCTTTAGCACATGAAACTAACAAATGCCTCATTAGTCAAATGAACAAAGAATAGTTTGAATATCAATGTATTATTTGAGAGGAAAGCCTCCTCCATGAGAATCTCAATACAATCCTTTTTACTGGAGTTTCTCATGTCCAAATTTTAATGCTCTGGACCCTACCTATGAAAAATTGATGAGCAAAGAAAGCTGTTAAATGATGACACCCATTTCATGTCACTTTTGCAATGTGCCACTGTATTCAACAATAATACAAGAAGCAGAGAACAGGCTTTTTTTTATCTTGTCCAACACAACTTTTTTTCTGATGTGTCAGTGATCTGTTGCGTACATAACCTTCATGAATTAACAAGGTTATTTAAATGACCTTTGAACAGCAGAAGAGGGCATCATAACTGTACAAAATTCAATAAAAATCTCCTGTTCATGTCACAAGAATAGAGTAAAATTTCTATTTGTAATGTCTATAAGCAATAGGACAAGGGGTAATGGGTTCAAACTTAAACAGGGGAAATTTAGATTGGATATGAAGAAGAAATTCTTTACTGTAAGGGTGGTGAGGCACTGGAATGGGTTACAGCTCCATCGCTGGCGGTGTTCAAGGCTGGACTGGACATAGCCTTGGGTGGCATGGTTTAGTGGGAGGTGTCCCTGCACCTGGCAGGGGGTTTGGAACTAGATGATCTTAAGGTCCTTTCCAACCCTAACTATTCTATGATTCTAGGATTCTAAGTCACAAATGTTCTGTATAAAGATTTCATTAAACTAAATTCAGAGAGAACAGCAAGTCAGATCTTCAATTATTTTTTAAAAGAAAGGAGAAGAATCTGAGCAATTATTCCACAGAGATAGTGCACAACGTGTTTCATTTATACACTAGAAGGTATCATTTATCCACTTATCTATTGTCAAGAAATGCTCACAAAACACACTGGAACTACTACACAGCATAAGTATATAGAAAGTTCTCACAGAAACAATTTCGGTACTACACACCTGTTGCCTCATGCTTCCTAGACCTATCATGCAAACACAGATAACTGATAATACATTATTTCTTATTGGCATGGCATGATTAAAAAATCCAGATGGATCTCTTTCCAGAGATGTTACAATAATTGATTCTTAGACAATCTACAGCAAATCACAGACATAGTACCTGGCACACTATGTCAATTAAAATCCTTCAGAATATAATCTGCATGTCTCTCAAAAGGTAGCACTATTCTTCAGACACTATTCTGATGCAGGAGAGCACCGTGAGTAACTCCATACTGAAAGTGAGGACAAGATGCTGCAAACAGACATAAAATATAAGGTTTGATAATAATTACAATAAAAAGTTAAGACAATCAGGGAAATGAACATGTAACAATGATCCGTCTAGGTACAGTGTTATACACTAAAATTACAAGTGCTTTCAATCTCCAAAGTGTGCCTTTAAGGCATATTATTGTAGGTTGAAGAGTTTTGTCTTGATCCTGTGCCATGGAACAGCAAAGATTAATCACAAATCTTGAAGGTACAGGACAAACTAGATGAAATTTGTTGTCATATCTGTTATAGCAAGTCTATAGCAAGATGCAGATACAGAGAAAAGAGCAAAGAAAAAAGTCTAAACTGATTCTAGAAATGAATAATAAGAATGGGAAATGACATAGTTCTGGTTTTTGTTAAAGTAACAAAAGTGTTAACTAGAGAATTTTCAGGCAAAACACATTGGAATTAAGGAATACTTCTGACAGAGAATTGCCTGCCCTATAAAGGTCAAGAAAATATCACTAGAGGTTGTTAGAAAACTTGCTTGGGTGTCTGATCATAGGTGGGGAATGTAGAGTTGATAAGTGGGGTTATGCTATGAGCTTTAGAATTTACACTGTTGGGGTTTTTTGGGGAGTTTGGATTTTTTTTTTCTCCTTTCTGTACTGATAACCTGGCAGAGGAAGTGTGAAGAAAGGTGAAACAGTTTTTTGCTGACACAAAAATTGGGTGAGGGAGTCAGTCAATACAAAAGTGAAGAGCAGTATAGGTCAGAAAGTCTTTGGAGAAACTAGGAGTCTGAATGGATAAAAGTGAGTTCCAATCATAAAAATCATGAAATCATGAGCAAGAGATGAGAAATATGATTTCTAAATTAATCCCCTTTGCACAGAATGTAATAGGAATATGATCAAATACAATGTACAAGCTTTTATATATGCATTATATACATTATTGGTCATATTATTGGTCATTTTATATATGCATTATATACGTTATTGGTCATATTGTAGTGATTCTCCAAGGTGAAAATGCAAAACAAATTCTGACTTGGATAAGTAGCAGACATACATCAAAGAAAGCATTCCATAATGAGCAAGCAATTCAGACAGCATGGGATAACATCAGTAAGACATCAACTCAGTAAACAACAGTTTAGAGCTGCTGAGCATACAATAAATGAAAGAAACTTTATATAGTAAGACTGGGATGTGGAAAGCTTGATTATTTATAAAGCTAAAGGAAATTTTGGGGCTTTTTCCAAAGCAAAGGCGATTAACAGGAAAGTGTATTATGGTACACACAATCCTGAAGGGAACAGGGAGGAAGAGATGCTGCAGGCTATCTGAGCTAGTGTTAAATAGACGTACAAGGGGTTATGAACTTCAGCTTGGGGAAGAATAGGACACTAAAAGAATTTAGGTAGAGTTTTCTTGCACTGCTGCCCTTAGTGGAAAAACTTATCAAGGCCAAACATTTTAATAAGCAGTATACAAAAGGAAATGTTGGACAAGTAGGAAATAAGGTATACTGCAGTGTGGCTGCCCATTTAAAGCTGCACATAATCGCAGCTCCATAAGGGGTTTTTGCCCTCAATCGGTCAGAGACTTTCCCAACTTTCCAAAAGTTTTAAGACACTTAGTTCCCTTTAGGGAAACAAATAATTATATTAGCTCAAATGCTTGAATTGCTAGCACATGATTCAAAACCACAAGCACACAGTACCAATATTCTCAGGAACCATGCAACACGAACCATAGAATAAAATAGATTTTATATTAATTTAATTGCTGATGTTAGGTATGAGGACAGAAAGTACAAGACTGGGAATTATTCATTTTTAGAACAGCTACAGCTTATGCACCAACTTCTTAAAAAAAATAAATTAAAAATCTCTTTCGCTCATATTCCTTGGGGGTAACAGTTTTGAGGTTAAGAATACAACCTGTTTTCTTATCCAAGCTTTCCTAAGTATCCCTCAAAAAAAACTATCAGGACAGTCTCAAGACCATGCCAATGCTATTGATTTTAGGACAGAGAGAATCTATTCATAAAGTACCTACAAATATTGAGGTATCTAGATATCTGGGGTAACAAAGAACAGCTGCTCTTATCTCATATATGCCAGGAAATGCTTTTACTACAATATTTCAGAAATAATTATTATACAAACAAATTTTTAACATTGCATCTCATCAACTTCTGCCAGCATTATGCAGGGATTGAACTAATGTGGGCAGATTTGAAAACTGGAGAGCATGAGCTGTTCATACAGACCATTTTGAAGACTGGAGTGATGATTCAGAAACATAATTAATAAGACCATTGCCTGAGAAACATCCAGAGTACACACTTTATACAATACTTTTAAAAGGAAAATGGTCATAAATTGCCTTTGTACCCATATTAAGACACAGGTATTCAAATGCAAATTAAAGCTTTGCTGCTGACTTTAGTAAAACCATTATTTGTTACAGGTGAAATTAATTGCTGCTAAATGCCACATCTCAGACCAACCACAAAATCATGTTTTTTAGAGATCATTAAGCATGAGTTTTAGAATTCAAACGTTCCAACTTAACACTGGAAATTAGAGTTGTTACAGTTGGATATACTTTATTATTACAGTAATGTGTTGATTGTTTGCCCCTAATGAATGATAAACTGGCAGGTTTGACAGTGCAACTAAGAACACAAGTGTCTTTATCAACCACCAACTAAAAAACCACTCCAATAAAACCCAAACCATTGTCTTTATCGATTGTTTTTAACAGCAAGGCTGCCAGGAGACCACTAAAGAGCCTTCTTCAATCTTCCAGCAATTTGCCCAAGTGATCACAAAATACTTTATTTCCTAAGTCAATTTCGTTAAAACTTCATTTTATTAACAAGTGATTTAGAGAGAGAGCTTGTTTTAAAAGTGTTTAAAAATGCGCTATCCAGACAGCATATACTACATGATACAAAAATATACTGCACATGGTTAAATTGAAACTAGGTCGGTTTTGTTATTTAAAATAAAATATAAAAATGCTTAGAACTTAAGGATTTCTCACAAATATGTCAATTTTAAATATAGTTAACAAACTGGACTGTCTTTCAGTAACTTTGAGCTTTGAATTCTCTCCCCTTAAAAAAATAGCACTTTCTTGATGATTCCTTGCACACTCCATTTCACACTAGCAACAAGAACTTGCTTAAGTAAGAAGGTCTTTAAAAAAAAAAAAAAAATAAAGGACATTCGTTAGAAGCTGGACTAAGATCTCAGATTCATTTCGCACAGACCACAGCATGGATCTACTTAATGGTTACTGTAGTTCTCTATAGACAGATTCAAATCTATTCAAAGGGGTTTCATACCTCATTATCATTTATCTAAGCAGTTCACTACCATCAAGTTTACCTTCACCATATCAAGTAGAGCTCAGAATTAAGATGGTTTACTTACAAAAATGCCAAGAGCAGAAAGCTGACACATGCTATGCATATTGTAATGAATGACCTACTTTAAAACACGCCTATATGTTAGTTCCTACACCATTTTATTGTCTATTTTCCACAGAACTTTTTCAGTCCTTAATTAAGCAAAAAGAAAGCCAAAGGCATAGGCTCCTTTGAAAGGAAGTTGCAGATGGCTGGCTGGTGTGTATTTCTGTAAAGCAGAGACAGCAAAGGAGAGCTGTGTGTAACGTACTGAGGCAAATGGAAGACGACTCATCTTAAAAAAAATGGCCCATATTGCTGAATTACACCACCATAGTTCTCAACACTTGTATATGTGTGACAATTAAGGTCTATTCATCTGTGTAAAATAAATGAAAAAATAAATAAGTATACCACACCAACAAGAAAAACACCCAAAAACAAACATACTTGAATTTCAGATGTAAAACAAAAATTATGTATCATCGCAGTTTATGTAACTTCTAGGGTAGGTTTTGCTGTCCACGCAGGGCATACTTCTGGCAAACTGGGTGTTGAGTTTATAGGATTTCATTAGTATCTATTTTTAAATAGATGTCACTTAAATTACTAAAAGTGATGCAGTCAAGAAAGTGGCTTATAGCATTTTTAGGTAGTTTTTCAGACTGATGGGACCATTACACATTGTGCGGTTATACAGCTTGGTTGCTACTGCCAGGATAAACGTCTGAAATCAGTTTCAGTTTAAAACTTTATTTTCAAATTTATTTCACGAGAGGAAGTATCTTTCTCCATAAGAACTCTCAGACGGCTACGCTGAGCAAACTAGGCACTTCTTCCTTTCAAGTTAAACCCTTTGGATTACTTTAATACAGTTCTTTGTGGTTTAATTTATCATATGTTCTGGTACCATTTATCACTAAATGCAGAATGATGAAGAAATGGCTCTATTAAAATGAAATAACCACTGAATTAAAAAGCTGTTAAATGAGTTGGAGTGCAGACTCCTGTTAACAATATGTGGGAAGGGTGTTTGGCTGAAATAAATTACTTTCACAGTAATAATTTGAGAAGTGCACCTTTGGAGAAACATGTTCAAAAATTCACATCTTGATTTCCTGACTAAAATCACATTCACCACTAATAATATTTTTAAATTAGCTTCACAGCCAAGGTGAGGAAAAATTTAGTCTCAAATACTTTGGTTTAAAACCAAAATACTCTTAAAAAAATACGAAAAGCAGTTTTAAAAATATACATGCAAAATAAAATAGCTGATTCCAGTTAAGATGTATTTCTCATGCTCACCTGTAACTTTCTGAAAATACTTTCACAATCTTTCAATGTAGACTGCCATATAAGCTTGTAAATAATATATAGCCCTGTAATTCAGAGTAGTCTACACTGTAACTGAAAGTAGTAAACAGTTAGCTACCTAATGACTTGGGATATACTTTCATTTTATTGATTGCAACGGAAAACATATGTAAAAATACTGAACAGATATTCAGTAAGTCCATATTAATTGACATAAACCACTTCAGACATAGAAGTACTTATTTTTTTATTCTTAAAAAAAAAATCAGTTGGACACAACTTATAGCATTTGTTATTAGCAAAGTATTTGCAGTTGCTCAGTTCCAAATAACTATTTAATGTTGTAAAGCACTGTGTTCTTATTCTTGTGCTTAATCAATGCATTTCTTGTGGTTAACAACAGCATTTATTTAATCCTTACTAGGAAATTATTTAGCTCAATAAAAGGAAGTGTCTATCCATCACTCAGGGCCCTCTCATGAACTGATTGATTTCACTGAAGCAAGATAATTTCCCAGAACTCATATGCATCATTTTGCCCCTTTGAAAAGACCTCCTAAGGGATATCTTAGAGTGTCATCTTTATGATTTAACAGCAGATTTTCTTTTACTTCTGTGATTTGTTACTAAAAACCTGCATTCTGACTGTTTTCAGTCACAGAGTACACAAATGGTTATAATACACATTTCTGTGGTCCACACATGGTATTGACAAAGATCATGCACAAGATGACAAAGTGGAGCCACATCATGATTATGCACTCTCAGACATTTTAAGAAAGCCGACCACCCTACACAAATTACCAAAGGAAAAAGAAACACAAAACAAAACCAAAATAAGCACCAACCCCCCCCCCCAAAAAAAAAAAGAAAAAAGGAAACAAAACCAACACAACATAATGGCCATAAAGTATTTAGAACAAGGCAATAGATTTACAATAAAATGGCAGATTATTTTACCTGAATATTAGAGAGTCTTATACAACAGACAGTAAATTTCACGATTACAAGGACCACTCAATGCTCCCAAAAAAACCCAAATGGAAGGCCTTTTGCTTCTCCTTCAAAAATTAAAATAATTGTTAAGTTTACCTTTAATCATTGTGTGTGTTATTAGAAATATACGGGCCACAAAGAGCACAAAGATTCCTATTTGGGTTTATGTTTGGTTGACAGAAAAACTCATTTTTACCTCTACAATCTGTGTGATTGCTAGGCCTGTGTGAAATCCAGGGCAGAACTATATACATTAACCTTTACACTTGCCCTCCATATTCATCTGCATATATACCATCTTGCTGCTTTTTGCACGTACAAGAACAGAAGGAGCAAGAATAGTAGTGCAGTGACCCACTTTAGTACATCCTGCTTTAGTTTTGAAATGATATAATGCAAGTTCTTTCCTACACTAACTGCTCCATGCTTGTATACATCGCTCTTGTACATGTCTTTGTATGGACATTACTGCGCATTGTGGTCATCTGGTCCGGCATAGGAGCAAAATTTGCTCACCCTCATCCCTTAACTGGCTAATTCTCTATCAGTCTGCTTAGGCTGCAGTCAGTACAGAATTAAAAAAAAAAAAATCATAGTTTCTTTTCAAAGCACTGTTGAAGTTAAAACTGTCAGTAGGTTGGTTGTTTTTTTTTCTTCCAGAACATTATAAAACTGCAAGTTAAGAACAAGTACATGCTGCCTTCAGTTGGAAATTGTATTTAAGAATGAAAGATACATCTCATACAGTATTTTTCAGCATGTCACCATGGGAAAATTGAAGCACAAATTTAATCAAGTGTTTGGGAAGTTTTTAACCAGTAATCTGTAGATAATTTAGCTTCATTTCCTTTATATCTAGTAAGCAGCTGTTGCATAATATCTTATAAAATATATCTGATAGATAATGACTTTTAAAATGTTTTACCACATTTTAAACACAGCATATGAACAACATTTTTACTTTCCTAGGCTCTTGCCAAACATTGCCTTAATAATTTATGTGAGGGGTTTTTTTCCCACCTTACACCCTCTCTCTCAACTTTGAGAGTTATCTTCTGGTATAAATAAAAATACAGTAAAAATCAAGATCATATATTCTAATTTGAACAAAAGTATTTTTATTGCTGCTGATTGTATACCATGCAGCATGGTCACACTCCAAAATGCACAGAAAATTAAAGGGTTTATTGCTTGGAATGATATTTTGAACAAACTAGCAATTCAGTCTGTACCACCATTAACTTCAGAACTTATGGAATGATTATCATCAAATGTAATTTAGAGACAGAGGTGTCAAAGGAATTTAGTTTCCTTTTCTTATGGTGGAAAAAGGTGGCCAGGTGGAGAAGAAATATCCTCTCAGAGCATGGATGAGCAAAAGGCTGCAGGAGGAACCAACATGCCAGTCAGACCCCAAGGCTCCTAGAGAAAGAACTGCCAGCCTTAGCTGCACTGCACACGGTAGCAGGAGCCTGTGGCCAGCCCTGGAATTCAGAGGAGGTCCCAGAAGTTTCAGTGCTCACACAGCCATACAGTAAGCTCTGATCCCCTTTGCTTAAAATAAATAATTAAATCAAATAGAATAAAATTGCCGCTCTACCTGTTCTTTTCTATTTGGCTCTGGAGACTCCTGCAGATCCAAAATGGATTTAGGGAATAATTATAAAAATTCAAATGGCTGTCGTTCATCAAAACTGAAACCAGAAATCTCAAATCCTAAACCTTGTTTAGCACAAATCCTTACAACGGAGGAGCTTTTACAGATGCTGTACTGGGCATAATCAAAGGTTTTAAGCAGGAATAAACAGTAAGTAACTGAACTGAGGTAACAGTGAAATGGGAGAATGTTTTACGTAAAATTTGTAGAAGAGTATATTTTCATTTAAAAACCCCCAAACTTATTACTTTTAACAAAAAAAGTAAAATAAACAGACAAACCCCCTCACATATAAATATCTCATTTCCTTTAAAATGCACACAAGATTTACTGTCATTTAAAGTGGTCATTATGATTTCTTCAGAGTTCATAGTAAGTTTTTCCTTTGATGGTTTTGGGTTTCTGGTGGGGTTTTTGTTTGTTTGTTTGTTTGGGTTTTTTTTAGATTTAGCCATATTTTTTAAGGTTTGGAGGGGGGAAAAAAATCCAAAGAAACACTTGACTGACAAAGAATCCTAAACACCCTAACAGCTTTGAATGAACACAGCTTTTTAATAGTTAATATTCCATCCATTTAATATCTCTAATTATTTTCCTTCTGCAGCTTTGATGGGTAGTTATAGCCTGGAATAAAAACACTGTGGTAAGGACGACTGCACAGCAAGGTTAAGTGCCTTCTTGTCTTCAGTACCAATAATTACCTTTAAACAAAAAAAAAAAAAAAAAAAAAAAAAAAAAACCACACAAAAAAAACTGTTTTCAGGTTTGACAGTTAATTTGCTAATGAGTCTGTAGACCCAATTTATAATAAAGTAATATTGACCAGAAATAATCCTGTGGTGGTACTCATCTGAATTATTTTATTGTTTAAGTCTCCTATTAAATAAATTGGAAAGGATTAATTTTGCAGGATGGATTGTCAAAGGCTGCTGCATAAACTAGATACATGTCAGCACTAAATTTAGTTATTGATCACAATACAATAGTGCTGAGTATACCAATCCCCAAACAGCTTCCAGGAACTATCAGCAGATTCCAAATATAGAAACTGAAGGAAAAAAATTTGATTGCAAATGACTACATTTTAAAATAAATAAATAATTCATTAGCACCCAATAAAAATTTAATTTTAAAGAACAAATTCAGATCACTCACAAGAACATATAAAAAGTAATCAGAAAATTAAAGTGCCTCCTTTCAAGTGACAAACTTTAATGAAGTAGTATAATGTTCTTTTGATTGGGGATACCTATGACTTCTCAGTTCTGGAAGAGAAATTTTATTTGGAAATGGAGGTTGATTGGGACAGAGGCCCTCCTTACAACCATTCTTATTACAAAACAAATGCAAATATTGCAGTATGTACTGTAGAACACTGTGCTTAAAGAAACATATCACAGGAAAGAAATGAGGATGTGTCTTTGTAAAGAAACCCATTTTGCAGCTCTAATTATGTCCTCTAACTGAAGAAAGCAGTCTAACAGAACAATCACAGTGCTTTCTAGAAGTGGTCAGCAGTGAATGGTTTTTCTTTCAATTTTAGAAAGTTCAGAAGATGCACATGACAAACGCTTAGCTACTTGAGATTTTGCATTTAGTCCTTAAAATCTCTCAGCACAAAAAAAAGTGAGACCTAATAAAACACTGCTGAGTTACTTTGTGAAGAGTTCTAATTCCAGGGTAACAAATGATTTTCAGAGCTACCTTAGATATAGGAATAAAAAGGTCTAGCAGAGGAAAGAAGACAATAGCAAACAATTATCTTTTTTAAACACAATGTAAGTAATATAATATTGGTAGGATCACTGAAAGGCAATTTTACCAATTTTATTTAATACAGTTACTGTTAAAATTCATAGACTTTATTAATTTTCATTAAAATATTAACAAAGCCAGCATTTTTCTAGTGAATTTTTAATATTTTCCTGACATTTTAACTTCCTCCTACCTTTCAAACAAGTCGATATATCTCTGCTTAGCTTACAACAAAATTAGTTTTCCATGCCAGTATCAAATATCACTGTTAAAGACCACTTTAACATTATCATAAACATAATAGAAATAACTCCAAGCTAATTTGAAGATTATTCAAAAAATAAATAAGCCCTTCTGATATTAATTATTTTTTAAAGCAGCTACAAAGTTTTAACTTTCACTTACTGAAACACACATCAGTGTTAACTCATGAATCTGGGCTTCATCCAACACCTATTGAAGTCAATTTTTTGCCCCCTTGACTCAACCATGTGCTGGATCACATCCTTTGTGACAATTATAACACACTTGCCAAATGTTACATCCCCAGACCAGGACTGTTTTAAATAGAGCATTAAAAGTTTTTGTTAAACTTTTGTTATAATCCAAAAGCCCAAACACAGCTTGTCACTAAGCCCTGCTCCTGGAGAGTCTCCCAGGAGCACTAACTCTTCTGATGAGTGTAAAAGAGCGCTTGGCATGCTCGCTGGTTTTAACAAGGTCTGTGACTGCCTTTGGCAGCCATTGAGCACCTTTCAGCATAACCTGCTCTTACATAGCCATGCTAGTTTAGGAGTATGCCATTAACTCAAAGAAATTAATTCCTTCAAAAAAATCTCAAGTTATTACAAACTTCCTTAATATATGCCCTTAAGCAATTCTGAAGCTTAAAAGCGCCATTATATGGGCCTTTACACATGCAGCCACTTAAATCTGGGAGAAGACATGGGTTCTCAGCTATTCCTTGTGATACTGAAGCCTGGATACAAGACAGATAAAATGCTTTCAATTTTGGGGTTTGAATAGCAACAGATTCCAGTTCATTTCTTTCTCTTTGTTAACTATAGCCAGTTGTGGACATTCTGGAATTTAACCCACTGTATGCATTAAAAAAAAAAAAGAAGGGGGGGAGGCAAAAAAGTACATATCAAAAAAACCCCAAACAAAACCACACAACAAAAAACCTCCAATCACCTCAAAATTGAGTAATTGAGTTACAAAGGATGAAGGCTAGAGAGTTAACAGACTTCTTTCCTGTATGTCTAGGCATCCAGGAAAAGTATTTTGAGTTATAATTCAAACTATTTTCAAATTCAGATGGTATTTTTTAAATTATTTTCTCTAGAAAGAACAGTTTCTTAGATTATGTAGTCAGCTGCAATAGGTAAAAACTTCCCTCCTGTCACCTCACAATGCCACTCCTGTAAAGACCTAAACGCTTACTTAATTTTGAGCATATATGCAGTCCAGGACTATCACTTTCTTAAAGAGTGTATGAATCTTTGCTATACTAAAACCAAAGTCTTTTGAAGTCTCAGAAGCATTTTTCAAACACTTTAAGACAACTTTTAGAGAGGCAGTTTTCACCTCAACTCAGTTCGCTTAGCACACACGCAAAGGAAATCTGTTTATATCCCAAGAGATTCACAACACACAAAATAATTATTCACTGACAAGACTGTAATTTAAACCTCACAGATGAATGGGGAACGAAAGGCAGATATTTTCAGCAGGAACTGTATGGAAAAAACAGTCCCCAATCAATATTATTCTTTCATATTACTATTTCAATAATGCCTAGGGGCTGACAAATGTAAGGGAATTATCATGACAGGTCTGTGTTTACAATTCTCTGACTCTATCCTATGGTACTCTGGCCTGGAAAATCTCTACAGCAGTTGTGCCACCCAGCTCCTTATTGCTCTACCTGTCATCTTCTGATTGAATGGATGTGAAAAACTCCTTGACTTTCCTCCACAGTAGTCCCATCATGGGTGAAAACCATCTTTTATTTTCATCATCTCAGTAGCTCCTGTGAGATTTGAGCCAGCAAACCAAGGAGCTTTGCCTTGCAACACAGTGCCTCCCCACTAGGCTGCACCATCAGAAGGGCTGTTGAAATTCTGCCAGTTAAGCAAATATCTTTTTTATTATAGATAAAAATTGAGCTTCTACCACCCTCCACAAGACTGGTTGCCAAGCCTGGGAAGAGATGCTGCCATGGGCTGAAGAGTTACAGCGATATCTTCAACCTCCTGCATTAAGTTCATAGGAAAAAAGGCCTGAATTACAACTCAAGTAATATGCACATAGCAATTATTTGACAACAATAACTGACTAATGAAGTTTTACCATCTCTCTAGAAAGCGGCTTTTGACATTTGTTGAGTTTCTGAGCCTGGTCACTGGCTTAGAGGCATGTGGAAAGGACTGCACTGTTAAACATGGAAACAGCCGCAACTTAAACCAGCAAAGAGGGAGGCCTGTAACCAGTGTGACAATATGTGATCAAGTCCCCACCCTGCCTCAGGCAGTGCTGATGAGAAAGGCATATCACTGCCTATCACAAATTGCTAATTTTGAAGGTTATCAACCCTTTCTCCCCGCGGTAAATACAGATTTGAATCCGCAACTACTATGTATCATAAATCAGATTATACAAGCAATTTCACGAAGGTTGACTAGAACTTGAAACAGAATACACTTATTTCTGATTTAAAAAAAAAAAAAAAAAAAAAACAACCAAAGAAAATCCCCCAAACCCAAAGTACATATTCCTTTCACAAATGTCAGAACGATGGGAAAGAATATTTATAATGCTTAAATTTGCAAATGCTGAATTCTAAATTTACAAATTCATTACTTTGTGAAAGCTGTAAAGTAGCAGCAGATTTGTACAGATCAAATTACTAGAAAAAAAAGGGTACTTAAGTACATGTTTAGTTAAAATCAGTTTCACATTTTGAGAATTTACTTTTACCTTAGATTCAAGTCTTATTTTCAACTAAGAAAAAAATAGCCAGGCTTAAACTGCCTTTTCCCTACAAGCAACCCAAAAATGTGTACTATTCATATGTCAGAAAAAAAAAAAATAGCCATTGCTTATAAATATCCTATAAACATTTTATAGTCTGCCCAGCCATGAAAAGAAAGAACTTCAAATATTTTCACATAAACTTAAATGGCCAAAATTTCAGTCCATACAGCTCAAACCTGAAAGCCAGTGTTGACTTTTATCATTGCTCTCACTCAAAACAAAGCACCTTTAAGGAAAAAAGGACAAAAGTGGTAACTTTAACCTTTACCATAATCAAGGGCACCAAATGAATGCCTTTGCAGGGGCTCCAAGACTGGCAAAATTGGCCTTACCAAGTTTTTTATTCTCCATATGTCTTTATTTTTTTCTTCAAATATGAGCAAACTAAAAAATCCTACATGGAGAAAAATGATGAAATCCACCCAGAGAGAGTCATGGAGAGCAGCTTAGAGTTAAATAATGGAACAGCTTTGTGGTTACCATTCACACAGCTCTCGGAGTCAGGCTATCACGCAATGAAGTAGAATAATGAAGCTACTCCTTCAGATAAGAGATTGGCTTTATAAATATGATCTTTTGTACAGCAGCTGTAGGAGAACTGTACACTTGAAAATAAGCTTGTCATATCTCCGACAGTAGGTGAAGTGGTTCAGGTTTGTGTATGCTTATGAGTTTCTGGGAACATTAGTAGTTTTATTGAAATAAAAACAGAACAAAGAAATTCTGTGGGAGAAAAAGCTTTCCAGTGCACACAGAGTGGTGACTGAATACATACATACATAGTCAGTATCTAGTTATATACATGTGACTCGGAGAACAGGGCTCACAACCTGCATTTCCAAAAGCACAGGGCGGTTTTTTTGCTTACATGGTAGAAACATTCTTTCTATAACAACAGCATAGGGGTATATCCTCTTTCCAAGCTAGCACTAGGCTAACAGGGCAATACCTAATGAAATACATAAATAGACCTGACATCCTGTCCACGAGGGACCACTGGGCAGTAGCAGACACACAAAACATCACATTATGTGCTCAAACTCTTTGAGTATATGCAGCATTCAGGCATTTGCCAAGTGGTAATACCAGAATGATATTTGCACACGTATTGAGCAATATGTTTTTATTTCCATTTGTGCCATATATATAAATTCCTAAGAAATACTGAGAAGCAGTTCTTGAAATTTTGATGTGGATTAATATGTTACTTTTCAAAATATTATCATTCAAAGTCTACTGCACAAGTGTTTATTTCTTCCTTAAGAGCAGGGAGTATTTGTTTTCTGTTTTGGTTGGCTATTTTTGCTAATTTAAAAATAAAATTAGTGCATTCCCTCCTGTTTCTGACATATCCTTCTTGCTTTTCTTATAAATCTACTCCAGTTCTTTTATTGCTATTAACCACAAAAGAAAAATTGATTACTGAATTGAAGCAAACTTTTACATTAAGACAAAATGTTTTATTTCTTCTACCATTTCTACCCACTGCCAGCAGAGAAAGCTCACCACAGCGAGTCTAGTTCACATATTTAATATTCAATTTTAGTCTAAGAAGGTTTTGCTGCTTCTGCCACCACAAATCTGAAATCAGTGTTGCTGCTAAGGGTAGCAGAATCCATATGAACAGTAAAGCCACAAGCACTGTCTACACATAAGACGGCAGGGAGGCTAGAAGGAGCATCACCGAGAAGTGATAGGGATAGGGAGCTCTAAAAAAGCTTTAAGAAACTAGAAATACAATAACCAATTTTGCAGTGTCCTGGTTACAGCTGTGATAGAGTTAGCTTTCTTCATAATAGCTGGTACAGTGCTGTGGTTTTGGATTTAGAATAAGAATAATGTTGATAGCAAAAACAAAAATATTGGTGTGTTAAGTAGTGCCTGCTCTGAAGTCAAGGACTTTTCAGTCTCTTGTGCTTTGCCAGTGAGGAGGGGCACAAGAAGCCAGGAGGGAGCACAGCCAGGACACCTGACCTGAACTACCCAAAATGATACTCCATAACACGGCACATCATGCTTGCTATGTAAATGGGGAGAGTCAGCCAGAAGGGATTGATCGCTGCTTGGGTCAGGCTGGGTATTGTTCAGCAGGTGATGAGCAAACTGTATTGCGCACCACTTAGGTTTCTTGGGGTTTATTCTCCTCTCCCTTTTTGTTGTCTTTCTTTTCATTCCAATTATTATAATGATACTATTAATGTATTATTTTATTTCAATTATTAAACTATTCTTATCTCTCAACCTGTGGGTATTATCTTTTTCCCAGTTCTCCCCATCCCACTGGCAGCAGTGGGGGGAGGTGAGTGAGCAGCTGCAGGGTACTCAGTTGCCTTACTGGGACTGAACCACAATATGCAGGCACAAAAAGGAGAATGTTATGGATCAAGTGTAAAAATCCCCCTCAGAAAATGGGAAAACAACTGGCAGTTGGAAAAATACAGTAAGTTATTGCATGGGAAGAATACATGTGGGTCCAGGGGGTGGATATTAGATTTCAGTGTCTTCACAGAGACTCTGAAATAGAACTAAAAGCAACACAAAATAATACCATGAAGAACACAAAAAAAGTTACATTTCTTATTATCTTTTTATTATTGTCTAAGAGTCTGAAAATGTTTTGTGCCCAAGTAAATTTTAGATCTTAATGCAATAAATAAGATCTACTCCACTGCATATCTAAATTTTAATTTCTATCACGAAATGAATGCAGAGTATATTTCATACATTTAAAGAACAATTTCAAAGGTTTACTTTGACTTTCAGTGGGAGACTAGTGTGCATCTCCTGTGTCTCAAAAATGTTTGTACCTAATTCTGGAGAGAGAGGAATCATGGCTGAAGAAAACAACTGTAAAGACACCTGTACAATACTGCTGCCTTTTCTGTTATTTCAGTGCTTCGCCACACTCTCAGATATTTCCATCATGTTCTTTATAACATTTAAATTGATACAAAGCAACAAAACATCAGAAATAACCACAGTCACTGAATAATTATGAGATCAATGCACCATTCAGCAATTCTGAGAACACAAATTACCTTGCAGAACGGATCTCCACTAGCATGAACCAAGCACAGTGCCAGGGGAAAAACAAACAAACAAACAAACAAAAAACACAACAAAAATAAATAAATGAGGAGCAATTACAAAAAAAAAAAAAGGGAAAAAGAAAGAAAAAAAAAAAAAGGCAATTTTTTTTTTTTTCTAAATCCCTTTGGCTTGGCCTAACTTCCTTCTCAACAGCTCCACCTTCTCTTGTTTCCCTCCAGCCTCCACATATCAGTTTCAGTCCTTGCAGCTGTGCTTGTATATGCACACCCTTTCTCTTCCCTTGACTTCTTCCCTTTCATTGCTGCGAGTGCTTCTTGTGTAGGAGAGGAAAAGGTAGTCTCACCAAACAACTGTGCAGCAGCTTCAGCTCACATTGAAAGGGACCATGAAAGAGCAGAGAAGAGAAAGTAAAAATGTTATGGGTTAAGCATCCTAAAAGGACTGCAGAAAAAAACAAAAAGGGATGGTCAAGCAAGGTGAGGAGAATGAAGAAAAAGAATATTTGGAGGAGAAGTGAGGAAAAAGAATCCAGAGTGACTATAGAGAAATAGAAAAGGAGAAGAGAAGGATGGCATCCGCCTTACTCATATTGACATTCATGTCAGAGGAAAACGCATAGGAATTGAAAAAAAAGGAGACTAAGCCAGAAAAACTACTTTCTAGTAGGAAAAAAAGCAAACCGCACAAACCAAAAAAAAAACCCACACAAAACCCCCAAACAATCCTACATAATGAAATAAAGAGATGACACAAAACACTGGGAGTGGGAAAAAAGACATTATTGAACAACTGAACAAGAGTAAATGAAAACAATAAACAATATTTTCTCAAAAACTGTTGCGGTGTATATTTATCTCCCATTATTTTTCCATCTTGAAAGCCAAAGGAGGAGAAAAGAAAGAATGCAACAATGAACCTGGAAAGAGACTCTGGAGCAGACTTCTCTCACATCTGTGACCACGACCCTCATAGCAAAGACTTTTTCCTCTGTTAAAGACCCATATGGTCACTATGTAGGCAAGCGTTGAGGAGCACAGATGGATTGGAAAGACAAGACTTTGAATATTGTGATAAGGACTTTTTTCTTTCTCATTTTGAAAAATTTTAGGCATCACTGCTGCATCGAATTATCACATCTTTTCTTGACAAATACTTTTCAGAAACAACTGGAAAATAAAATTTGGGCTGGCGTTAAGCAGCTTTTTCTAGCTCTGAAACTTAATACATGATTTTGTTTTAAAGGTTAACAATATTTTAATTAATACTTGACATAAAATATGAGAGGAAAGGGGAAGCAACAGTCTGTCTCTCCACTTATCAGTGGAGAAGGTGACATAAAACAAGAAAGTAACCCACCTGCAAAACAGGACAGAAAATAACCAGAAGTTCATAGAAAGCTGTTTTCTTACCCTGCTAGTGTTTTCAAGATTGTTTTTCCCCATATCAGACAGTTTCTTATTCACAAATCACTTCTTGTCATAAAAAGTAACAAAACAAAATTTGCTTACTTGAAGAGTTCATTGTTTTAACGATCTGAAATATCAAACTCAGCTCATCTTTTTTTGTAACCAGTTTGTCTTTTTAAACAATATAGAATATTTTAATCCAAACTGATTTTTTTCTTGATGGAATAAGACATTTACTCAGCACAAAAATGAGAATCAGAAATTAAAACTGATGCTTTGTCACAAATCTGAGTTCAAAGTAGTGCAATTTCCAACAAATTTTAAGCACAGTTTTCGACCAAGAAATCTCTTTCTTGATTACGACTTCATCTCATGAAAATGTCCAACAGTTACTTACTAAAGGCTAGATGAAGGTGCTCTTAGGAGTGCCACACACTTCAGCACACAAGACCTCATCCTACTAACAAGTCAGTTTACCTGTTTGCTAAGGGAAATTGTTTGCAGATTACCTCCTGCACTTAGGTGCCTCCAAAACACCCACGTTTCTTACATATCATAAAAATATGCTTTCATTCCCAAAGGCAGCAGCAATGCAATCCTGACATTAACTTAAACTGTGTCTACCTTACACACAGTAGCAGTTCTGTATATTTCAACTCTACATAACATAGTTTTAAGAAATTCGTAATCCATCATTCATTTTCTGCTGCGGAGATTCTATTCTCTAGCCTGTCTTTTATATTCTGTTCCCTGATCCTTTCTGCATTCCATTCGTTCAGTTTATCTTTTTATATTTATTAGATGTGAAAAATATTTAACCAAGGGAAAAATAAAGACAATTTTAGCAGTGATTTCTTTTCTTTACATAATGTTCTGAAAGGTTCCGCATGACAATGCTGGCAGATGTTGATGCATGCAACGTTTTAGCTAAGCCAATGATTGACAGGTACACCATTATTTCTGCAATCTGGACTGACTGTTACACAGAGTAAATGCTAATCCTTATCCATTCAGTTGTTTCCTCACATTATTCATTTTTTCCCCCTCCAGTGTAGGAATGACTTGTTTGTTGCACTCCTAATCCTCTGCCTTTGTGCCAGTAGACACCAGACTGCAATGAACACACCTGGACAACTATTCTCTGATGAGACTACAGAAAAAATAGCTATTGTAGCAAATGCCTGCTAGTAAAAGCCATGATATGTGACTCATGGGGAGCCAAAGAACAATTCTCCTAGCTTCAATTAATTGAGCTATACCTAGAGATTGTGTGTGCTTATATAGGTATCTCATTTTATCCAGACTGCTTTGCATGCAGAAAAGATGCCTCAATATAAACCTATACTCTAGCCTGTTTTAAATTAGGTCCTCTACAGTATGCATGCTCAGGAGATAGAAGAACTTTTTCTGGGTTTAATTAGATGTTAGCTTCTGAGCATTCCAAGGAGTGAACTGTAGGGGGCTTTGATGCCATGGCACATAAGGTTGGATTAGCAAATGAGAAGAGAGCTTATTCTGAGTAAGCTATCCAAGAAACGCATTTGCAGCTGGAAAATTACCTCGAGGCA
Source organism: Ara ararauna (assembly GCA_028858755.1). NCBI lineage: Eukaryota > Metazoa > Chordata > Aves > Psittaciformes > Psittacidae > Ara > Ara ararauna. The sequence continues at coordinate 28,821,790 of CM054381.1, read as the reverse complement.
ATCAAACGCAATTTTGGAAGGGGGTTTGATTTAAGAACACTTTTTATCTTAAATTCTGCCCTGAACAAGTCAGTTTCATGTAGCACAACACAGAGAAAGCTAAGTTTAACAAGTTGCATAAGACCAACCAATTTACAGAAGATAAAAGCTGCGACAAGAAATCCTCACACTAAGTGTTGTCAGAACCTTTATGCAGAAGTCAGAGACATGCGTTATAAGCACTGTCAAATAGACAAAAGAGTGGTGAGTAGATGACAATCCTGTTCCATTCTTTGTTCTTAAATTTTGGTACTCCTCTGAAAAGGGTGGGCTAGACCGACAACAGGTCATGGACCTGGGCAGGTTGTACCTCCTGCTGTTACTCTTTGGAGCTTGGGTTTCTTGTGTTTTGTTTTACAGGTAAGGACAAAAGTAACAAATTCAACAGACAGTAAACAAAACCATAAAAACATTTCTTGTATTCTGGTACAGTCATCCTAACTGCAACTCTAAGGAAAATCTGTCTTTTTTATCTAGCATTTAGAGAGTCCAAATTTTCAATTACTTTTAAGAAACAAGTATTTATGTTTTCACCATGCTTTATGACAATTATCTATCCTACAGATCATTATAAAATACTGGCCAAAAGACAAACACATTGCACCTTGGCGGGTCCTCAACTGCTCAAAAGGAAACACAGGCTATTGCCTGAGATATTGCAAAAAGAAATCAACGGCAGATTGCCAAATAGTGTCAGCAATATTAGAAGATGCATCTAAGCACTAGTAATCTAAACATTACAATCCTAAAGTTCATTTGCTCACTAAAGCATAAAAAAAATATTAGTACATGCTTCTGAATTAAAATATTTCCAGTAAAAATATTGGCGAGTTATTCTGTGACACTCCTTTGCAGATTCTGATTTTGCTCCTTGATCCACAAACACACTACTTGCACACCAATTAAGTGACATTTGATGTTTAGGGTAGTATACCAGTTAAAAGGTTACCAAATTATAGAAATTGTATTACCTCTTTTGAAATGTTTTGAAGTGCCTCTTCAAAATAGAATATTTGTCTGTGTCTAGAAATAACGAATATGACAAGCTGAATAACTTTGCAAGGGGTGTATTTAGCATATATGATTATATTTTTCTCCCAGAGTATGGATCCTGTAAGTTGCAGATTCTGCATATAGATAGAATTTAGAACACTTCAGCAAAAAAGTTCCCAACATAGTGTGTGCAAAAATCGTGTAAACCTCAGATAAACAGATTGTCTTCAAAATTTAGGCAGCATTCCAGAGCATAACTGTAATGCCATGAACCCAAAATGGCCCTAAAGAGGGAGATTCTTTGACCAGCAGTTAAATCTGTAACAATCCTTTGAGAAACTTTGATTCGGCAGGGTAAGAAAAGAAAGCAGCCACCTGACAGATGGCAAGTTGAGATGACGGCAAAGCAAATTTCCACTAATGCTGAATGACAGCATACTTTAAGATTTAAAAGATAAAGGACCCTTATAATCAAAACCTGCGTTGTACAGGTGTCCTGGGGTTTGATAGTAAATGTTATTAGAGTAGGGATCATCAAGCCAGCAGATGAATTAGAAGATGTGATCATTTACAGCAGCCCAAATTTTGCTGTGGTCTTGTCCCTGAAACTCAAGCAATGATTACAGTTCTTGTTTCTCCTGTCTTTAAAAGTAATCCTGACTGTAAGCAAACTGGTGGTGAAAAAAATCCAAACACACATACACATAGCCCCCAAAAAAGAGCCCTAAAATGATTGACTAAAGATGAGTATCCTTCAATAGGTATGTCCTCTGGAACAAATTTTTTACTTGCCAAGGAACAAAGGAAGCTATGTCGGCTATGAAAAACCATCACAATTATGCTCATCTTGGTAGCATCATGCCCCAAGCAAAGGGATACTTATATATTTGTGGAATATGTTGTTGATGTCTAACCCATCAATATTTCTATAGCTTTGAAATAAACAAAGGTTAGTTTGAAAGCTTTCAGACATTCTTAATGGGGATGCTTATCTGCTCTGGAATGACGTCTCCTGGGCTTTTAAGTGGTCAAATACCTGCTAAATATTTTATAGTCTGAATCACTGCTAAAAGAAGAATAGAGCCAGGTACTTCTACCATGCTTCTGAATCTCTCAGGTGTTGATTCAAGGCTGTGAAATGGACTCCTCTAAAACCCACAAACTATTACAAAGCTACATTATCATCTTTCCCAAGGGAAAGCCCTTCTTCACATTTTCATTTTTAATATAAAACCATAGCAGCATTTACAGTGGTGACAAACTGTATTTGATACTACTATTCTTAGTGGTTTCCTAACTACTAGATGTGATTTAGCAAACTAAAAGCTGCAAGAGGGGTGTGTCTCAGTTCTTGCAATTCACCATTTTCATTGGACAGAGTTCTGTATTTTATTTTTTGCACTGCCAGTAAAACAAGGAACCTCAATGCAATGTATCTAAACCTTTTCATCAACATCAGATACATTATCCAGCTGCAAGGCATATGAGAAAGTGACCAAGGTCTGCTATAGCCCTTCCCCATAAGAAGAGCTTCTGTTCTAAAGGGAACATTATGTCAATGCTCAGAGCACCTGCAGACAGAGAAAGAGGACATTTCCTGCAGAAGGTGGTGATGGAGTCACCTGTACTACTTATGTGATGCCAGTTAAACACTTCTGCTTCTCAGTGTTTCCGCATGACTGTCAACCAATCACTAACACAACCCCACCGCACATGGTGTTACTCATCCCTGGATTTTAAGTCCAGGGAAGGAAATCAGATTTCAAATGACATTTAAAGTATGACGGAGAAAAAAATAGAGTATCCAGCATGAGCCTTATGGTGCATACTGACAGACCCCTTAATTCCTCACAGCTCTTAACTTGTCGGTACCCTGCTTTGAACTTCTGTAAAACTAGGATGCTGACCTGCCTCGTGGGTGGGTGATTATAACACTGAATTAATATCTGGTAAATTACTGCAATACATTTGAATGAAAAATGTAGAACTGTAAAGAATGATGATTATGATGAACTTTCAATTCTTTTTTAAGTTGGTCCATCTGTCATTGTAAACCATCTTGAAGTAGGCTATTATTCAAAAAAATTTAAAATTGTTGTGTAATACTAGTTATCAAGACAGACCACTGCTTCAACTTAGCAAGTAGCTAAAGGAAAAAAACTTCACTGATACTTTACAGTCTTTTTCTATTTATATGGCTTTTATACCATGATAAATGGTACAGCTGTTCTCTAAGATACCCCTGTATTGTTATATAGAAGAACTTCAGATTTAACCTGACCTACTCAGAATGGATATCTACACTACACTATGTTATGAGACCTTTGTGATACTTCTTTGATAATTTTTTGCAGACCTCCATTAGAAACATGGAAAAGCTACTTCAAGAGTGCAGACTTACAGCTTACTGTTTACCTATACACTCATAAGATCAAAACCCCTGGTCTTACTGTTTTTGTTAACAAGGAGCACTAAAAGTCTTCCCACATACTGAGTTTTGGTTTCCATTTTACAATCTGAGATGACAGACGGCACAAAAATGATGAGAAAACTGTGGGGAGGCTTCCAGAAGATTGATTCTCTCATCAGCTGATTCTTTTCTAGTTAGTCTTTTATTGACTACAAAGGTATAGCCAATGCAGAAAGGGAAAACCAGACTGCCCTGTTTAATCCTGAGGGCATTGGCAAAAGGTGATCACTTTTTGAGAATCAGAGGCCTACAAGGAAATCAGCACACTGTATGAGCCGTTAAGCTGATTTAAACACACAGGGGATGCCTGGGGTTGAGCTCAAGATCTCTGAGGTGTGAGATGAGAATGAAACCATTGCACAGACTAATATTACTGAGCTTTAGTAGCAGGTGGTATAGTTGATCAGTCAGGAACCTGTCATTTGGAGAATAGGGCAATAGATCTGAGAGACATGAAAAATCCTTCATTCCCCCCCCCTTTCCTCACCATGAATGAAAATATTGTGATTGTGAACTTTAGCAATTACTAACTAAAACTTTTCACAGTTTATGCAGCTATAAGTAATAGGGCAGAACCAAAATATAGTTACAGAGCGCATGCTGGCAAAATATATAAAAAAATTTAAAGCAACAATGTAAGCATTTGTACCCATGATTGCAATAGCACTGTCTGGAATTCTGACACATCATATTCCAACAGAAACCATGATCAGATGACACAAAAAGAAATTCATATGGGAATTTATGATGCCCCATGTACAGTGATATTTACTTGGTGTTAAAATCTGTACTTTGTCATCTGGAATTCGTACCATAACGCATATACTGTGCATGTGCTTGGAGGCTGCTCATGCAACTTTGAGGAAATTGAAAATGTTTCTGGTATGTACTTCTCAAGCACACAAACCACCATTGATTGGATGAAAACTACTATCTGCATGTTTCTGGGACGAAGAGATTTTGCCTGCAATGCAAAATTTTCACCATGTGTTCTGCATATATTGCATTATTGAGACCTCACTTTTCCTGTCTTTTTTCCTGTTTTATTTTAACTCTCCTCCAAGTTTTCAGATAAAAAACTATTACTGCTAATTTGTAAGCAATAGAAAAGTGTCAGACTTAAGCAATGTAGGCAACAAAATCTTTCACTTCCCATTGTCCAAATTTCAGGTGTCTTCTTGCACCTATAGAAGCACTTGTGATAAATGAACAACTTATTCATGGAATAGCTGGTTTCAAAATTTCAGCATGCAAGTGTACAGGTGTTGGTCGATGAAAAAATGAACATGAGCCCGCAGTGTGAGCTTGCAGCCCAGAAAGCCAACCGTATCCTGGGCTGCATCAAAAGGAGTGTGACCAGCAGGTCAAGGGAGGTCATCCTGCCCCTCTACTCTGCTCTTGTGAGACCTCACTTGGAGTATTGTGTGCAGTTCTGGTGTCCTCAATATAAAAAGGACATGGAACTGTTGGAACAAGTCCAGAGGAGGGCCATGAGGATGATCAGGGGACTGGAGCACCTCCCATATGAAGATAGGATGAGAAAGTTGGGGCTGCTCAGCCTGGAGAAGAGAAGGCTGCGTGGAGACCTCATAGCATCCTTCCAGTATCTGAAGGGGGCCTATAGGGATGCTGGGGGGGGACTCTTCATGAGGGACTGTAGTGATAGGACAAGGGGTAACAGGTTTTAACTTAAACAGGGGAAATTTAGATTGGATATGAGGAAGAAATTCTTTACTGTAAGGGTGGTGAGGCACTGGAATGGGTTGCCCAGGGAAGTTGCGAATGCTCCGTCGCTGGCGGTGTTCAAGGCTGGATTGGACATAGCCTTGGGTGGCATGATTTAGTGGGAGGTGTCCCTGCCCCTGACAGGGGGGTTGGAACTAGATGATCTTAAGGTCTTTTCCATCCCTAACTATTCTATGATTTTATGATTATTGGTGTTTCTCAACAAGAACTGTCTGACATCAATAACCAAAATAATTGCACATTCTTTGAAGCTTATTTTTCAAGGTCTGGCATCTACAGATATTAAAACTTGTATAATTTGTGACTAATTAATCTTGACATTCAAAAGTATAACACCACAAATCAAAAGGGTAATAAATGCATAAAATACAAAGTTAAATATTTCAAATGCTTTTTTCCCCCTTTTACTTTGGAGACGCATAATTCAAACTCTCTCAAATAAAATAAATGTGGCCACTCTACAGTACCTGGTATGCCAGGTACAAATGCATGATAATTTCAGTCATTTTTAACTCAGTATGGCTGAGACACTGCATGCAAGGCAAATTATACCACGAGTGAAAGCTGCCCTGTAGTCTGCATTTAGCACAGTACATCAATGACTACCTTCCAAAACTGTCAAAAATTTTTAGGAACGTGGTACAGCTTTCCTGGGTGATATTGTGGAATATTGCAATTCCACGTGATAGAGGTCACCATACAACAGCTACCACTAATCAACTGAAATAGCTGCATGACAGGACTTTTCAGATAAGATTTTTCATAGGAAATTTTTGTATATGGTTGGACTTCTGTCACTACTCTTGAATGTCATGTTGCCAAACTTCACAATCAAACAGGAAACTACAGCCATTTACCATAACATTAGATGACTTATTAAATTCACTACTGCTTTTTCAACTAAAAATACACACCTTTCATTCTGAACTGAATTTTGACTGCATGCATAACGGGTATTAGTTTAAGGTCTTCATACAGAGAGAATAATGTCTTCTATCTTTCTTGTAAATAAAGTGCCAACAAAGCCAGGCCAAAAGAAATACTTTCATTTTAAATTACTATTAGCCCAAATAGCAGTAACCATAATTCTGGAACACCTTTGACTAGATAAGAAATACCTTCACTTTTATGAAGACTGTATAAAACTCACAAATTGAGGTAGCAAAAACTACCAAAGAGAACACTCATGGCTTTAAGTCTATCTCCAAAGCTGCTGTTGTTTTGGGATATGAGAGGCAGCAGTAAAGCACCTTTTATATGACTCCTATGGAATCACTTATTTCTGGGAGGACGTTAGGGTGGATCCCTAACTAGATAAAATTTTGCAAGTATTGTATCAGTGCATCATACTATTAAGTACTTCAAATAAACTGAAAACCAGAACACTTGTCACATATGTCAGTTACGAACTTGCTATAAGAAGGGTTCAATGAAACTACATGTCATCAATATGTTGTTGCCCCAAAATAAGAATTCATGGGTACTTTATTCAGAGAATGACTGAAGATTACTCTTTTCATACATTTGAATCTGGTTTATTTTTTTTCCATCTCTTTGCTTCAAAATTAGCTCAAATGCCCATTCATTTGGACTCTGTATATGACGCAGCAACCAGATTGGTGATTAATACAGACTTTTAGACATGGATCATGAATATTTTCTGAAAATAACCTTCAAAAGATAAGGCACATGAAACTTAATTTCTCTCTAGCTATTATCTCCATTAGAAGATGCAATCATTTTTTACACCACCCAGACAACACCATACCTGAAACCTTCCAAAAGAACAGGGGTCATATGAAAACCACAGAGATGACAGATTAACTGCAGGAGCATATCAGAGAGGTAAAACCAAGTACATATACCCAAAATATAGTGGTAAATGCCAGTATTATCTTCATACCAACACAAAATAAGTTGGTTTTCAGAGTGGAAAACTATGACAAGGTAACCAATGCAACCTGTATTGCTGCTCTCCTTAAATTTGCCCCAACTGAAAGTTCTCTACCAATTAATTTTAATTATTTTTTTCTCTATAGTTGGCACTATGTTAGTGTGTTTACAATGATCCTTATACTGTAATCAACCACCTAAGTAAACTCTGTAGAGGAAAAGGACACCATTATTCCTAAGTCTGTAGCACGTGTTACTTCACTGAAAAACAGGTTAACAATCCATACTGGTATGCTTGGTTCTATGCAAGCTTCTTTCTTTATGGTGCATATTTTTTGCATTAGTTATAGCCAGTAACTGCAGAACTTGGGGGTTTATCTCATATCTTCACCGCTAGAGATAGCCACTGATACACAGCTCAGGATAGCAACCCTCTGAGTGGCATTGTGGAATATGCTATACATAAAGCAAGTAGATGACTCAAAATCATATTTTGGAAGCAGAAAACAGTCATTCAGTGTCAGAACAGGAGAAACCTACTCTCTTCCATTAAGATTTCTCTTAACTGTATTCTTTTAACTCCCTGCCTACACAGATTAATTTACAGGAATTCTATGTTTGCAGATTCTGCCATTAGAGATAATGCATGACTTGGACATACATATCTGATGGCAAAACTGTGTCTGCACAAGCTTGGGTTATTCAAGTGAAGTTGTAGAGTTGCTCTGTTTCCACTGCCACATTTCGGGCTACCCACTCACCTATTCCCTGGAAAATAATGCCTTTTTTAAAAAAAGATTAAGAAAAACCCTTCCTGATCATTGCTCAGTCCTCAGAACAGAGGTGTCAGAACAAAATTCTCCACCCCCTAACCTTGATCTAGGTGTATGTTTTATCCTACCCCTTCATGACAATGACACCAACATTAAAAGAGAACAAAAAAGGAGCTGTAGCAGCAAGAACGCTGAAGAACTTAATGATATAAAGATTGTTAAAAGAGACAAAACAGAACAGGGTTTTTTTCCAGGAAATATGACAATTATTTCAGCAGGCTCAAGATGTTAACTTCATTTTACAATGTTAAAGGTGATAACAAAGTACACATCTTCAAAAATAATTACAATACCCACACACATACATAAAAGTACTCATATTTTTGTAAAGAAAGATTTCCTCCTAAAAAAGTAGACTGCATGTTAAGTTTCCTTCTCCTCCCAGCATAAACTTTTGAAAACAGGTGAATGCCACATCCTTTTCTTGTTTTTGTACAAGAACAATACATCAATTTTGATGCCTAAATAACCCATAATTATTATTTTTTTTAATTCTGTATTTTAGGTGGTCACTGATGACCCCTCCTTGCCACAGTGCAAGTTGCTGAGGCTGTGAAAGCACACAGGAGTAACTAGCCAATGACATTATAGAACAATGAGAAGGTCAAAGTTGCATTGCATATTGCTGTCCTTCCTCAAGCACTGCACACAGCCTCCAAAGAGGAAAAATTAACCCTTTACTTATGCTTCCTAATCATATTTCTTATTACTTAAGTAAAAGAGAGCAGGATGTCCTGCTAAGCCGGAGCAAGCAAAGTGGAATAAAATTCTCTGGAAAAGGCAGTTATAATTAAGGGTATTGCTTGCCCCCTCGTTCTGCCTTTTGTATCCAAAAAAAAAAAAAAAAATAGTTGCTAGTGAGGAAGACATGGAAGTGTCTTTTGTTATCCAAAGAAACGAACTATAGTTTTCATCCCACTAGGGGTTTCCACAGTAAATGGAGCTTTTCTTTCTTTCAGCCTTATTTTAACAGTTCTCAGACTGACAAGCTGTTATAAGTATCAAGTTATCTTCTATTGGAAACGCACTAAGGAAAAGAAGCAGAGTCCTATCTCTATCCCTCAAGACAAAAAAGAATTAATTTTAATGTAAAAGCAAAAGATGCAAGTAGGAAAAACATCAAATACTGCTTTTCAATACAGACATAGCAAAGGCTTATAAAAATACAGCACTTAATATATTTTCATATTCACATATATGCATATAGATATATATAAATTGTATACCGTATATGCATATGTCTTTTTGTATTTCATAGGTTCAAATGAAGTGATTGCTGCGCTTTTCTACTTAAATTCCAGGCATCTGATATTAGTTTCTTAAGTTAATGAGCCTGCACCTTATCTTACTGCCCATATTGTATATGTTTTGCAAGCTGCCAGCTGTGCATCAGAGCTGCCTCATGATGTTCATGTTTGCTTATAGGCAAAAAAATCGAGCAAGTATTTCTTAAGAACCCTGAAATTCACAAAGTAACGAAAGAAATTTCCCTTATTTTCTGGCATCTTTGTTACAAATTCTATTTTCATTTTACAATTTTTTCATTTTTAACAAAAGGAACATTGCCAGAATTACCGATGCCTTCATTGGAGGGTCAAAAAATAAAAAATAAAATTAAAAAAAAAAATAGACTCACAGGCCTGATGCAAAGATTCTTTCCCCATAATATAAGCACAACTGATTCAAGCTGGGCAGGTACTGGCTGGTAGCACTACAGCCAAGGAAGTAATTCCTTCTGAGAGCTCCCCAGCTGAATGGAGAAGCCAACCAAGTACAGTGGGAGCCACAAAAGGAGGAATGAAAAGACAGAAAACACCCCCCGGAGAAATGTCTCTGTCAATTCTTCTTCAGCTTTGCTCTTTCATATTTTTCCTCACTGCCAGGATCAGCACAAAATAATTTTTTTACAGTTGCAACAGTATCAGGAAGAAAGCACAAAAGCAGCTATTTGCATAGCTTTAAAATGACACCACTGTTGTTACTGTTAACAGGCTTTACACATTCAGAGGTTTTCCCACCCAGCTAAATGGAAACTTTAAGTTCATTTCATATTTGAGTCAACAGGAACTCTCAATTTCCATCCAGATTTCAATAATTATTTCCACTTCTCAAAATTTGACTTGCCTGGGGAGTAGCATATTTCATTTTTGATACAAAAAATGAAACACCACAAATTTTCCATTATTATAAATTGTCATGGCACAGGACAAGAAATTGAGGTTTATGTAACAGCCTATACCTTCAGTAACAGTTTTATATGTGAACTGTTTATTCGAATTTGGATAGGTTAAATAGAATTGAAAGAAATCAACAAGCACTTGTAGAGGATATTAGTAGTATGGTCAAATGCTCTGAGACACAAAGAACAATAAATTTGTGAGCTATCTTTAAAAAAAAGAAAAGCTAGTTAGTGTTTATAATAAATAAATAAAGTCATTCCATTATGACAATTTCTCATCTGAAAGAATGCTACCATTCCTCCAACTCTACAACATGCGGTATGTTAGGTGTTTTGCTTTAGTTATACTGGGAGGGGGAAATGATTCATTAGAAATAAAGTCAAGAGGATAATTAGGTAAAGAAAAAAATTAACTTGCAATTTTTGCAGCAACTTTGTTTCCTACTGATGTGTCCATCACTATTTTCTGATAAGGAGAAATTTGAGAATGCAGGTCTTTTTTTTTTTCACTGCTCTGAACCTACTAAGGATCAGAAGACCCACCACTGACTTCAGTGTCTGCATTAGGCCATAACTGTAGCATTTAGTTTCTCATAGCTTTTACTACAATATTCAGAATGAGAAAGAGATAATGGGATGCTCCTCTTTTTGCATTAAGTCCCCCTTGGTGCCTACAATTTCATGAGTAAAGCTGATTGCCCTTCATGTATTACAATTCTTAGCGAAAAGCAGAAAATATTTATTAATTATACTGGCACCTATTGGATAAGCTTTTCTGAATGAACATCTGTACTCCCTGCTGAAGGATGAAATCTAGACAGGTTAGAAAAACGCAGTAACCAGTGTAGGCTGACCCAGTTCCAGAGCTAGGTGACACAGCCAAAACACAATAAAACAAAACTACCAACTTAACCTCACAGTAATTCTAGCAATATTAGAGAGTCTTCAGCAGAGGTGCACTGACACTAAGGAGGTTATTGAATTTTAATTTCTTTCTTTAATCAAATGTATCTAAAGTCATCATCCCTGAATAGCAAAACATATCAATAGCCAACTAGAAGATCATGCACAAAAGACAAAAGGTCACACTTCTCAAAGTCTGAAAGGCTTTATCCATGCTCGTGCCTCATTCTTCAATCTTCAAAGGAGGTCATTCATATAAATTCAGTAAAGACAGTAATGTGTGAATCTGATGCTACCCTGACCCCTCTTCCACCTTCGAAAGCAACTCTAAAAGCTTAAACAGTAAAATTCAAGCAAAAAGGCACCTCCACTGCTGCCAAACAGATAGATCGCATATGCTTGAACTCAATTTACAAAACAGAGACATCACTGTATGTTAGCCACTTTAATAGATTCAAGTTTATTTTCAGAATATACATCTACCTTCAGCAAACTGCAAAGCACAAACAGAATAAAAATGCTGACAGAGACAGCAACCTATAAGTAACACAGACAACTGAAAGAATAAAATTAACAAATTATAATAATAATATTCTTTTCATAGCAAATGAAGGGGTTTTCCTCATAATTTGCCATAACAGGAACAACAATAATGCTTTTAAAACTACTAATCCAGAAGTCAAAAATTCCATTGGACCTATTCATGCACAATATATTGCAGAAACCTGTCAGGAGCTCTGATGTAGTCACCCTCAGGTCTAATCCCATTATACTGGATGAAACGCTACAAGCATTCATACAAGACGTACCCTACCTAAGAAACATCAGGAAAACCTACAGTATCGTAAGTGTCTGGCCTTAAGCATTGCTAGAACAGTAACAAGCTGCAAGAGGTCTATGAATCTAGAAATAGCAGTAAATAGGATTGCTTTCAGTTTATGAGCTGGTAAGCCTGTTTCATAGAGCAGTTCACAGTGACTGACAGTTAAAACATTGGTTCATCCAGTAGTGCTTGTGCTACATGCCAAGAGGCATGGGGCCATGAAGGCTCATGAAATTAAAACACACCCAAAAAATAAATACAAAAAAATTATAACAAATGTTCATCTGATGTAGTTCGCCTTTAGAGAAGATGAGCAAGAGTTGGAGAAATAGTTCTAAGCCATAAGCATCACTACAGGGGAGCATACAACAAAAGTAAGTAAAAATTCTCTAACTGGTTACTAAAACTCTACAAACAGTAACAACAACTGCATGCGGTACTAAACAACACACTCCTGCTCTCAAAACATTTCAAAAGTCACAGACTGGTGTTTTTGCTGCTTTCTTGGAAATGATTTTGTCTTCTTCTTCCTTAGAATTAATTGCAAGTTAATTTCAAGGTAGAGAATCTTTTCAGAGAAAGTCTGACGCTTCTTTGTGTCGTAGAAGAATTTGTTTGACATATTCTAATGTGCTTAATTTTAAAGGTAGTCACTTAATATTCTTTGCAATCATTTCATGGAACAAAGCAGTGACCTCTAAGAATAAAGAAGGGAATTTCTACATCATTTCTATTTTCCCTACTGACTGAAACAAGCAAGGTGCAAAAGGATAGAATGGTGAGTCACATTTCCTTCCATTCACTCAATAAATCAAATGCAGAGATGAAAACACACAAAAGATATTAAGACTAAACTTGAAAGAGTTATTGATAAAAATATCTCCAGAAAAATGGAGAAGGAGCAAGTGCTCTACATTTCTGTAAATGGATGCTATCAGCAAACTTAGCTAGGAGTATTTTTATCAGTGCTATGTATAACTGTAGTGGAATAAGACAGAATAAAATAATGGAATATTAAAAATAACAAAATATTTACATAAGACTTGATTATTTTAATGCCCTTTATATCCAGTCTTCCAAGGAAACTCAATGAACTATTAACTGAGTTTATATTCTCTTTCCTAAAGCTGATTACTGGTTTGGTGCTGGTAAATCATGATTTTAAGATTACTTAATAGAGATATAAATTTTCAAGTAGAACATCCCCCAGCAGTCTGCATCTTCTTTAGCAAGGATATTAATCTGTACACAAAGGTCTGGTAAAGCTCTCTCTCTCATTTGGTCCACCAACTCAGGCATAAACACAGAACAAACTTAATGTGGAATTGCTGCACGGATAAAAATTTCCCCTATAGAATCTATGTCTACTTAGCATTTAGTTGAACATCATCTCTTTTTAATTTTTCTTACTTCCATAAATTAGAAGAAATTACTTTGGAAAAAAAATAGAAAGAGGTAAAAACCAAAAAATATCAATAAGAGAAAATTCCAGCCTGATTGTGCTGAAAACTTAGAAATCAAGTTCAGCTAAATTAGAATGAGCTCTAAGGCATGAGAGGTGAAACAGTTTATTCACTAAATCCAGGATGACAGGAAAAGAATCATGAGGATAGACAAGATGAGTAGAATCATTTTTCTGTTGGAGTAAGGCACAGATGAAATGATTTCTTTAAAGGACTTTTTTTTTTTAAGCACTGTAAGCTTCTTCTTCAAAGTTTCTTCTTATCTTTTCCTTTAGATTAATCAAGCCTCTCAAAATTAAGCCTTCAATGTACTAATATATTGGGGGGGGGGGGGGGGGGGGGGGAAGGGTTTTGATGTTCCCCTTCAGCAACAACACAAGATGCGCGACAAGATCTCATGTCTGTACCATGTCCTCTCTTGTTGCTTTGAATTGCCAAGTTATTTTCCTTACTTATGAGCTTACAAATACTTGGTGCACAATACCTCAAGAATGCAGGATATATAAACTATGCCATTCATCTGGGAATGCATCTTCAGGATACTGTTGCTGAAAAATATCATGGAAATTTTGAAGGTTGAGAAAACCAGTCTCTTTTGTTCCCAACCTTTGCCTAAAACTGGAAATTTTTAGGAAGAACTGAAAAGCCCTCTTCCCAAAATTAGATTTCACTGTTTCTTTAAAGCATGTTTACTATGCAACTTAGCAGGCTCACATAAAGTACGTTTAGGGACATTTATTAACTAAATAACTTCAAATTATTTACAATTTAATAGCAATGTAGTTACGTACGAAGGGAATAGCACTGCACTACACTTAAGAGCCCAAGGGAAAATATGAACCACTAACAGGAAGCTTTCTAGTAATGTGAAACAACAGGAAAGCCAGCTACATGCAGCTCAGAAGCAGTACTTCCACTGGACTTCTACAAAAGAGGAGGAACTGTGGATCCCTCAATGGAAAAGGAAAACTTCATACCATCTCTATTCTCTATTCCTTATAATGCAGGTGATGTAGTACACTGTAAAGGATTAACAATATATTTGGATACCAAATCCAGAATTTCATGGAAACTCTACTTTTTTAAGAAGAGTCTTATTGGACATAAACAAATCGACTAGACATAAGCATCTTGTGAGAGCCAACAATTCAAAGTTTTCAATTATGCACACCCAGATAGTCTATATGCAGGAATTAAGGCCTAAGACTACATCTTTCAATATGTAGCTATTTATGCACATTACTAAAATCCAAGATAAATATTTTAAATAACACTTCAAAAACTCTCACTGATTATTTGGAGATGAAATCATTGTTTACAAAACTGGGAGCTCAACTCTTCCTAAAACCCTTTTCCAAGAGGATAGGCAGAAAAAAATAGGTTTTTCTTTTCTTTATGAAAATTCCTCATTTTTCTGGTATCCTAATATTTCTAGTAAAGGATAACATCAGCAGTCCAGTACTATTTCTACAGTAAGAGAGAACGAGCATCATTTTCTGCTCTTGACAAGCTCCCCCTTAAATGTGCCTCTTAGATGTGATGCCCTATGTCACCGCCTAGCTCTGTGCAGCCTCTGTTTCCATGGCTGCTTTTAAAGGTTTTAAAGCTGCCTTTTCACCTGGAAATGTAAATTGGGAAACTCTATCAGGAGAATTGCCTAGTAAGTACTTTTAATCAAAAACTAAATTTTAGGGGATACATTTAGAGAAAGCTTCCCTTAATGCAACCCACAAAAGTTGCAAGCACATCAGTTTTGCACACATAAAAACTGCATTTGTGTGAATAAACAGGGTAATTTGCAGACGTTAACTTGATCAGTCATCTGGTTTGTGTGTACAAATGCAGATTTGCTGTGTGTGTAAGCCTGAGCTAGCAAATTTCCACCCAGAAGTATAGAAACATCAGTAGTTCTGTAGTCAGATTGTTGAGTAAAAGCAAAAACGTTTTAAAACCAGCCTTTAGCATTAAAGAACAAAAACTTCTCACAAAAAATCGCATAAGGATCAATAGGATTTATCACTTTGACAATACACTATTGTGAACCCTTATCTTCCAGACCTTAGGATCTTAAGCAAGACTTGAAATGAACACATTCAACAATGAAAAAAACCCAAAACCTCTTACAAAAAAAAAAAAAAAAAGTTAAAATAAGTGACGCTGCAAACGATCATTTCTATCCTGTTGGCTGAAAAATGCCTTTGAACTCTGACATGTTTAATGGGTAATCACTTTGGAGTGCAGGATGTAGCATAAATTTACAGACTACGTATGGTATGAAACCAGCCCTGAAATTGTTATGCCTATGGAATACCAAAGTAGAAGAAAACCTGAATTTGTTTCCAGCCCTGAGCTGAAACAAAGAGGGCTTACAATCCAGAACGGCTTTTTTGTGAGTGGTTTTTAGACAGCTTTTAGATGGCTGGTACAGACCTGCAAAGCCCTTTGTGACTTGTGGCACAGTTATATCCTGAGGATCCCAAGCTTAAGCAACTGCACTAATTACATCTGTGAAAACAGTACTGAGAGACAGCTTATCACACACTGGCTTCCACAGTACCTTCAAGCACTTGCTCTCCAACCTAAACCAAACCAACAGGGCTAGATCACTATTGCAGCACTCATCCTTCAGTAGTAATACATGCACAGCGCATACATCCAGGGCCCATTGTGCTGCTGTATGAACCAGCGGATGAAAAAAACCAACACAACACCACACACAAAAACAACACACACACACACACACACTCCTGAAAAAAACACCCCTACAATATCACATGTAAGAGCAAGGTACAATCATTAAAGATTACTTAAAGTCTCCAAAAAGCTTCTGAACCCTGGACCTACACCAAAACATATCATCTTCTGGCCCTAACTGCTACAGTGACAAGTGCTTAGGTAATAGCAGCAGTTTGCGTTTGTCCCAAGTCACACAGCATCCGTTGGAAGGATCTGTTCTTGAGGAGAGCTGTGGCTTAAAGAGCTGATGGAGCTTTTGATGCACTCACTGAGCATCAACGGTTCAGATGCCCTCAAAGGATGTGCTCCTGAGTCTCATGGCATTTGGCCAAAAGCAGCGAGGTTCGCTATCAGCAGCAATGAGAGAGAGTAAACTTTTCTCCAACATGGGCCCTGATGTCAAAAACCAGCCAGTCCTCCAGGATAAGACAGATAATTTCAGTGGCATATGTCTCGGCTAATTCTGATCTTTCAAACACTGGCTAAAGTTATGGGGCAATATCTGTGGAAATCTAACCTCTCAAGGACACATGCATAGGGAAACAGATGGCTTGCAACAGACTGTTTAATCCCAAATCAAATAACAGAATCAGCACTTCAGAATGACTGCTTATATAGACACTTCTGTTAGACTGTGGCCTACACACAGGCAGTTTATGCAACAAGACCCCCAGAAAAGATTATGTGATACATTAAAAAAACCAGCATTTTAAAAAGCAATTCTCTAAATGTATGCTATAGATAAATAATAAATTTTCCTGGGACAAATTACTTCGAACAATAACTTTTCTTTGTGTAAGTAATATTTTTAAATACATAAGAAATTCACATTTTACTTATTCCTACTTCCTCCATAAATAGTGATTATGCCTCAAAACTTGTCATTTTTATCATTTTCTGAAACCAGTAAAAAACAGCTGATAAAAAATGATCAAATAACAAAACAAAGAAACAAAGAAGAGTTTTCTTAACATTTAAAATAACTTAATGTCATAACATAGCACACTGGGAAGCCCAGAAACCACAGAGCATAAGAATAGCTCAAGAAGCGATAAACTCTTGAGAACATACTTGAGAAAAACAACAGCTTCACTACTGTGGGAAACTCGGCATCTCTGACGTTACTGGATGCAATCTTTGAAACACGCCAAGAGTATTAGCTACTTGTTCACAGGAATATCGGAGGGGAAAAAAAAGTGTGCATTTTACATCCTAGTATTCCATTTTCATAGTGAAATTTTTAAAAATATTTTATTTACTTGACTACTGAAATAATCATCAAATCCTCAAAGACCCCAGGTCACCCACCCGCCTCCTATATAACTGCTCACCGGTGAAGCCAACCTGCCCTGGGAGGTGCACATACCTCTCCAGCAGCACACAATTGCACCAGGCTCTGTACCTGTCTCCATTCAATGTACCTTCAGTTCTAAATCCTCACCATTTTGAAGAACATCTTATAGTCACTTATTATTGACCCTCTTACCACAACTTGTATCTTCTAAAATATGAAGTCAGCCTGTTGCCTACTAGAAATCTGAAGAAACTAAGAAACATTTTAAAAGTTGGTCTATGGAACCAACAACTGCAAAAGGCTGGTGTTGAATTTCAACTTGTTTGGTGTTGAGCACAGTGAAGGAATTGATCTTACCACCAGAACCCTATACCTTCAATTTAAGGAGCAAGGAGTTACTTTATCTCAAGATCAGGACCATAATTTATTGTATGAGAATTCAATGAAGGTCCAAGGTAGAAGCGTGTGATTCATGTCTGGGATGATCTTTGGTTTTTTTTATTCAACAGGAAGTCGTAATCTAAATACCTTTAAAACAGTTTAGTGCACAAGGAATCCTGTGACTGGCAGCACCAAGCAAAGTGAATCCCAGATGCTTCTAAATAACCACTGGGCCAATTTTTCTAGCTGCAGTGATCCTGTGATAGCAAGAAACTGTTGCAGCATACCATGTGTAAATTGGACACCCATTCATAATTTTTGGAGATTGTATCATTACAAGCAAGAAGATGGTCTAATTCCTGAATTATGGAAACATTTTACTGATCCAAATCTCCTGTTTTAAGGGTTATATTTTCTTTTGCCAGTTCCTTCCCGATGGTTATTGCATGGTGTTACTGAGTCATGTCATAAGCAGGAATACTTCAGCAGTGAACATGTCATATATAAATAATATAGATCAATAATTTTCAACATGTGGTCTGCGGACTCCTTGGGTTCACACAACCTTGCTATGAAAAGGAAGCCTACTGCAGTAAGTTAACCTTTGCTGCACAGGGATACACGCCTCCACTGAAAAGTACTTGGGGAGCCACAAATAAAAAAAGGTTATAAGCCACTGATGTATGTAATCTGTAAGCAGTTTTAATGCTTTGTAGATTATAAATGCCATTTCCATTTACTATTTAAACAAACTGCAGAGATTTAAGGCCTCACATGTTTATACAATGGAAATACTGAATATTCAGATTATGATTGCACCAAACTGTCATCTGAGGAAACATCAAATTATTCAGCCAAATAACATTTGATTAAATAAAAACCTTAAGTTTTGCACCTGTTCTAGTTTTGCACAGCCCTTCATAGCTTAGCTCCCTTGATATATTAGGTTTTAATTCTTGTTACTGACAAACAAAAGCAGCAGAGAAAAAAAATAGTACAGCTAGGAGAGATTATCTTTGAAAAATCAGTAGACTTGAAGTCTGACAAAAAACATACAGATTCAGTGAGCCTGATAAATATAGACAACACTGACAAATAAACAGTCTATATTTGTTTGAAGAGCTTATGGTTACACATGCACACACGCACACACAGCACTACTGAAACAATGTCCTTATCTCAAGTACTTTCCACATATCAGAGAAGTGGTAAATTTCACAAAGCCTGCACTGATGTTTTGTATTTTCATTCCAAGTGAAATGCACTTCAGTGAGTAAACATGAGTATTCAATAAAACTGTTGCTAGAGACAATGGAAAAAAAAAAAAAACAAACAACAAACCACCCTGTTTCAAAATGCATTGATAAGTAAATAATTATAAAAGCAGTGGACAATATTGTGGAACACTGAAGAGCCAAGTTACTCAAAGCTGAGAAGAGGGTTAGTACAATTTTTAGCACTCTGGTTTTGGGCTTGTTTGGGTATTTTTTTGTTGTGTTTTTGGTTTTTAATTTTTCCCTCCAAAAAATGTGCTTGACAAACCAAAATCAAATTGCTTGTGCAATAATTCTGTAGATACTTAAATACATCAGTTGAGAATAATCACATCCCTCTTAAGGACTGAGAGCATGTTAAACAGCATGCACATATTCCTTTCACACAGTTGGGGTGCGTGGGGTGGGGTGGGGGTGCGGCTTGCTTAAGAAATGTTTGCATGATTTTGAAAGCTCTGAAATTCATAGTGGGGTGGATTTGAGCACCTCAGGATTTCTATTCTGAGAACTTATCAGAAATTCATAGACAAAGTAATTTCTCCTCTTACTGGAGTACAGCACAGGGGGTCACCATCAAGAACCATGGCCTCCGTATTCTAGTCACTAATTTAAAAGTATGTCATGACTTCACAAATGGTGTATGCACATGCCTAACTTCACATGCTACCAGATAGTCTCACTGGATTCAGCAAGGCCATCTACAGTAAGTTAAAAGCAAGCAAGTTTTTAAGGCTTGGTGCTGTAAAGACCTATTTATTTTCTCAGAGGATGTAAATGAAGAAAGGAAGTGAAGAATGTTAATTCATTCATTAGAATATTACTTTATCTTTTAATTTATTTTGACCCTTTCTTCACCAAGATTTACCTGCCAAATCCACAAAAAAAATACACAATATTTTTAAATGAAATTGGTTGAAAATCTCTGTATAATCTTTCCATACTGATGTACTTCATATGAATCTTCTGAGATAGCAGTTGTTTTATATAAAGTTTACAAAAATTGGAAGAGTATTTGTGATAGTGGAGGAAGAGCTTCTGATGACAGAGTGGCTCACCAGAGACAAACATGCACTGATTCAGTGCTGTTTCGTGGAACAAGCATTTAGATCCTGGGTCTCATTTCCCACCCATCCCTCTGATAAAGACTGTTATTCTTTACCTTTTCACTGCAGAATTCCTGATAAATTATATGTGCTGGGTAGACAGAAGAGCCCTTGGATTAAGATTAATTTTAAACATATAAAACCAAAGCGAAAAAAAATCTACAAGCAAGGAAATTATAAATGCAGTTCACTGAGCACCAACCTATGCTGTTCTCTCAAATAGGCATGTTCCACGCCACACTTCTGCATGCTGCCCCAGCTACTGCTTCTGAGACACGACCATATTCAGCCCTTGACAAAATGATACACTGCAGTGGTCTATATTTGTCTCTTAGTAGCAAGGCCCTCAACTATAAAAATCCTGGTTAATCAAAAATAATAAAAAGAAGATGTAATATGTGTCCTTGGGTAGAGAGACTTTGACCAAGACACTGCTGTTTCACACTGTCTTAAAAACTGGTAGTCAGATTCCCTCAGTCAAGGCAGAGGTCAGTCTTCCAGCAAGTTTGACTCTTCATCTTGTCTCTCCAATTTTTCATTTCTTCTATCTCCCTGATTTAAAGGTTGAGCCAGTTGTTTTTCATCCTTTTAGCTATTTCTTCCAATCTACATTTTGACAGACTAACGTATTCAGTGCAATCAGTTGTATCTTCATCATACAAAACCTTCTAAATAGCCAGTAACCTACACTGTGGCCTGCCAGTAAAATTCAGTTCCAAAAAACAGATATTTTCAATTTCTCTTCAGCACTTCCGTTACATTACAATTGAATAGACTCTGAGGGTCATATGGACTAAGTTGAGCCATATGTCAGAAGCAAGAAAAAGATGGGTAGATATTCTAATGTCACTCTTCCAGGTAAAGAAGGGGTACATTTGAAAATGGTCCAGCAATCTACAACTGATGAAAATGGCCTTATTCTATAAAAAGCTTCAAAATGTTTGCAAATTAAAAAAAAAAATAAAAATGTTAAGTTACTCTTATTTTACCAAATCAATGATACTCACCAACATAGGTTGATTATAAATACATCCAAACTGTAGCTTGTCCTCTCATTTCTTAGGGCTGAATAACCAGGGGAAATTACTTGAATATTTAACACAAAAGCCTATGGACTATGATACTTTATCCAAGATTTCTCATCTTACAAATACTTCTGTAATGTTCAATACAATTCTACTTTCTGCAAAAGTTACTTTCAAATCTTTTCTTTCGTATAACTGAATTTTGGCTCTATTATAGGATGATTGGTAAAATTCTCTATGGCCATACTGTTTATGCCTGTAGCATAATTTTTATCATCCAACCTATTCTAGATTGTTTCAATACATTTACTCTCTGCATTGATAAAACTGACTTCTGTGTCCTTTTGTTAGGTACCTGGAACTATGGCTGCTGTAGACTTCCAGCTTACTCAGAAATGACATTCTCCTTCTTCAGCCTCTGCTATAGTAACTTTGTTTTAAATGTAAACATGTGGGTTTCATTTCCTTTTTTTTTTTTTTTACTGCTAAAAATCATAAAAATTTTTATCAGAAAGCTCTGGTTACTGGTGTGCCTTAAAATAGAAAGAATAAAAAATATTTTTTTTTGTTAGCTTTATCCTTTCAAATAGCAATGTACTTTGGGGGGCAGAAAGATAATAGGAATAACACAGAAATGCTTGGCATTCAGGTTGCTTGTTTTTCTAAAATTGTTTAGTTAATGCTTCTCCCACACCCCTTGGGTATAGTTCTTGCCAAGACATATAGATTTATATTCACTCTCTTTTCCAGGGCAACTTTTAGAAAGCTAACACGTACAGTATGCACTAAGAGCAACTTCTAAGCTGCAGACAGAATAAAACAGATCCAAAAAGTAAATGTACCTTTGCAGAAAATTGTTCAGTGGATTTAAGTTACAACAATAAATAATAAAGTCTTTCTGAAAGCTAGAGAAGCACATGTATCCTCTTCATTGATTTTATCACTTCATCACACACAACAAATCTGTGTCAACATGAGTGGCAAGTCTCTGAGGTAAAAAAATGTACAAGTCAAGGCCATAAAAGAAGACCACATGCTTAGGAATTTGTCTATTGTGACCATAATGAGGTGGCCTGCTGTCTCTAAGGAGACAATTCATGATACAGCATATGCCCAGAGAGAAGTGAAAGACTATTTTATGAGTCCGATACAGTCAGCTGTAAGCCAATGAAGATTCAATTTCTTAAAGAGACAGAGAGAAAGAAAACATCCATGTGAGGAGCAGTCACAAATAACCTGTTGATATGTAACTTGATATTGCCCTGCCTCAATATTATAACCTACTGTAATTAGCACAGATATTCATGTAAGCAAAGATTAATCATTTAGTCCTTCAAGAAGAGGCCTTTGATGCATAACATAAACTACCCTATTTACATAAATAGCATTTTTCAGCACTGTATTAATCTTGACAGTGCTAAGAAAGTTGGGGCTGTTCAGCCTGGAAAAAACTGTGTGGAGATCTCATAGCAGCCTTCCAGTATCTGAAGGAGGCCTACAGGGGTGCTGGAGAGGGACCATTCATCAGAGACTGTAGCAATAGGACAAAGGGTAACAGGATTAAACTTAAACAATGAAGATTCTATGGTCAGATGGTCAGATATAAGGAAGAAGTTCTCTACTGTGAGGGTGGTGAGGCACTGGAAGAGGTTGCCCAAAGAACTAATAAATGCCCTATTACTGGCAGTGCTCAAGGCCAGGTTGGACAGAGCCATGGGCCACATGGTCTAGGGTGAGAAGTCCCTGCCCGTGGCAGGGGGGTTGGAACTAGATGATTTTAAGGTCCCTTCCAACCCAAACCATTCTGTGATTCAGAGGGGTTGCCAATATTAAAACTTATTTTCTGGAACACACTGAGGAATAAAAAGGCAGAGCAATATCTTCATGTTCATACTGTGCCTTACTACTCTCCTGACACACAAAGCTCGCTTTGGACAACCAAGCTATGCTCTGACCAGTGTACAAACATATAGCATTAAAACGCAAAAGGACGTAACAGCCTCAAAACTGTTGAAAATTAGGGTGGTCTTTGACTGCTGCCTAAAGCATTATTTACAGAAGCCTGTCCAGAGAGGTATAAGCTGCCACATTTCACCACAATCATTGCAAATAATGAAGAAAAAAAGAAATCTTTATGGAGAATTGCCAATCATCTAAAATGACATTTCATATATTTAATGAGGTGGGATGGGGACAGAGAACTAAATGTTCTAACAAACCTTTTACTTTGGACACAGGAGAACAGGAAGGGAAGATGAGCAGACATTAGAAAGCAAGACCTGCAGGACAAAGAATGGAAAAGCATGGGGTGTTTGAATGCCCTATTGGGAGGTGAGCCCATAGTAGAAAATAACATAGCTTCTTACTTTCTGACCTTCAACAGACAAAAGGAGCTCTCTTTTAAAAAAGACAGGCAATGCTGAAAGCTGTTTCTAATCACTTTTTTCCTATAGAAATTTATGCAGTATTGAAACAAGTTTTTGTATACCCATTTGGAGGCTTTGTTTCAAATCCTGTGAATAGAGTTCATGGGTATAAGGGACTCTCCAAAAGTTTATATAAAGTATCCAGTATCTTTAGCCAGCTCCCTACTGTCTTTTTATTCCCTAGTGGTAGACTATTACGTGAAATATTTCAGACTTTACAGTAGTCATTCATGCAAGCACATTTAATCAAAAAGTTTATTCCCAAAAGCTTCATCTCTCACATGGAGTTGGAGGAAGCCATACCAATATCAACTGAGTAGTTGATTATGGAATTATAGCCTATAAATTTGAGGGCATATGGTGAGACTCCAAAATGGATATCAAACATCCATACAGCCTCACACAGATCATGAATTGAAGTGTAAAATAGGACACAAGTGGCTCGGATACATTCATTTAGCATCTGCTCCAGCTGTATTAATTCAGGTTAGGCATTACACAGAAGCATGATTCAGACATAGACAAGCAACTGCACACATAAGACAGCTTGATTATGTCCTAGCCAAAAATCAATTATCATGCAGGAGATCTAGTTTACCAGACAGACCTTCCCTCTCCATTACACAAGTATTCGGTGGAGCAAAAGTGTGTCTTATAATTCTATCACTCCTGAATGTTATCCATACTCTTTTATCTTTACTTCATTACAAGTAGGAGAAAAGCTGTTTTCCAGGCATCGCATCTAGTGTAATGCATGCATCAACAGTAACTTGGTCGACTTCTTGTTGAGAGATACAGTTGATCGTAAAATGTAAATCAAAGCAAAGCCAAGAGGAGGTACCTTAAACCCTTGAAGTTTTCTTCACTTCACCTAGACACAAAAAGCTGTGTCTTTGACAAGCACAATCCTTTTCTTGGAAAATAATGCATTGACAGCATATCCAATTTAAAGATCTAGAGCCTTCATGTCAGAAACAATCATCACTCAAAATATAAAGTGAAAGAGAGGGAGATGCTGTTTTCTGAAGCAGTTTTACCTTAAGGCTCATTACAAGCAGACTAGAAGCAAAGTAAAAAATCGATTACACAAAGCAAAGGTAGCAGCATCGGTACCCTTCTTGGAAGAGAGAGGAGCATAATCATTTACATAATTTACATGAACTGTCTGGGGGAAGTCAGAATTTCCATAGCTTACAAAACCGGATGGCACACAATAATGCTAAATAGAAGTGCTGGTTCTTGAGGGGTTGTGGGGAGCACTTAGTATGCTGCATGTTTGTTCACATTAGTCTCTGTAGTCCAAGCAGATGGATGTCAGTCTGTCTCTCTCTCTCACACACACACCCACATTAGCGAGGCAGGAAAAAAAAAAAGGAATATTTTAATTTTGTGCTGCAAGTTTACTCTTGCCACCTGTTTTTACCATTACCAATTAAAATTAGTTGTCTTCATATCACAGGTAGTTAATAATTTGGTTACTTTGGATCTACTCTCTCAAATCATCAAAACTCAGGGGCTGAGGCATTCATTTAGTCAAAATGAGTAATCAATAATATGCTGAACAAGAATTCAGGGGACTACAAAATGCAGGGCCAGTACTGCTAAGCTTGACTGAAAAAAATCCTTCATCTTGTGGTAGCAAGTTTTTGCTTTGCTTCTCCAGACTCTTTTCAACTCCTGTTCTTTTGTTTCACTGTTGCTCAACTTTCTCCTTTTCTGGTTCTATTCTTCATTTTTTTGAATAGTTGTGTGTTCTCACTTTGTAGCTCCCACTCCTGTTTCTTCATCCAGCGCAAGTTAAACCGTTTGGTTTTTCAGAACTAAATGAGCTGATACAAAGTCAGTTGAGGATGTTGTCACAGTTTACAGGATTAGTAACAAAGAAAATGACAGAAGACTGGTCATGCCTTATGTTGCCTAGCCCTGTGGTTATGCGGTAGCTCCTTGTGAACATAACTGTCAGCATTAAAACCCAAAGAGCCATTATTAATCTGGATCACAAGAATGCATTGTTGAAAAAAAAAAACTATCATCTTCACCTATTTTTCTTCATCTGCTGTCTGTGCTGTTCTAATACTGGCCAAGCTGCAGAAAATATCTTCTGCAAAATCTAAATGGAAGGTAACTGATTCATAATTTTTAGCTATGACCTAACACATAGAACTCAATCCTCAGCTGTCCCCAACCTTTAACAAAGGCTTTCATAGAGCCATCAGAACAAAATAACTGAAATTTAGGTCTGAGGGACCAATCTAAACAGTGTTTCATTGAATGTTAATGAAAATGGCAAGTTTTCAAAAAAGAATTGGCAATATCAGATTTTCTAGTATCTTATAGGATGTTCTTGAATATTTAGGTGACTGGAGGATATTAAAACTTTGAATTGCAGGAGTTTCATGACATCATGAATTAAACTTTATTCCATTAAAATTATTTCATTTGTTATTTGTTATATTGAAGTTTAAACATTTCAAACCAGCATATTACAGAGCAGAGCAGGCATCATGACTTCAGTGGACAATTATGCAATATGAGAAAGAGCATAAGGCTGATTTGAACAATTTACAAAAAAGCACGGAAGTTTGTTCAGATTGTCATTATTTTCCTATTCACCAGTCCATCTGCAAATACTCTGTTAATTTATTCATTGCATACTTTTAGAATACTTTGATTATGATTCTGCAAACTAAATCATCTTGGTTAATAGATTAATATTTAAGTATCTAAAGCATTTTTTCCCCTCCATACAGAAATTTTATTAAAAGACAAATAGAGTTGGAGTGCCATGGATTTTGCATTACAAAATGAAGTTGGAAGCTTCAATGCTGCTTGCTTAGAAGTGCATCTTCATTATATCCAATATTGTTAAAAACGAGTTCTGCTCTGATTAAGCTTCATCCTTGGCTGTCTGACTGGTTTTGCTCATGGATGCATACCAATTTGTATATTATAAAGAATCTTCTATTGATTCTATAAAGTTGACAATTTGCCTAATGGAGGGCAAGAATAATTTGTGACTGTGACTTACCTTCCTTTCCGAAGTGTGCCTCCACAAAATTTGCAGATGATGTACGGTCAGTGCACATTAGGTTCAGAATGAAAACATTTGTCAGCTAGATATCTAATGGCCTATTCACAGTGAATAGATGATGTTCAAAATCTGTCAATTTTCATGGGTCTTTTAATTACAGCTTTGATGGATATGGTTTGGTTTATCTCATATATTTACCTAACAGATACAAAAGGCCTGAAGTCTTTTTTACTCGTATGTTCACCTTGCAAAACTTAAATTTGAGGAAGTTAATCAAGCCTATTTCCTTTCAAATAAGACTGAGAACCATAGGTCAGAGGCAGAACTTTAATACCTAAAACTTGAAATACTAGACTGAATTGAATATCTAAAACTCAAAGGAGTGGAATAAATGCAGAGAAAAGATGGCTTAGCAATTTTTATTTCACCTGTTTAGAAAGGCAGACTCAATCATCAGTCACATCATGTAAATATAAGCCTGCACCTATTCAGTTTTCAACACTACTGAGTACAGTATTAAAAACCCCACACTTTATTTCTGGTGACATTTTTCACCACATATTGTTATATATGAAGAGGATTTAAAATTGATGCAACACTGTAATGCAATTTCCTGGTTTCGATGCCATTTATTAATAGCTGAAAACAGCATGATGAAAAAAAATTCTTTTTAGAGATATGAAGGCAATTTGCAACCCTCACCCCATCTTTTAATTGAGCACAAATAAGCTGCTATATTGCTTAAGCAAACTTAAAATCTCAGCATTTAACTATCTATGAAGTATCATCACAAAGATTCAACCATGTGTTTCTCTGCCTTATAGAAAATGTTTCAAAAACGGGAACACAGAGGCAGAGATTTCATGTTGCTTCAGAAGCTGTCAAAGAGGTCTCTCCTTCTCTCCCTTTCTCTGTTGTTTCCAGCCATCCTTCTCTCCATTCTCCTTTGTTTGCTAAAGTAGCTTACTGACTGTAATAAAGGGAGCCCAAGTGTCAGCTTGAGACTGCCATGAAAACTAACATTCACATAAACCATTTTTTCCACTTTTGTTAAGCTTCTTATCAAAAGAACTCTCCCTCTTTCTCTTTTAGTCTCTCTCGTGTTCTGTCCTTTTTAGGATATCTTTCTAATTTTATTGAGACTCCTCTGTTAAGGTACAGCACTATAGTTCAGTAACTATAGGAAAGTGAACCCAAAAGAGCCAGCTTGAGACTACCACAAACCATTTTCACTTCTTCTGTTAACATTTCATCTCAAAGGACTCTTTTCTCTCTCTGTCAGTTGCAAGGCATCTCTGTCTCTATTGTGCTTACGGAGCTAAGGTGTCTCATTGACTGGAGTAAAGTGAACCCAAGTGTGCCAACTTGAGGCTGGCACATATTTTTTAATTTGGTTGAAGTTGATACCCAGAGGACTCAGTTTCTGAGCAGCAATGCTCTTCTTCCGCTTACCCCATGTCTACTTCACTGAGGTAACTAACATATATATTCACTACAAAAATGTTTTCTAGATTATATATTTAATTTGACAGGATGTAATAGTTCATAACCCTGCAGGTCATTCAAGGATATTTCTTTTATTTCTCACCACCTTGTAGAGAACCTGGGATACTGAAGTGAATATCAAATTGGCAAACACCACGACTCCCACACTTGCCAAAAACACTAGGAAAACTTAACAGTAAGGCCTCTTTTTAAGAGAAATACCTCTGAAAATAAGAGACCCAAACTTTTACTGGGAAAACAACTCACCCAAAAAAATCCCACTTCAGCCTTTGAAGTTTCATGTCAACTGAAATAATCAGTATACATTTCAAAGCTAAGTCCTAATCACTTTGGTTTGACCCTTTTATAGTATCCATCATTCCCTTAAGTATTTACTTTTGGTGAAAGCCTAATGATTTAATACAGACAACAAAGATGAAATGGATTACGGCAACCAACTCTGAGTGGAAAGATGCAAGTCTAAAGATGAAGACCAAGAC
This sequence comes from Ara ararauna, assembly GCA_028858755.1. Taxonomy (NCBI): domain Eukaryota; kingdom Metazoa; phylum Chordata; class Aves; order Psittaciformes; family Psittacidae; genus Ara; species Ara ararauna. Next base: position 28,793,193 of record CM054381.1, on the reverse strand, counting down.
TGACTGGACTACAAATTCCCAGGACAGAGTTTAAGTCAGCTGCTGTCGAAATTTATAACCAGTGATCCTGCCATACCCAAATGTTTCAATGGAATAACACCACATAATGAATCCAGTATGCAGTACCTGCCATCTTTTTTTGTTTGTCTTCAGTGATGTCCTTAACCTACTTTCCATGTCTTTCACAATTTCTGACAATGTTCAGTTAACTCAATTTAATGCTTTTCTTGCTCTTCTGCACTGCTAAAATAAGTCATTCAGTTTTGAATTGGAAAACAGGAAAGGAAGTTTTTGATAACATGGGGTGTATCCTTCAGTTTATTGTAGCCAAAACCCTACACGCTGCTGGCAAGAAAAATCTATGTGCCTTAATTACAGAATGCAACAAAAAAACTTGCTTATTTTTGTACCAGACTGAGATTAGCAATGAAGTTTCTCTATGCCAAATTAAAACCCAGTCATGTTACTCAAAAATCTGTGCTGCTTATTTTCCTTCTCTCTCCTTCCCCTCCTTTCCCTTTTTTAAATGACTGTAGATCATACTAGAATTTCAGGAACATGCATAATCTTAGCAAACACTGCAAGTAAAAACGGATTATAAAAACATGCCATTTAATTGTAAACATAGCAGAAATTTTGCTTAGATGTTTTACAGACTTTTATACAGATTTATACAGAGTCTTTCTCCAATTAAAGAAAAGGTACAACAAAAATCAAGCAACAAATAGCTTTCTAAAATAATCCTTAGCTTTTAGAGAAAATATTATGATTTCAGGGAGCACAAAAGTTAATACCAGTTTTTGTCCACTATACCTAAAAGCAGCATTGAGCACAAAAGTTATTTCATTTTTAAGTCATTACCAGTAAACCCCTTAAACTTTGTTGCTGCACTAGGGGCTTTTGCCTATATCCTGCTCCTGAATATACTACCATGCGATGGTGCTAGATCCACTGAGCATCACCCCAAGGGAGCAGCATTCAAAAAGGTAGGTCCTTCCATATCAAGGGCTTTGTTTTTCCATGGCACATTTGGGATTCATTCTCTTTGTCTTCTAGTTTCCAAAGCTTTAGAGTTCAGTCAAGTCTATGTTCTCAGGTTTTACTCTCTTACCATTAAAATAAAATAAATAAAAAAAATAAAAAAAAAAAGAAAAACAAGCTGATTGTTCACATATAAACCCACTGTTATAGAAATTGAGGAAAAAAAAAAATCCTCCTCTGCCTTTCCCCACCTCCCCAAAACAAACCCCCCCCCCCCCCCCCCAAAAAAAAAAGAACTCAAATATTGTGAGACATGTGAAACAAACAGATCAGAAGAAAGGAGGGAAGTCAGCCACATCATCTATGAACAACAGTATAGTAGCCCATTTGCATTTCTACAGCTAAGAGATGGAAAACATGCAAGTTACCCTAAAGCAAAAGGGTCAGGAGAAAGGTGTAATTTTAGAACACCAAATCTAAAAAAATTAATAAAGGAGAAGGGAAGAAATATGTCTTGTAAACTTTCAGAAAGCTCGACTTTCTCGTTGGGCTCTAATTGAACACTTATTAATGAAACTAAGAACTACAATTTCTTGACTAGGCAGGGGACACAAACAAAACCTAGAAAACACACCCATGACCAAGTAGTGAATAACTGCAAGGCTGGTGATGATTTTCTACAAAAGCTAACATGATCTGGGTACATAAAAACAGCACTGAGTTTTAAAGTATCTAGCTAATGTTGATGACCACCACTTGCAAATAGAAAATTAAGCGTAAAAAAATCCCGCATCACCTGACTGCTAATAGTTGTTTTATGTAGATACTTCATGAATTTTATAACCAGTTTAAGTCAAATTCTCATATTACAAAGTGCCAAAAGTACCTAGTCCTCTGAATATTCTTAAGGGGAAAAAATATAGATAGATAGATAGATAGATAGATACAGATATATATATAAATAACAGCATCATAGCTCCTGCTAAGTCCGTGGGCATTCTGCCATTGTTCTCAGCAGAATTAACTTGCCATTAGTGTTCTGAGAGGTTTTTGGAAGCAGAGATAGGTGTTTTCTGGTTTTGGAAGAAAGGAAAGTTTACCTTCCATTGCACCAGCAGAAAAGCCAAATTCCACAAGCTGTGACCAGATAATCGACTATGAATTTTTCTCCTTATGACAAAGCAAATCAGTCTCCTGGGTGAAATGATTGGATGTGTTCTTTAAGTAATATCTGACACAGATTCATAGGACACAAAAACCTGAGAACTTTCTGAGCCCACTTCGCTCTTAAAAATAGTTAATTTACTGTTTACCTGCAGGAAGTAAAATGTTAAAAACAATCTAAGCCTCTGAACCTGTCTCTGGCAAACAGCAAAATAAATGCAACTGGCCAATTTCAATCAGATTTCTTTGGCAATTTTTCAAAGGCAGGAAGAAGCATGACACAAGTACTCTGCCAGGCCTCATGTGTCTCTGTGAATATTCTGTAAACAAAAGCACTCAGTGCATCCCCAATCAAAGTCATACCAGCTGTTGTTCTTCCTGCACTTATTCTCTGTAGTGAAACAGAAGACAAAAATCATACTGCCTGCACAAGAAAAGAAAAAGGAAAAAGAAAGAAAAAAAAAAAGGCAAAACAACATACAACAAGTGGGGTATTAGTGTGTATTTCAAGAAGACAAATTTTGCTTTCCAGCAGGCATGGATTTGTGTAAAGTTCACAGCATTTCAAGAAACAACAGAAAGACACATTAACTCCACAGTAGTTCATAGGAACTTTGTATGAGATAGGAAATATATTCATGTTGAAAATATCGAGTCACTAAGCCCTCAGACTGCATTCCAAAAGTCTACCAGAAACATTTCAATCAAGAGTGCGAGTATGTGACAGCCAGGCTATTTGGGCTAAAAAGCATTGTGCAGAATTATGTTGGGCAAATCTAGTGCCCTCTAAATGACCTCATATTATGGCCATGGTATTAAGTCATGGAGAAAATTGTAAGTAAGATGAATATTATTTTCCCTGAAAAAAGAAAAAAAAAAAAAAAAAAGGCAAAAAACCCAACTCTCAAGTTCCCAGTAAGAATGTTAGATTACTCCTTCTCCCAATGGAATGCTTCACTTTCATTTCCAAGTAGCAGTAAGCCTATTGACCCCCATGGTGTTATCCTTTTCACTGCTCTTACAGTACTTTCTTTAATCTCTTGGATCAAGAATTGGTCAATAAAAATCATCTCTGCTTTTGTGGGGAGCAAACAAACTGCACAGAGTCCTATGATAATTGTAAATCTTCACACCTTAGGTATCAAATCTAACGAGTATTTGAGCCAGAAGGAAAAAAAAAAAAAAAAAGATAAAGAAAAGAAAAACAAAGACCCCAACAGAATTTTTCAGGGATGGGGGTGGGGAGAGGAGAGAGAGTAGGGAAGTCATCCAGAGGTATTATCTTTCTGCTACTTCAGCTTATAACCCAATTCATTTTTTAATTCTTTCAACTTTAGCCTATGCCTCCTCTGTGCAGCATCCATATCCTGAAGTTAATATTCCAGAGTATTTCTAGCATCCGTCAGCATCTTTATGATTTAAACAGAATGGAAGGGACTCTGTTTAGCAGAAACTTCTTGAAGTCACTCACAATCACTGATCACTGCATCTTCATCTACTCTGATCAGTACAGAGAATTCCCCTTCTGAGTGCCAAGAAAAACAGACTGTGGACGGTCCTGGTGATCTGGCTGTGACAGGTATAACATCGGACTGCCATCAGGTCCCCCATCCCAAGATACAGCACTTGAAAGTCTTGATATTTCTTGCATCATGCCTTGTAGACAATCTCTTGCTACCGCATTTATATTGCCATCCTCAAACTGCCCTCTTACTTCACCTATGAGCTGCTCAAATCCACATTGCTACCAAGAAGTCTCCTCATTTCACCCCCTGTATTTGCCTGGCCCTCAGACGGGTTGTCTGCAAAGCTGCTAACAGATTCTCAGTCAAGCATTCTTCATGAGTAACTCCAGTAAAAAACAATGCAGGTATATGCCTAGAACATTTTAGTCAGAAGCGAGAAATTCCAGCATACTGGGCTGCATCTTCTCAGAGCAGAGATCCCAGATTTGGACCTTGATTTCAAGGAGACTTAAGCCAAATCCTAACTGTGGTATAAGTCATACCCTTATTTAGCAGCAATTTCCTACTTCATTTTTGAGCTCTACACCATATTTTGGCTCACATTTAAAATAACCAGAAGATTCAATGATGAAGGGAAATGTTTTCTTACTTGTTCTATGTGGTACCTTGTATGCACTCTGGAGAGATATAAAATACCACCCATAAATACTGCACTATAATTATTTTCTCACATGTTCATTGCAAGGTCAAAAGTTATTCTACTAGCGCACTAATCTTAAAAAAAAACAGAAACCTACTTCCAAATCCAAATCCCTCAATTCAAGACATTAAGTCAGAAAGAACAGTGTGCGTCCACACATCGTACCCCTGCATTAAGGGTCATGAAGATGTCCTCTGCAAATATTGGCCCTTTAGTTCCCAGGGAGAGACAAAGGTGCTCAGAGGACAGGTTAAACTTAGGCGAATCCAAATAAGCCTAAAATGTAAAGAGCAATCTTGCATTTGCTGCATGAGCAAATTCCCCATGATTTAAAACTTTGAGCATGCAAGCAATATGCAGCTAGGTTTCTTGCCCAAACCCTGAACAGTTTTTCCCTTCTCTACCAAGGGAAAACATTTTGTCACTTGGAAAAAGAAATGAAAAATGTAATTTTTAAGCACTTAATAGGTTGCTACTGAAGAAACAACCTTTTGTTCTCAGATGTGGAAAGGGAGTCCGCTGGATGTTTCCACAATAGTGTCAGCGATATTAGTGCACAGAAAAGCTAACAAAAGGCAGCCATGCTGTCTGCTGCAGCACTAGAACTGGAGCAAAATACAGTAAGGGAGGAGGAGGGCAGAACAAACTAATTTCAAGATCAATTTCGAAAGCAGATTTAAAAATATGAAAATAGAAGTTTATACTTCAATGACACACTAAGCCGACGCTGATTTAGTTACATTGTTACAGTAACCCCAGAAAAAATTTCTTTGTTTAGAGGGACTTCATCATGATTCAAAAACTGTACATAATGCATTTTTTCCCCTGAATCTCAGTGCATCTGACATATATTACACACTGCAACAAAGCATAGAAGAACACACATTTATCTATATATTCTTACTGTTACATCATTTATAAGATTTCCCATACATGATAATAGCAACTCATCTAAAATATGATGGTTTGATTTTGTTTTTTAAACAAAGCACTCAGATACTAAAAATGGAATACTTCATATAGAAAATAGGTTGCTATTCTCTAAAATTGCCTCTAATGTTAGCTGAATATTAATAAAATCCATAAAGCATTAGTACATTATAGCTGCTTTGTTCTGAATTACACAGACCTTTTATGTTTATTCCTCAGTGAAAATGCATTAAAAAAATTGAAATCCTCTCTAATTGTGCTCTCTGAAGATAGCTGGTAAAATCATTTCTAGCAGCAATAAATCAATTGCAGTATTAAAATGACCTGCCAGGTGCATCTTCTGGGTATCAGTCTAATTAAGGGAATGTATTAATTGCAACTATTCATCAACACCACCAGTGTTGTTAGGTAATCCTTACAATTAATGTTTTTACCATATTACCCAGCAATGAAACTGCAGTTTGACCAAATACAAGGGACTAAAGAAAAGAAAACCAAACTCAAACCCCAACCAAATACAAGAAGAGATAATTACATGTGTATGTAAATTACATATGCACAACTATCTCAGTAGAAAGTTTTACCAGATTTCAGACTGATTTGGGGTTTTCCCCCCTCTCCCCAAAATCCAGTTCTATGTCTAGTTCTGATGCAAATTCATATGCATTTGCTGCAGCTGTGAGACAAACTTGACAAAATTGGAATCATACGAAATCACGCAGGCCTTCACTGGAAAAGACCATTTACTTCTGAAAATAAGGTTACTGGTATCTGCATTATTTTCCACGAGGACTTCTTTATCACTTTATACATTCTTATAAACTCAGATAGCATAGTTCCAGTCAGTTGTTTCGAATGGTTTGCTGCCTTCCCCAGTGTTATTTTCCCTGCTAAAAATAAAAGCTGGTCTTCAAAACTTCTGATACGTTTTATCACCTTCTTCTACAAACAAAAATTCTGGATTGCACAATAACTTCATACATTTCAGACAAAATGCTGGGAGTTGCAGGATGCAGTCAAACTTTACCATAACAACTTCTCTGCCATAATTTTTAGGTTAGAATATTAGGAAAGGGTTATGATTATAGACTGGAGGGGGGGGTGCAGTGTGGGAGAGGAGGGGAGTGGAAGGGGAAGACCCATGTCTGAGTTCAATTGGTAAAATACAGAGAACAGCAAATACAGAGTCCAAATCTAAAAGACACAAAGACAAATTTCTGCCCACTATCAAAGTTCACATTCCTCTCCCCAGTGTGCCATAAACACTCATATCTAGAAGACTGGTTCATGTTGACTCACTATCTACACATTTTAGGTATTTCTAAGTCACCCTGGTATCTAAGTACTAAAAATAGATATAGGTATAGATCTTCCATTGCCACCCCCATGATTAACAGATCATTCTCTATCCCAGGTGAACCAGAGTTTAAAAGCACCTGCAGATGCATAGGAGGCCATTCTTGTGCCCAGACAAAAACTTAGCCTTCTCTTCTAGCTGTATATCCTTAGATGAGCAGTGAGATAGTGAAACCAGTCATACTTCACACATCTGGTCATTCAGTTGTAAACTAGTGCATGCACATGTATTAGAACAAGCGTGTCTCAGTTTTATTCAAGAAAGGAGGGGCTGTGGGAGAGTTTATAACCCTATGGCTCCTACTTGTGCTTTTGCAAAATTATTCAAGTACTACTTCTGCACAAAACCCAGAGAATTAGATGAAACTAGATACAGGTAATCAAAGCTAGGAAGTAAGATCCAGAAACATCTGCTTTACAGTGCAGATGGCCTGGTAACTGTTACCCAAATGAGCCCAGTGCCAGGCAGAGAGTATGCCAGGTACTGGGGCTCATGGCAGCCAGCCTCCTCAGTGTCTATGGCCATGCACGGCATAGTCAGGATGCTCCTGTTCACACACAGCTCTGCAAAAGCAACGCAGTCCTGACCTCCAGCACTGCTTATTGTGGTTTTGAATGTTTCTTGAACAGCTACTGCCAGAATTGTCAAAATGAATGAAATAAAATATAGACCCACAGTGAAAACCACACTTGATGTTTTTATTTATGACTCAAAATAAGAACATACCTTCCTACTTTTAAAGTCTGTCAAATAAGGTAATTTTAAAATTGTGTAGATAATTCACAATCAGTGATGAATTTTCAAGTCAGTCACTTGTCTCCAATTTGTGTCAATGCGTCCGAAGAAATTCTCTCGTTTGCCTTTGGTATTCAAAGAGTTAGAAATAGAAGTTCACAAGTAAGATATTGTTCCTGTCTTTCCCTTCACTACCCAGACTGCTTTCTGATCTTCCTTTTGTCCTCAATCCATTCCTTATCCCTTTCACCTCTCTTTCTCACTCTCACTCCGTCCCCTTGATCCATCAGACATAGCCAAGGTATCTGACACCTATGCCTTAAAGTAATTTTGGACAGAAGCAAAATGCCCTAGAATCCTTAGTAATCCTCCTCAGATCCATGCACTGAGCCCTGGGTTGGCTCTTTTATAGCCACAAACAGTCTTTCAGCGAGCTAGCCTGGAAACTGAAAGCTGTTTCAGTAACAGAGGAAGGACAACAAGTCCTAAAAGAAAATGAGCTTGTTCGGGAAAGAAGGGGGAGGTAAAAAAAGGGAAAAAAGGAAAACCAAACCAAACCAAAACCAAAAAAAACCCTCTCTTTTCTGGTGTTAACATTAATACAAGCTAGAATGAATGAACCAATAAATAAATGAAAGTTAAGGAACTCTCTAACTATAGGAGGTAAATGGAGAGACAGCGAGTTCATAGGGGCAGGATTTGTCTTTTCCTTGCAGTTGTGTACACTCCATATCCTGGTACAAGACAACAGTTTATAAACATTGGTGGCTTTGTGAATTATTGAAACAGCTACAGCATTCTGTAAGCCCACAGAAAAATGTCTTTCACCCCTTATCATTCCTTATTGAGTCAAAGTGTAGTTTTTGACATACCAGAGTGGGATTTTTCTTTGTCCTTTTCCAGCACGACTGAATCGAAAGACATATGGAATTCAGAGAGCTAAATAAAAAATAAAACACACACAAAAAATCAATAGACTACTGCCAAAACCCTGTGGATCTTGCTACGGTTAGAGTTAAATTACCTTTCATGACTAATCAAGAATTTAGAAAAACTGAAAAGACTACTCGTACCACACTGAGTTACAGAGTTTACTCTCCCCCAGGTTCAGGGTGTCCCATCACTCACACAACCTCTGGTACAAAAGGCAGATTTCAGTGACAAGCTGCAGGTCTTAAAGCTCTTTTTCCTCTCATCTTTAAGAGGAAAACATATTTTACAAACTTATCGGTGTGGGAATGTAACAGATCCTTCTATTTGCAAGCTAATATAAAAGGTTTTTTTTCCCTCCACTTTCTATTTTCAGAGTCACTTAGGTTGGAAAAGACCCTTCATGAGCCAACCTTTCCCAGCAAAACAAAACAGTTGATTACATCCAGGGAACATAATATGTGACAAAAAGCAATTAAGGATTACCTCTAAATTAGAAGTATTTGTACTGAAAGAATGTGGTGATTTTGGAAGGGAGGATGAACGAGGAAAGAGAAGGAAGAGGAGGAAACTGAGGAGCCAGAAGCTGCTTCTTTCTACCAAGGCCCATCAGACTCCTCACAGGTAGCAGAACATGGATCCAGGTACCATGCTCAGACCATCTCAGGGTAAGAGCTTAATTCTCGCTCAGCTCTCACTTGTCGTTCCCTGGTAAATCCCAAGGGATGATGAATGTCAGAAAATTCACATCAGACTTACTCTAGCGCAACAGGGAGGAGAAACCTGGCATCGAGTTGTAGCAAATATAGCCAGATTAACTAATTCACATTGCTGATGATGTTAGATTAGATTTTTGCAAGTTTAAAACAAAAGCTTACCCATTCTCTGCAATTTAAGTGATCAGACATTTTAAATCTACCAATTGGTAGACAATCAAACAAAACAAAGAAAAACAGGTGCTCTACAAGACTTCTTCTTAAGAAAAAAAAAAAATAAAAATAAAGTCATTGAAGGACGTGGAACACACCTGTTACTAAGAGCTGCAACACAGACATGGCCAGCCCCTCTCCTTCCCCCAGAGAAGCAATTTACAACAGTGAGAGGGATGTAAGTCGGGGGATCAAACACAACAGAAGTTTAAAAGCAGGTTTTGGCTGCAGTACTGATGCAACCTAATGGGGGCAAGAACAACTTAATGGCACACAAATCTATTTTTCTGGTAGAGCCATAAGGCTCTGAGACACGTCTGACAGCTGATTCCACCTCTCTGGAATGTTAGTAGGCAATGCCCTTTAGAAAAAGCACTGCCCAGACTTAAGAAGCTTTACTCACTCTTACTTCCTCATGATGAATTGTAGCATGTGCCACATCAAGAGGGAAAGACTTTCAGCATTGCTATGTCCAGTGCTCCTACCATTAAGCTCTTGAAACAGACTTTTTTTTTTTCCTGAAAATCCTGCTTCACTTTGTCTACAACAGGAGCAGATCCACTACAAAGTGACAACAAAATCCATACCCATAATCTGCATTTTCTCCGATTGTATTGGTACACCAGCTTCCAGCCATTAGCAGTAATTGAGTTCACTGATTTCTTTCTCTTTCTCTACCTCAGTTAGAAAAGAAAAAAAAAAAGTGTTGGATTTTTTTTTTCCTCCTCTAAAACCTATCTATTGATTCCAAAAGCATTTCTTCTTTATCGTGTTTGTTCCAACAGACTGCTGTTCTCTTTACTGCACTATTCTTCTCTTATGCAGTTATACCTTAAAAGGAGCAGCTGTTTTCTTCTACATTTTATATGGATTTTCAAAACCAACACTTGTGACAGTGTTCTATCCTTAATATAGCTGTAGAATATACCACATGTTGCCCTATTTGTACATTTTTATTTTGTAGCTGCTTTTTTTCTGAAAAATATCACCCTTCATAGAAATTTTTTTTAAACAGATGCATGTGATCTAACAAGCTTTTAGCTCATTAACAAATGCAATAGACAGATATATCACATGCAATTCAGGTACAAGACAACTGTCAATCTGAAAAAAAAAAGTCTTCCTAATGATGAACAATTTTTTAATGCTATTAACTGAAAACTTTTAAACAAATATTTTATTTAAGCATATTTAAGATAGCTGAACCTCATTTAACAAAATAGCCATCTGCCTTCCATTGTACATGTAGGCACATAAAAACAATTGTTCAGGACTTCAGTGGCCTTGCCCAGTGCAGGAGACAAGCTGGTTTTTGCTGAATCAGGGTCTTAGTTCTAAATGATATCAATTTTTCTTTTCACACTTCAGGTTTCCTCTCTTTTTTTAGATAAAAGGCGGGGGGCGGGGGGGGGGGGGGAGGAAGCTTGTTTACTATTCAGAAACACTGGAATAGCAGAACCTCTGCTGGTGATTTTTTTTTTTTTTTTGAGAAGAATTAAATGTTTTTCTTAGAGATCTCTAGTAAACTTATTCTGGTTAAAAGTCATTAGTCTTAAAAAATAAATAATCTCCATGCTGAAAAAGCCAGCTATTGGATTAGTGGCATTGTTACTTCCATATGCTAGAAAAAATTTACAGCATAATCCCGTACTGTTTTCACTGCTATGATAACAGCATATTATCTGCAAGAGGGCACAGTACAAATTCATTCATATTGTTTTTCACTTTGGAGAAAAGTGCATCAGAATAATCACGTCAGACAAATAAGTTCTGGTCATTTTGAAATATTCTGGACCACAGAAGCTAAGAAAGTATGGCAATTTCAAATAATCTTTATTTTCTCATTAAATCCTAAAGGACTGTTGGTGTTTGTATTTCCCAATTCCTACGGAAGTACCCTTTTATCATTAAAACAATATTTTGCTAAAGGAAAAGTTTACAGCAATAACGGTAGTATTCTCTTTTATAGGAATTTAACATAACCCAGTATGTGTTATTACTAAAAAAAGGCAACATACTGCCACTGAGGTAAATTATTATTCTCTCAGTTCTTTTTAGTTGTCGAGAAACTGTCATTAGAAATCTACCTTCAAAAAATTTATCACTAGGGATACGGGTATCTCTTCATGTAAGCTGTAGGTACGCCTGTAACCATATATTTCATTCAAACTACAACTAAACATAAATACTTGTATTCTTCCCCTTTGTCCTTTCCATCCTCATTTTCTTCAGTTGTCCAAACAATCAGGAATTGCACGTTTCATCTGTTGCCAGTGCCTCAATAATTATGATGGAGCTATAAAGGAAGTGATACACTCCATGGATGATTAAAATCAGCCAAAACATTTTAGTCTCATGATTCATTGTGGTATGAATGAAGACACCATATTTTTGCCTTATGTCTGTCCTGCTAATTTTTCTTAGCTTTCTTTTTTTTTTTTTTTTTTAATCTTTGACCCTCCTTTTGCTTCTCCCCCATCATCTGTCTTTTTTTCTTCTAATTAGGCCACTTCTGGTTTTTTCTGTCCTCCTTGCTCCAGGTATACCTCTGTCCCTGCTCTCACCTTTCTTCCGCACTGTCTTTCTAAGCACAATACCAATACCACATTTTTTTCCTCTTTCTGATTTGTGAAAGTCTTTCTTTCCTCTGTCCCTGCCCAGGCTTCCTACCCCCTGCCTAAGCTTTTCCTTTCTCCTCTATTATGAGGTATGGTCTCTCTTGTATTTCTAGCTCTAAAGCTCACTGAACTTTTGGGAAAACTGCAGCTGAAGTGAAACAACACAGGTTTGTCCAAAACTACTGCTTGCAATTCCATTCAGTTATCAGCTTTATTTGTTCAGCTTTTATTGCCTATATTTAGAAATTAAATTAAATAAATAAAAAAGACACCAAGACAAACCTCTTTGAGAAATGCACTTGAAGAAATCTTTTTGCCAGGATTTTCACCGGCAGCCTAAGCTGTGTGGCTGCTTTTTAGAGGATTATAACATAGTAAAGCGCAACGGAAATTGCTAGACTCAAGTGATGAAGATTGAAGCATCTCTACCAACAACAAAACCTCACTAACATAATCCAGGTGAATAGCTAGTTCTTAAAGTATATAGTTGTACGGTTATAACCCTTGTGTAATATACACCCTCTACATCTATTCAGTTCAGCTTTTCTGACACCTAATATTTAAAATCAAGAAGAATTTCATTATTTTGTTTGCAGTAGTGCCTAAAGTGTGAGAAGACTGAGGAAAGCGATGATCAATTGGCAGTCATTTGCCAAGACCTTAGATAAAAGCACATGAAGGAAGAAATGCCATAATTGCATATTCAGCCTCATACTTAGCCTGTCTTGAAGCATGCTGCATTAAGGCTATTGTAACATTACCAGTACTTACATTCTTTTGTAAACCAAAATTACACACCTGCACAATGCTCCTTACAAAACACCCTCTTCAAGAAAACTCTTTAAATTAAATGTATACACTTCTATAAATCTTTCCTGATTTGAGTCCTCCATTTTTATTTTCTTGTAGCCTTCTCACTTATATTTTATAAAGACTTTCCTATTTCTACTCCCATATTGAGAATATTATCTTCTATCTATACATCTTTTCAACAGGAACACTCATTGCTATAACACCTTCTACTGCCTTATATCTTGCTACAAAACAAAAGATTCTTCTGGAAAACTAAGTGATCGTATATTACTATTAGATTAATGGATTTTTTTTAAATGTTGCCTTTAGATTTATTTTTCTTTCCAAATGGGAAAACTCAAAAAAAGGCTTTGAAAAATACTCTGTAAATTCAAATGGAGTTTTACTGGATTAATACCTTCAGAATTTAGGATCTTTTCTTTCTTGACTAAAAATATATCATGGCAGTATTTCAAAAGATAGGTATTTGTATATCCAAACAAGTGGCAATTCTTAGGACTATTAAACAGCTAAAGAAATCTTAACAATCACATAGAATACATTGAAAAGCAGCTAGCACTTCTTAAAGCATAAAAGGTTTATTTGGGCATCTAACTTTAGGCATCTGATATTAGAAGGTTTGGGATGTAGAAATTATGGTAAACATAACCAGGCAAACATACTTGTGCATAAATATATTAATGACTGCACAGAAACCATTATAGTCAATTTATGGTCTGCTAATCTTCATATTCAGTAGAAACATACTCAGAAGCAATTCAAAAGACTTAAACTGCAAAATGTGACAAAGAATGAAGAATCCAGCCTTACTAAAAGATGTCATAAGTGTTAATAAAGCCACAATATCTTACATACAAAATCTGGAAGGACTTTAATAAAGACCAAGAGCAAGTATATAGAATGTTTGACTGGTTGTGAATGCTATACACCAGATGAAGTTCTGTCTTCACCCATAAATTAGAAACAGAATTTGAAATCTTACATTGCAGTAAGCCTAGTTGATGCAATTCTACATCCCACTTCAGGAAAACTGTTAGTACAAGCTCTAAAAAAATTACATTCCACCCACTGCCCCTATGTATTTTAGAGTCACTTTAAGACAAATAGTGCTGTGATAAGAGGGGGAAAAAAAGGAAAAAAAGCATTAGCACTAGTGGTTCAGCAAAACTATTTTATTCTGAAGGGTTCTGCAGAAATTACACTATGCCAGTGATATTTAATTGTGACATAAAAATTAAACACCATTTACTTGATATAAAATTGGGATAGTATGTAAATTAAGTAAGTTTCAATTCATGTCTTCTTACTCACATCTGTTGGCAGTTTAAATAGTTTTAGTGTCATTAATTGTTATAAAAGTGCAAGATTTGCTGTATGCTTGCCACTTAGGACCAAAGGCACAAAAGTCTAATTGAACTAAGTAATTAGTAATTTGTCATTTCCTATTGTCAGCAATTACTTTCCATTAGAAATCCTCACTGAAAATTCTAATTTGAAGTGAGGTTTGGATTTTATTGCTGTCCATCCAAATTAGTTTAAAATTGACAGCTACATTTTCATTTAAAAAATTAAAGATATTAAATATGCTTGAAGACACTGAGGCATATTCCACCCCATGTGTAGTTGTGATAATGTATCTGGACTCAAAAGAATGAGAAGGAAAATCCAAAATGATTCATTCTTTTCTTCAATTACAAAGTATGTACCAGCATCACATAGTAGGCTCATGCGAATAGTCTCCTTAATTGACAATTAAATAGGTAACACAGAATATGACACAAAATTATATAAGGATTCACAGGACTTCTTATTTGCTTTTACACAGAGAGCCAGAAATAAATATTACAACTGCAGGTGTAACAGGAATGACACTGCGTATTTTCATGCCTTGTCCTAGAGGTTTTCCTTGCGGTTTTACTGCAAGAGCAGTTTTTCTTTTGTTATTTTTCAGACTTGTTAAAGCAATCAGTGCTGTCCAGTTGTGAATGCTCGGCATGCAGCACGAGGCAGCACTTGGGAGGGCAGGAGTGCTGCAGGTTCCTCAGAAACACACAGGGCTGATTAGCCATGAGGAAGTAGAGTTTTTTAATTAAAAGTTGTCAAACTGATAAGGACCGTCATTTCAGGTCTCATAACATGGAACCGCCTAGCAAGCAGCAACTTGGTGCTTGGTAAAATGCTTCTGCCGCCCAATCCAACCCACTGCTGAAACTAGAAGAGGATAGCTAGACGTTCCAAGGGACAAACTAGATCAACTTTGTGGGCAGAAAGGCAAAAATAAAAGTCATATAAATTGACTGCTGTCTCAGGGCTCTTTTGCAAGCAAATACAAATCTGAATGCAAAGAGCATGAAGTTTCATTGGTTTTTAATGTAAAAAATCCTAAAAACCTGAAATAAGATCACGCTTAGTGCTGGTTGGCAAATGTTTTAACAGTAAAGCTAACAGTTTAGCAGTTTCATACTGAATATGTTCAGAAGATAACCAGCTGAATATCAGTTGCTATCCACTTGTAAGTAGGCCTCTCAGAAACACATACAAAGAGAAAATGTGTATGATAAATAATCATAAAATGCAGAGAAGTAATTTGGTATGTAGAGTTGGCCAAGTGCATAATGATATTTTAATGTATTAATTTACAGATTTAGAAAACTATCAAGACCAGAAGACAACAGAATTGCACAATTGTATTTCTGACAATGGAACAATTATTAGAGGTAGTGTCAAGCACATTTACACTCCAACTGTAGTTCTATGGTATACTGTCATCTTTCTTTTTCTTAATTTATGTGATGCGATAATTAACCTTTAAATCCAGCAATGGTGATGAATTCCCCTGAAATAGTTATTCATATATACATTCATATTTCCTGAAAGCATACATCTTTCACTGAAACTCTCTTATAACTAGTTAATACACATCACAGACCACTAGCACTCTGTATTAAGCACACATTAATTACTGTTAATTTAGAACATAATTCCTATGAAGGAGTATATCCACATGCTTGCAAAAAGCTCATCACAATGCCACGATAAAAAAAAGTGAAGAACTGTAATGATTCATCCATCACTAACAAATAAGAAGTATTGTCCACAACGCTTTTCATGGCTGAAGTAGGCTGTAAAGGAATCTCTCAGACAGTATCAGAGGCCTCTTTCCTTAATTGAACTGATTCAAGAACTACATTCACTTTTTTCTTGGGTTTTTTTTTTTTTTTTGTGAAGGGGGATCAGGGGGGTGGAAGGGTACAAAACAAAACAGAGGGGAAAAGGTCAACTGGACTCTCAACACAAGTCCACTGGACTGGCAGAAACCTCACTCCAAATCGCCCCCCCCCCCATCTGCTGCAATCAGTTTTACTTCATACTGTATTGGTAGGAGCTGATTATAATTAGATGTTTGATAAGTATTAAAGAAAAAAAAGGATCATCAAATGCATAGACTGCTTCCTAATTATGTGTTTCCTAATTCCATGGGGTGTTCAAAGCTAGGGTTTGGAGGTATTTTCAGAATAATAAAGATAGTAGGTATATTGCAAACCATTATTCTGCCATTTCTGCAGCTGTGTTTAATTGCCAATAAGGCACTGAACAAAACAGAGAATTAAATTAAAAGTTCAATAAACACTGATCAATATTCTTGTAAATACCAAGTCTATAAAATGATCTTCTCTTTAAATGTAGCTATACTACAGGCACTGTGTAGATGGTCCACATCTGAACTTCATGTGTTGCTTGAAAGTCTAGTTAAATTTCTTTCTGGTAAAATCATTCAGAATCAAGGAATGCTGTCAGAAAATATTATAAACCTGCCTTTACTTTTAAACTGTTGCTGTCTTCTGATTTTGCATTAGCTCACAATCAGCTGAATAAAGAAGTCATCTCCTGTCTAACATGTAAATAAATCATCAGCTTCAGTTACTTTACTACTAGCTGTTTGTCATTCAGAAAAATAATGGTTAATCAATGACTAATCAATGAAGATGTGTAACGTATTAGTTTACAGTCCTTCATCATCCTATTTTCCTCAATTGCCTGGGGGTTTGTGTTCAGTACTTACAGAATCGATTACAATTGTGAGTGATCATTCAGCTCGTGTTGAGAGCTGTCAGCTGTGCTTTCTGCTAGGAGTTTTTAGCCTCTTGTTTAATACAAGACGCTAATATTTAGCTGCATCTGACAAGCTAGATACCACAGCAGAAAATTTTATAAGAAGTGCTTAAGTAGCTAATTGCAACACTACATGTCACTTGATGAAACTAAACTTTTCCTGACTTACCAATAATCATAAGCATTACTGGCTTGCTGTGGAAAATTAAAGGAAAATAGCTGTCTGCTTGAGTCTGATCATGCCTGCAGGGAAGGCCTAAGAAAGGCAACCGACAATGATGCCTTTGTGCATAACTGCAGGGGGAAAACAGATAATTCTTCAATTTTCATATAAACTGACATTCTTCACCGTATGACGTTCTATGTGTGTGCTCAGCTTCCTACCAGAGCCACCAGAAAAGTTGGACCCGCAGACTTTTCATACATAGCAACATAAATGAGTAACAAAGGTTTCTAAAAAGAAAGTAATGTTTCACTGCTTGACAAAACTGTTTGCTTTGAAGCAGATTTAAGCTTGTCACCAACATAAGGAGAAAAGATTGGCTGTTGTTCACGCACACACGCCAAATATATTACTGCCAATGTATAGGTTTATTCACTTTAATTATTGTTTTCATACTTCTTTTAGAAAATGCATGTCAGTGGTAGTCATAGGGTGTGATGGTAGAAACTAATAATTGTTAATGTATTTCATTAAATATTTAGAACTGAGCAGTATTGATTAAAAAGGCAATGCGTAAGTGCGCATTTCTGGTAGTTTTAGCTCCAACAGCTCCCTCTTGTGATTGAAATGTCAAAGCTCCCAGGCCTAAACTGCGCTACGTTTGGATGTCATGCTAAACTTATCGGCACTCTTTTCATAACCTATATTAAGGAAAAGAGGGAGAGGGAAGTTGTCTTACAAGAAGATCATGCTAATGTAGCTTTTTAACTTAAAACACGCCTATGCAATTCAATAATCAAGGTTCATATCCAGATTTAATCTAGAAAAGTAAAAAGAGTAATTTCTCCATTAATTTACGCAATGTAACTCACCTAAGATCTTTTATATATATATTATGGTTCAGTTGCCTTCTTTTTAGCTGATGTGACAGGGAAGATAGCAATAGATTTCAGGAAACAAGCACTTTGCTACCATAAAGGCCAAAGCTGCACTGATACCAATGGTACTGAAAATAATCATTTCCTGTTTTTCACATAGTACACAGAAACAATCCAAATACATCTTCTAATTCAAAACAATAAGTGACCCATTTAATATAGCTACAAAGCAGTATTATCTTACTATACAGAAGAATATTCCCAGTATTAACTCTTCCTTTGGTTTTATGCTTTCTGTCCCTTATCTGGTTTGGAAATAAAATTACCTTTTGTAATGGAACTGATATTCAGAACTTCTGGGGTTTATATGCGGACATATTGATATAAATCACCAATTTCTAATATGACCAGAGAAACTG
Source organism: Ara ararauna (assembly GCA_028858755.1). Taxonomy (NCBI): domain Eukaryota; kingdom Metazoa; phylum Chordata; class Aves; order Psittaciformes; family Psittacidae; genus Ara; species Ara ararauna. Next base: position 28,774,997 of record CM054381.1, on the reverse strand, counting down.
CTAGGGTATTTAGTATTCCTTCATACAGCAAAAAATAAAAGCTATTAGCTATTGGTTACATGACTAGTACTAGACAAAAAAATACATATAACAAAAATATCCCTTCATCAAGTAACAAGAAAATATCGTACAGGAGTAAAACTTCCTGTGACTATATAGTCATATTATCCACAACAGTTGTAAAAGCATAACAGTCATTATATTTAGCTGCCATTTTGGAAGAAAATGGCGCTTTAATTTTAAGTCGCTTGGCTAAGCTTCCCCCAAGAATCTGAATAAAATTCCTACTGATAGCATGGCTGTTTTCTCCCTAAAGTTTCCTATAGTACACAGAAATATTTAGACATGCTCAATTCATCTTAGCCACAACTTGAACACCCACCCGAGCTCCCAGCTCTTCAGAATGACAGTACAAATAATTGCTCTGAAATCACAAAGTAAAGGAAACAACACTTTGAATAACGGATGGCATTTTTAGCTCAAACTCCTATTATTTCTCATTTCCCAAGTTTCTGCCAAAGACCCAAAGAACATGAATAGGCAAAAGCAGATCCATTCCCTCTTAGCTATTTATTGTTTACAGCAGAGCCATATTTTGTTTGGTCAGTTAAGATAAAAACAGAAATAACTGTCTATTTACGTCAAGTTCATTCTCTGAATTACCTTGCTTTGTAAGATGACACTTTCGTTTTTGGTCTGGAAGGCCCCAGTTCATGGCAATACTACTATCAGTAACAGCCAGAGTCCAGTGACTATGTGGTACTAAAATCTTCTCATTTATGACTTTGCCAGCCAAACTGTATTCTGACTTTTCATGAAAATTAATTTCTACCTCTCAAGTGAAATTGCTAATCTTTGGGTTTAAAATGAAATATTTACACCAAAACATCTAAGCAAATCATATTACATAATAACAGAAATGCTAATTTTATACAAACAATTGATAAGAAAAGTCTTATGAGCTACATACAGTACAATTCCTGAAGCACGGAACACTTTTTTTTCCCCTCAAGATATAATCTTCAAAACTATGACAAATGAAAGACTCAGAAAAGGTTATGACTTGACAAAGTAACATTTTTAAAACTTGGACACCAATCAAATTGATATAAGCATCAGTGATGCAACACTTTCTGACACTAAAGTCTTTACCACTGTCTAAAATATATAGAATAGCCTATTGTGATTGCTTAATGTCAACTTTTGTTCCTAAGCTCCTTCATAAAAGTGAAACAGGGAAAAATGATTTAAAGCAGTTCAATTTGTCTGTTTACCTTAATCTTTAACTATTCCCATATGTCTTAGCTACATGATGTATGACTCGCCATAAACCAATTTTTCAAAGATATACAAGACAGGAAAAAGTCAGTCTCCTAACATTTTATGCACTGAACTTTCATAGACAGCTAGCAAAACAAAACACTTCTAGACTTTAGAAAAAGTTGAAAGATTATTTTGCTCTCTTGCTTTTACAAAACATTTGCATCCGTTAAAATATCTCGTGACAAAAAATCTCAAGGAAGAAAGTCTCTTTAAAAATCTGAATTAAACAAAAAAGTGGATGCCTGCTATTTTAATAGAACAATTGGGCTTCCAAACTCTAGAGTTGTGTGCTCTTTTCTGAAAGCCAATTTGAGACACTGTCTGAATTCTGACATTAAGAGTTGCAAGTGGTGTCATCTCAGTTTATGGATATATGCATAACTCAAGACACTAAGTCTAATAACTATTTTTTTAAGTATTTAGTAGTAACACTCAATTTAATATGCATCACACTGAAGCACAGGGCAATGCAATATACACTTTTGCTTTAGTTTAGGCCAGACCTTCAATGACAATTTAGAAAATAAGAAACAGCACAGAATAAAAGTGCCTGACTTACCTAGAACAGTCAGTAGACTACAGCAAGTGAAGGTGCTTTTGTTCCATCCAAGAAGTCACAACACAGGAACCATTTGGGCACTAGGAGTAAGCAGAAACGTATTACTCCTACTCTACAAAAAAAAAGAAAAACAAAAACGGAGAATAAATATATGCATAGATGTAATTGGGTTTAAGTTTTCTTTTATGCAATGAAAGGTATTTATAATTCTATGTGCTGTGCTAAACCACTTAAAAATATAAACTTCAACCAATATTAAAAAATGTTGTTATTGTTTCAATGTGAAGTATTTAAATAACCTTCTATTTCAAGGACAGAATTTGTGAACTTCATACCTCAGGACAGCTTCCTGAAAAGCTTTGGCTTCTGTTTAGTCTAGCAGCATACCTATCGTCTGTGATTTGGTATCTCTATACATTTAAAAAACATTTGGTGACAGTGACTCACCTGGTAGAAATATTCTGACAATAAGGAGGGGAGGGGGAATGGACGATGCACACGATATGACTGTGTGTCAATTTTCTAAGACTGTATTTTCAGATACCTCCCTGTCATAAAATCTTTTTGTGCTAAAAATAAACCAATAAGAAGGTACTTATATAGAAGGCGGGAGGGGAGAAACACCTCTTAAACTTACAACTTTAGAGAAAGAAAAATAGTCTAAACCAAAACTTTTTTTTTTTTTTTTTTGTGAATCCTAGAATTAAAATGGCTGTTTTATAAACTTCAAGTGAGCTTGAGAAACTGACTGCAGATCATGTATACAATGTAGGGTCAATGCTGTATTGAATTTCTAGACCATTTTCAGACTACCTTCTGGCAATGGAAGCATTTTGACCACTGACACTCCCTATGGGTATATCTGACTATCCTGGTACAATGCACCATTCCCCATTATTGAATCTACAACAAACTGCTGTAGGTTATTCATTGATTGAGTGTTTAAGTGTATTCTTTGGGAGCAAATGAAGAACGAAATCTGTAAACAATCACGCACACAAAATCAACAGAATTCTTCACACAGAGATGGTTTTCAGTTTCAGCACTTAATTATCTGCATTCTTTGAAAAAAGCTATGTCACTTTAAAGATGTACCAGAATTTTGCTTTTAAAAGATACACCAAGCTGCAATGTGGACCTGCACATTTTATCTCAAAGAAAAATTAAGCCATCATCGGCCAACATGACTACATAGGGATATCAGGTTTAAGAACATCTGCCATATTTTATGCTAGCATCTTTATCCAGATCAATTACAATATGCACTATCACTGTTAAATAACCAATATAGATGCAGACTGCAGCTCTATAATATTCCTAATGGAGGTTAGAACAGATATTAAGAACCACATTTTCATAAGCTGAAGCAGTAATTGTGCATGCTTGGACGTCTATGCATACCTTCAATCAAGCTGTATTTTGGTATCATAGAAAAATGTTCCTTTTTCCATTTTAACCAGTGCAAAAACCTTTCTTTCTCTTTTTTATATATATAGCTCACAGTTCATTTGCACAGTTTGTCTGCCACTATGTATTTATAGCTATTGCCTGAACAAGTAATTCATACAGTATTAGGGAACTTTAAAGAAAAACAACCCCAAATAAGACATTTGAAGCTTACTTCTTCCTAATTACCACCTTTGATTTAACAAAAAGTAAGAAAAGGGGTCATCCTAAGAATATATACAAATTATATGTCTTCAGCTTGAGAAAACTGCATTTTTATGCATCATTACAAGAGCACAATTTTGTAAACAATAAAAGTTTACATCTTTTGTAGTTAAATCTTTAAGTTTTATTATTCCCTCCTATTTTCATTGAAGAACTGTAACTACAATGGCAGAAGTTTCTGATTTAAAATAGTGCCCAAATGCCAGGGATATAGGAGTCTTCGTCATGGGAAGCCCTTTCCATATATGTAGCAAAGAACTCAAAGCTTGAAGCAAAACACATAACATGTTGGAAGTAACTATTTTGCTCAATGCGCCAAACTTCAAAACACATGAGCCTGTTATACTAAAGTACTGAAGAGCCTGCATGCCCTGTGCATGAAGGTATTGCAGTGAAAGCTGAGCATAGACTAGGCAAAAAGTATCTGATCTATCTACAAGCAACCTAGGTATGCGTATTTACAGACAAGAAAATATTAGGGTGCAGCACAGCAGGACTGCACAGGTATCATAATTCAAGCACTTTAGCTGCATATGCACTGCAAGACAAAGCTCCCCTGTGCCTGCTGGTACAAAGACACGTGTTGCTGTGTTTAGACTGCAGATTTGAGTGAGGTCTTCAGGAGGGTCCCCTTGGAGCAGCGCTGTCAGAGAGAACCTTAAGTTTACAGTCAAACTAGAAGGATTCAGTTTAGACTACCAGGGACTAAGACCGCAAGTTGCACTATGACAGCATCTGTTCTGCAACTTAGACACTCCCAGTAGGTGCTTTTGAGTGGGCACTCAAGTGTTTTATTAAATTGTGGTAAGGTAACAATTTCCTCTGTTGTCTGACAAGGTTCAAATCCATACCTCCTACTTCCCCCAGGGGGAAGCTCAGACATCTGCCAGGAACCCCAGCCTATGCTTTCCCTTCCACTTCAGTGGAGCCATAGGTACATGGTTGACAGACTAGTGTGGTACTGGTCAGATTCATAGGCAGAAATCTAACTGTACTAGCCTCTAGATGGTTGCTTAATTCCATAGATGTCCAAAGCTCTGCCCAGGAATGGGATTCAGTTACATCCCATTACACTCACAGGAATCCTAGAATATTTTCTCTGTTCTCCAGCTGCTGCTTCAGAAACATGCAGGTTTCCCATAGTATATCTTCCAGCCACACACAGGTACATTGACTGCTCTACGTTGGTCTGAAACAGCACGAAGTATCTATATTTTGACACGGTAATAGCCCATAAGATATCAGGAGCAGTCTAACCATTTTAGCTTTCTTGAGATGTGAGGATTAGCATAACTAGGGTAGCCGCAGCTAATACAGTTTGTGTTTTAGTGGGGTTTTTTTTTAGCTTGTAGTTCAGGCATCTCTTCACAGCACTCATATGACTATGAAGACTTACTTTTTTGTTCTGACTCTAAATATACCTAGAATAAGAAGCATCTTATTCTTGAACACTGAAAAAAAATGTATTCATATAGACCACTGGGAAGCTGTATTTTGTATGAAACAGTTAACAGGTAAAATAGTCACTGGAACAAACAGCAGAGCACAGATTTTCCATTCCTAGCAGACTACTTCCCAGCCAAGAATCCTGCTTGTTCCTTTCAGGCCAACACATCCTTCCTAAAATGGAGTGGGAGAGCAATCTAGATATAGTATAAGGTAGCAAGGCCTCACACAGAAAAGGAGATGGGTTTAAACCTGATGAAGGTTCAAATCTGCCAGCCTGACCAAAGGTCCTTCTGCTGAACACTTCATATCAGTGGACAGAAATCCCTTTCAGGAAAGGAATATCCTGGTTTGCTTTTCTGTAAAGAAACAGCTTCAAGGATCAAACACCAAGAGAAAACTTAAGGTTATAAATATCACATAAAGATAGATATTCAAGCTCTGAAAAATTAATGCAGTGCTTCAGTACCACTTGTAATCATGATTTCTTATTGACTAATTTAGATGGTTGCTTTGTAAGTGTCTTTGTATAGAAGAGATCAGTAAATCTGATGGTTTATGCTATCAGTAAATCTCTATTAGTCAGAGAAGCCAAAGTAGAGGTTTCATATTGCAAATGAGGCCCCTACATGTCAGGCATTGCTGCATTCAGCGTCATAACAGCTGTACTGTGACTCTTAAGGGCATTTATACCTGCAGGCTCAAACACACAAGTAAATCTGTAGGCTCTACAGAGAACTTGAAGCACTTCAAACCTCACCTTGAATCTCGTGGCTAACTCAGTGTTAATTCTGTTACAACATAGGGCTTCCTTTGGAAAAAATGGCTTATGTCATCATGGGAATTTTCATAATTCTTCAAAGCAACACAATCACAGACCAGACAGATCGAGGAGAAAAGTTGAGAGTGGCGGGGGGTGGTTGGGGTTTTCTTATAATCAATAAAGTTATATGGCATTGGCAACTGTGCTTTCTTTATAAGCTCATCTTATAAGGTTGGGTAAACCTAATAACAGCAGTATTAAGAAGTCACTCTAGAGTTTTGTATTCTTGTATTTTTACTGGTAGGTAGAGAAGAGAAAAAGGACTTTCTTCCTCTGTATACTAAACATGTATAACAAAGCAAACTATCTTCATAAAGGTTTTTTCCTTTGGGACAGTTTCATGCACATACCTACCTTTAAATTATATTAACATGTTGAAACTAGGGCATTCATCACCTTTCTGCACAAAAATCTATGTTCTCTTTCCCATCCTGAGGAAGACATCCAGCCTGCATGTAATCACCTTATCACTGTTCCAGTTTAAGTGTGGTCAGATCTTGTTTGGGTCAGAACTCCCAGAAATGGGGCTTCGTCATTTGAGGGCAGATATTTCACTCCCCAAGTCAAGTTCATTGATTTGTTGAAAGACATTGGCTCTGCTGCAGTGTTCTTTTCAAAGTTGTTTTGTTTTAAACATAGGGATCACCTTATGTGTGATTACATCAAAAGGGCTACGTGAAAGAAGCTTGAGCCCATTTAGGTGAGCAGGTTGAAGTCTAGCAGGGATGCAGAACTTTCTATTAGGGCTGTGCTGGAAAGACCTTACAATCAGGAAGTGACAAGACTTCAGACTGCACACACCACACGAACTTTGCTCTTTGATGCATATGTACTACAATAGAGTCTTGAAATATATGGTCACTTCTGTTTTGAGTCATAATATTTACTTTCTATAGGTAATCACAAGCAGCATCATATGTTCCATATTCCAAGCAGAGAAAGTCTTCTAGAACATCCACAATGTACACATACAATAAGGAATATCATGCTAGAATATAGCAAACCAAGCAGAAACAACTGGTTTATGTTTACATTCTGCCAAATGCCTGGTTACCTGCTCCCACCTTTTTTGTAGCACCTAAGGGAGACCTCAGCAACAGCTGAAAAGAAATTTACACCACAGCTGCTGCTTAAGTTCATAAGTTTCCCACAGGAGAGAAAGACTTATACCTTGAGGGCATACCACTGCCGCTGCTAACAATATGTTACTAAGATCATCCCAGGTTTTACTAAACATGTGTTAGCAGGCACTGTTTTAAGAACTATGAGGTAAGATTAAGTTTGCTTTTCAAATGATCACAGTCAAGAGTGCCAACTATTATTATTTGTCTTTCTTTTGTTGGGAGAAGAAGAGTGCACAATACATAGAAAAATTCTTTGAAGATTATTTAGGCAGAGGTCCAGCTTGACTCCCCAGTATGGAAGTTATCCCCACCTTCTATTCTCATCTAGGAAACTGTCTTCAGTTCTGATTATGACAACACAGTATTTTATCTATTCTGTAAAAATCTGTAGTAAGGAAGGCTGAAGAAACAAGTTGTTAAAATAACTGTGTGTTACTGCTTCTACTATGAAAATTAAGGTGAATGGCAGAAGCAGGCACAAATATGGCATGCAGCTTGCCAGAATCTTGGTGAATCATAGACTCACCTAGGTTGGAAAAGAGCCTTAAGATAACTGAGTTCAACTGTTAACGTAATTCTACCAAGTCCACCATTAAATATGGTGATATTCGAATGGCCTGATTTTCTGCGTGGACAACTTAAAGTACTGCATTTGGAAATAAGACCCAAGAATTAACTAAAAGTAAGAATAACCTCAGAGTCTTATACCAGGAAAACTGAAGAGCAAATCATCTCATGAACAGCTTTCTGAAAGGATTATACTCTGATCCACCCCAACCCCAATAAGAACAATTTCCTTCTTAGGAAATTATTTGAAGAATTAAAAAAGTAGCAGTTAAAGGGAAGAGAGTTCTATATTTTTTAAACTTTATAACTTGAAATTAGTAGAGTTCTCTGAGTACAAGATAATCTCTTAATAATTTAAGACTCTTTTCTACATTAAGGTTTGTTGGTCTTGCACCTTGAAGGATTTAAAAGGCCCAAAATAGAAGCAATACAAACATATATCTTTAAGTGTCATGTGCTACTAAAGGAGAAAAGTGATTTCAGAAACTAGACTACTACACCTGAATATAATTGACTTCTGAAGGTGTTACATTTCTTTTGTATAGAGTATAAATGAGGCAAGTGCTTTTTACCTCCTGAGCTGTGATGTAAAAAGCGTTGATCTAGAACAGCTGGAAAAATTAGTTATTGACACATCACTTTAGAAAAGGCTTAACACAGAAGGACAGGGAAAGGGTTGCATGTTCAACATTAGCATAACAGAGTGACACTGCAAATTTAATTAACTAATATGCATATTTGAAAGTTGTCTGAAAATAATCACTGACGACTTATTGTAGTTACTGAAAAATTACCAGCTCCAACTGCTGAGGATGCTAGAGGCTGACAGACACAGTGCTTGCTGTTGTCAGAACAAAGGGAGAAGCTGGTGGGAATGTAAACACATTTTGTAAGGTAATACTTATTATCACTAAGGCATCTAGCGCAGATGGTAGTGAATAGTCATAGAACAGTTAGGGCTAGAAGGGACTTTAAGATCATCTAGTTCCGCCCTCCCTGCCATGTTCAGGGACTCTTTACACTAGACTATGTCACCCAAGGCTCTGTCCAACCTGGCCTTGAATGCTGTAAGGGATGTAGCATTTACTACTGCTTTGGGCAACCTGTTTGAGTGCCTCACCACCCTCACAGTAAAGAACTTGTTCCTCATATCTAACCTGAACTTCCCCTGAAGTGGGGGGAAGCCTCACAGACCAGACTGGGAGGAAAGCTGTTTAAATTTTATCCCATGCCTTTTGATGAGAAATGGTTCTGATGATGTTGTACCTACATTGTTGTCATAGAGAGGTATCTGACACGTAAGCATCATCAGCCACCAAATTCAGGTGGTCAAGGTCAAAACGCAACATAAAACCTCAGCAAGACCTATGTTAGTCTCCCCACAGAATACTTCTGCGCTGGTGTCAGCTAAAGCAACACCGCGAAATTAAACATAAATGTGAAATTATATACATGCTACTAAGCAACAGAAGTCAAGTTTAATTATGTTTGGCCGCTTGGTTCAAATATTGCTTTCACACATCAGATAACATAATTCAGAAATCAGGAAGTTTGGATTGTGATGTTTACCCCATGTAAATAGTTGGAAAGATTTTACTAAGTGTATTAAATGGAAATGAGATTGCTATGACAGTAATTTATTCTTATCTCTTTGTTTCATTATCTAAATAATTGCCAAGTACCAAGGCACAAGACAACACCTACACAGTCATACAACAGGGTTGTCTTGCCCTCCTTTCCATTGACTAGAATACGTTTACCCATACTAAGATAACAGAAATGAACAAGGATTGCATGACACAATCTTACTTTGTCTTATTTTTTCAAATGTATCATAAATAAGGTCATCTCCTCTGTAATACAGAGACTGGACAGTAAGAAGACCCCATCCAAGAGCTCTCCTTAATTCCGGAAATTAAACTAGGGCCCTGTATCCCACCACTGTCCAGCAAAAGGGAGGCCAGAAGGGAAGATTGGTAAATTTGCAAATCAGATTAAAAGCATGTTTGATTTCTTCAGGATCTGAGCTAGACACTGTCACTTAGTAGGAAAAAATTTCTTGTGAGTGATCTACTGCACAGTAGGACTTTGGATGTGGTTACTTACAACCTGCTCCCTGGCAGCTACTCATCCATTCTGTGCCCACTAAGTCTCAGAGCAGAAGAAAACACTGTCCTGAATGCTTGTTGTTCAAATTAAACTGCTCTTAACAAAACAAGGGGACATCAAGCATCCAGCCTTATTAAAGCATACATAAGAGTCACTTGGCACCTTCAAGTGTTATTTGAAGTACATTGAATTTCTGATCAACAGAAGATTGGTTTTCTTCATATAGGCACGACTACAAAAGGAGCATTTGAAATTGATCTCCCCACTGCAAGTTTTAATGTGTTGTTAAACTCGACCATTTAAACCAGAACCAGTGAAATAAAACTCTGATGACTCTTCAGGAATTTAAGATTAATGCCGAACGAAATTACCTTGCCTAGTCATGCCTAGTTTTATTAGTACCCTGTAGTTGTGTTTTACTTTGGATGTGGCAAAAGTATGATTTGAAAGTCAAGAAGGCAACTTCTTGCATTTTGTATTTAATTATTGAACGCAGAACAGTGCTAAAGCTGCATTTCCAAAGTTTGTGGTGTTGCATTTCGCAAGTTTTACTTAACAAAACTGCAATCATGGCGGTAAGAAATTATGTCTTCCAAGGATCATGCTGAGAAATGACAAATGTATTTTTGAATACATATATCCAGCAATCATTATACCAGCACTGCAGAATTTGACAATTTGCCTTTTCTTTTCTTATTTTCAGACTTTTTTTTTTTTTTAACATTGAGACAGATGCAGTCTTGAAACATTTCAGTAGGTTCCACTGATTACATATGTAGGATACAAACTAAGATTATTCCCAGCTTATTACATTCAATTTTTATTGTGGTTTTAAAGAGAGTGTTATTTTTAATTTATGGTGAAATTGGTTTTATTCATAAAGCTGCTGTGTACAGGGAACTCATTAGCAAAATGGAAAAACTAACTAGACCAAGAAGGTTAGAGAAGTTCTAAAACATTTCATTAAGTTCTTCAGATGACCTGTACCCTTCCTGGCACATCCCAGCACACTATGTGGACTTCTCCCCAAGCCTCTGCTCTCAAGAACTGCACAGCTGTACTCCTGTGTAAAAGTTTCGTGCCTAATCATTAGGTACATAGCTCAAAAGATATTCAATATATTAATTCAATTGAATTAATATAATCTGCTGTTTACTTAAGCCTGCGTTTAAGTGCAAAGCTGAACTGAATGACTTAATTTTACCATCTCCCTTACATTCTTATGCTTTCCTTACCCACAAAAGTAAGCCTCCAGAAAACACCTTATTGAAATACATGTATACGAAATAGCAACAGGCTGATAGAAGGCAGTATAATGGTGAGAAACACTGAGGAACAATAATTTTTGTTTTTGCATTGGTCAATATAAGAATGGCATTTGATGCTCTGTGATTATATTTTGATGGTTGTACACATAACAAAGAAAGAACTGGAAAAAACCCAGACCAAGTAGTGGCATTAGATTCTAAATATTTCCTGAATATTCTTTTATTTTTTTCTGGCCATAAGAATGAACTGAAAAGAAATATATAAATGAATAAAAGGAGAAGAAACTTTACAGAAAAAGTAGCAAGCATTCTTAAAAGTGCTTTGAACACTTCATAGAGAAACATGAGACAAATAGTAAAAACCTTTTGAGGTACAAATGCTTTCATCATGAAAGTTACTATTACACACTGAGATTCAAACTTCAACTGTGAATTACGCAGAACTCTTTAGCTAGTTGTGTGTGTGCAAGTGTTTAGCACAAGGTCGACAACTCTATAGAGAGTTAAGCGAAGGGTGACTGCCTGAGTCTATGCTTAAACCTGTCTGGTCCACACTGACGGTCTTTACAGCACTCAGCATCACCAGACAATATTTTGGGGAAGAGAATGAAGAGTAAGTTTTTCCATTTGAAAACACCAAAGATATTTTCATGAAAGCAGAGTGCAATTACCAAAGTTGGAGTCTGGCCAGGTTATTGGCATTAAATTTCCTCCTCTTGGGAAAATAAAAAAGTTCCATGAAGTTTTTAATTACTATAGGTGGTCAGGACCTCAAATTTGCATCTTGTCTGAAAGACCTAGAATGTGTTATACAAGTATGTATTGGCAAGTAAAGTCTTGAGCTGGCAAAAGGGTAGTTTTCTGGTTTAATTCAAATGTCAAGAAAGATTTAAAATAAAAAACCTAACACAATCTGAACCCTAAGCCCATAAACTCAGCAAACACTTTCCTTTAAGGCATATGTAAAAAAAATAAACAAAACCAAATTTTAGAGGTTCTAATTTTATGCCTCAGAAAATTTACGTGCCTTCACTGCAGAATAGACCTTATCTTGGGAGGGGGAAGGAAGGACAGTGAGAGAGGCCAGGGGTATGGAGATTGACACATCACATCACCAGCACTTGAGCATATACTAAGCAGGCCATAAAGGAAGGCAGCTGATTATGCCAATAAAATGTATTTTTATATTCAGAACTGTTCATTTGAAGGCAATGGGGAGGGAGAAGCTGTGAGGTATTTTCATTTGCTTTATTCAACAAATCACAAGGTGTAACTGAGCATAACACATCATTACAATACCCAGGCAACCGCTAAATGATAAACCAGCCCAGCCTCAGAGTTAGAAGGGACTCAAACTCTTCAAAACAGATTTTGAACAAGAACAAACCTGATACGTAGTCCTTTTTTCATGCCCTACCTGGAAGAGGTATTCAGCAAAATTTAACATTTTCTAGTGCACCACTGTCCTGAGCACAAAAAGGCCAATAGATCAGTAACTAGCATTCAGATTTCAAAAAGGGATCTGTCACACTACAACAGCTTGAAAGCATTAAAGGTATAAAGAAGTTTGTCACCACAAACCACTCTCAACTTGTTTGTGCTGGAGAAGACAACAGTCAGCAATTCCAGATCACTCCACAACAGTTCCCTTGGTTTCAAAGAGAGGGGACAACTGGAATGCTCGCCTCAAGAAGCAGCTGTCACACACCAAAGCAATTCCTGCCCCAAAATCTGGCAGCAGTAGGGACAAGAAAGTTTTCTACCCCACAGCTCCTTTTGGTATCAATCCTTCCTCTCCCTGTAAGAAAAGCTAGTGCTGTCTGCCCATCTTGGCAGTGCAGGAAGGTGCCAGAACTTGTGCTTCAAAGTGAATGTAGGAGTGGAGGTAAGCAGGTGTCTGGCTGAAAAATAATTGATACACATTCTGAGGACATGGAGAGGTATAAATTCAGATATCCTGGGGGATATGAAGAGAAGAAACCTGTTCCCCCATCAATTGCATCCATCTCAGGACCTCAAAAGCAGCCCTTCTCCCCCAGTCTCCCTCAAAACTTGTCCATAGTATTGCGAAAAATACTTAAATAGATTATACCACTACTTTCACCTGAATAACTAGATGAATCCTAGGTTCTTGAGGATAACTACATCTCTTTCTGAAGATTTCTGGTCATAGTCTTTTTCTTAACAGCCAGCAGGCTTATTACGCAGAACATAATCCCATCTCTGAACACCATAGGAGGAAATCAGACAAGGAAAGTTTATCTCTTCATAATGGAAGACTTTCTAGTCACATCTAAATAAAAAAATCACCCCAGTTTAGCTGATAGAAACAGGCTATGCTGTTGCATCTGTAGATTCAGGTTTTCTTCCTGCATTTTCACACTACTACATATAGCTGCAATAAAAATAATACATTTGTACTGCTTACCTATGGCATGAGAAAAACCTCACTACACCACAGTTCATGTGCAGTCCTGGAGAGCAGCTGATTTGTTTGGCCAATAGTTACGTCTCCCTTCAGACACCATTAAACAAGCATTTAATCATTCCCTCCTGCATCCTGTCACAAGGCAGCTTGCACAACCGATAACTCTGAGGAGATGTTAAGATTGTACTGCCAAGGGCTGGGTAACGCTTACTGATGTGAAACTGCTAAACTTTGTGGTGTTTCTGCTTATCTGTGTGATATTGAAGTATTTCTAGGGTTCTTGCCATTGCTATGAGTAAGCCTACACTTAAAAGCTCTCTCTGTACTCTGAAAAATCATATTCACTCTACAATGAGCAGGAAACAGCTGAAAGCACTGAAAGCACAGTAGGATAGGGTTGGAGACATCAAAGGAGGAACAGTTGTGTCACCAGCCAGGTTAGCAAAGCCAGCAGGGAAGCTGCACAGAGGATAGAGGACATAAGATGTAATGTATTTCAAATTCTGACAAGTGCTATAAAAATTCAAAATCAGACATAAATAGTACAGTTTGAGAAAAAGAGAACAAATATCACCACCACACAACTATACCACAAAGAGGGACAAGTATTTAAGAAGTAAACAAGAAGAGTTAAACCATAAAGGTTGTGGTGAACAAATGAAAAACAGAACGCAGCATTTCTCCAGGCACACTAATAGTATGACAGCATTACCATATTATTATTACAGGATGTCCAGATGCAAAATTTCCCTGAGTTCATGCACAAGACTAAACACTCAGGAGAAGATCTCAGCCTCCAAATATCCTTATGCATCTCTGTTCACTAACAGCACTGCTGTTGTACTCATGGTATTCTACAGTTCTAAGTAGAAGAGATAACCTTTCCTTGGAAATTTAGCTTTATTCAAACTATGCAAAATCGGATTTTTAAACATGGTGAGAAGCCAGACAAGTTTCCAAGCACGGAAGCTCTTCAGGTGTTCCAGCTTGGTTTTAAATTGGGAGCTATCACTGCAAGCTTCATTTGATTAATTTAGAAGAGATGATCTAATCCCTCTAACAGTTTATTTTCAATAACAGTTTTTGAAACAGTAGCCTCAAAAGTGCAGTCTACTCAAGGTGCAAAAACAGCCACAGACCTACTCCGCAAAAGCCTCAAGCCTCCAAACACATTAAAAATTACCAGAGGGAAAAGACAGGCTCTTCAACACTGCCACACTTACTCTCAGAACACCTTGCAGATGCTCCTTCAACTCAGACTCTTGAGACTTTCCTAACTCCTCTAGTCAACGTCTGCCTCCTTCAAAGATGTATTATGTACATGCTCAAGATAAAGAAGTACCCAGTTCATCCATATTCTAGATTGCCACCTACTAGCCTTTCTTGAAGGATCATTAAGCTGTTACAATTTATATTATGAAAAGATCATATCTCAAGAAATTCACTGACAGTGGAAGACTCTGCTTCTACTCTGCAAACCCCATAAAGTCCAAAGCAAAACACGTCACTGGAATCAAACACCCCATGAGCCACCCATTACCTCACAGAAGCAGGCAAACACAGAGCAGTCACAAAAGAAGATGACCATTAACTGCCATAATTACATAGTGCTAAAATAATTTATGCCTCTTACAAAGCCACCTATGGTTTCAGCTAACATAATTCCTGACAGCCACTGTGAACCCAAATGTGAATAGAAAAGTGATAAAACGGACAGATAATTATGACAGAATATTTTCCACCAAAGAACCACTCAATATCTAACTTCTCAGCCCTGAAGTGAGGGAGAGCTGAAGAAACATTTGAGAGACTGGACTAGAACTAACATTCATAGCTATACATACATAGCTACACATACATAGCTACAAAAGTAGCGACAACACAGTGACAATGTTCTTTTGGAATATTAGAGTTTATTCACCAACCTTACACCCAAATATTTGCTTAATATTCCACAAGTGATAATTATCTGTCTCTTTCTCTGTGTCACAGAGGTTAGTGACCTTGTCACCCCTCTCCTTGTTAATACTTCCCCTTTGCTCCACAGGTCCAATCACCTTTTCTTTCAAATTGCCTAATTGATGAACATAATCAAGTTAAGCTCAGAGCAATTGTTCTCAACCTATATTTAATTCTGAAGAGGTTTTTTTGCTTCTATTTCAGACCTACGAATGGCTTTGTGCTCAAAAACTTGTTTGTCCCTCACCTCAAACCCTGAAGCTCTGTCAGTTGTTTTCATACCTGTCTTATCAAAGAGCTTGAGATAAAGCATACATTTGTTCAAACTAACCAAAAAGCTGAAAACATACTGTTATTGCCTTTCTTAAGCCTTCAGATATGTGGAAACTTTACCTAAATGGTCAATTTATATCTGTAACCTGAATTACTGGAAGAAGAGGAAGTAGAGCACTGCATAGTTTTCTTCAGTTATTTTTTATAGATCAATAAAAACAAAAGCTAAGAACAAGATGCATCTAATGCAATGACAGTAGCCCTAAGACTGATACAGTGTGCCATGTTAACACGTTTTCCTCCACCTCAATCTCCAATCCAATCATGACTGCAGCAGCAGGCTTTATGCCAAGGAAAAAAAAAAAGTGTCAGTGGTACACAACAGAATCTTAAGCCTTTTTTCACCTTATTTCCAACAAAACTAGGGCTCCTCAGGTATCTCAGATCCTCTGAGAAGACTGATAATGTTTCTGTTGATGTAATCAGGCTCCTCTTTAAGCCAAGCCAGCAGAGACACAGACCTTCCCTTCTTAGTACAGGGAACTGATGCCAAGTGATGGTAAGCGTTCCTCAGCTGCATACTGTTCTAATGTTGGGCCATAAGGAACACTGAGTCAGGATAATTCAGTGATGGGATCCAAAGAACCAAGCTGAACTTTGCAAATCCTAATATACAATAGTATCTGCTGGAAAGACATATGTGCTGTGTAATATCAGTGTCTCCTTGGCTGAAGATTAAGTATAATTCGGAAGTTAATCATTGTATCAGTTTTTCATTTCGGAGCTTTATGTTTCTTTCAAAGCAGCACTGATGTTTCAGGTCCTTTCCTCACACAAAGTGACCCAAGTTACACATTTGTCCTATTTCACTGCCATATATTTAACCAGTATATATTTTAATAGTCCAACATTATCAACAGACCACTCCAGATCCCTTCTGCAGCTTTCAAATTTAAATACCCTGGAAAGAAAAAACAGCTATTTTGCAGCTGAGGCAATACTAAGCTGTTGCTTCCCCCCTTCTCAATACTTTGGGATTATTTTTTTTCTGCTAGCAGTAAACATCAATTTATGTTTGCCAACTTGCTTGTCACTGAATAGGCATCATCATGTAAGCACATCAAGCCATTTGAGAACCATAGTACCCCTGCTTTGCAGCTGTCAACACACTTACAATTGAAGCTGCCAATAGGACTGAATTTTACGGTCTTAGATGGCAGCTATACCAGCAGCAAGAGAGAAACCACTAAACTTTGTTCAGCATCTGCAATATCACCAAGATCTGAACTCAAGTCTCCTGAGGTGAAAGGAGAGTGTATGAAGCCCACCATGCCACCTAGCCCTCAGCGTATTAAGATATTAATTAGTCACTTTCCTTATTATTCAGTCAAAATATGCTGGATTGAAACAAATTAGATTTTTAGCACATATTTCACACACTGGATCAAGTCTTGCAAGGGTTTTCTTTTATTATTTATAAGTTCATGTGCTGTCTTCCTGCGGAAAATGAGATGGTCTGTATGAGGAAAAAGGTAAAAGAAAAGCAGAGAAATGAAAATCAGATATTCCCTAATGATATTTAAAAATAGAAATTTTGCTACTGTTACATACAGCATGTTCCATCTTTTGAGATTTAATGGCTCTCTTGTGGTTTAATGGAGAATTACTTTCAGTAATTGATTATTAAAATTTAAAATTGCTAACCATCTTCATTATTAGATGAGCGAACTTGTTATCCTTGTAATTAAAAAAGCTTGAGATTCACTTTCATCCTGTTGACAGAATGGGCAGATAGGCTCAGCACTCCAGTGTGACGGTTTCAGGGTTCTTGTTTGACGAATATATCCAGCAAGTTTTTTGACAATGCACATACAGCACATTCACAAAACTAAGAAAAAAAAAACAAAAAAGGTAAAATAATAAAAACCCCAACAAACTAATTAAAGCTTTCCGTCCAAAATATTATAGGCAGAACACAATATTTTTCCAATGAATTTCAATTGAATTTGAGTAAAAACAAAAACGTATACATGTATTGTTTGTGTTACAAATAATATCTCACTTGATACATGGGAAATTTTTTTCCTAGATGCAGTGCTATTTTCACCTTTTGGTATTCAGTGCTGGCTTCCTACCTATATTAATACACAATTATGTCTGGGATAAATTCGAAGACTGTCATCTTCCGCCTTAAGAAAGCCTTACAGCCTCCTGAAGGGAAGTAAATGAGCCTGTTACATTCAAATCATCTTAGACAATAAGGAAGGAGAACCAGTTTTAAGATAACATTTAAATACAATCCAAAAGGCTTAGGGTGTGCACAAGAAAAGTGATTTTTTGGCCTTTCTGTTGAGGCTACCAAAAACATTTCAGGTCCCAGCTGCAATTCTATAGGCTGCACTCGAAAACATAAAATGTTCAATACAAGTTTTACAATTAAAAAGTGTACCAACTTTCTGGAACTGTCTGTATTGTGTTGTCAGTTCCCATACTTTCCAAAATGGTACAGGACCATCAGAAGTTCATGACTGTTATAGAGGAGCAGCATGAAAATTCATCCAATCAGCATGAAAATCATCTTTTCATCCTGTATATTTAATAGTAGTTTCTTTGGCAAAGACACTGCTGCTTGCATGAATCTTTCTCTATATTTTCTTCAGTTTCTTCAGTGAGATGAGAAAATTGTCACCTGCATTGCTTATCCTGAAAAGCACAAGTAAATTTCCAAAATATACTTCAAAGATGTCAAAGAACAAATTTTCCATTGTAATGAGTCAGAAATATGCTCTTTTTACCACCATATAGTGCAATCTCTCTAACCAAATGGTAATATCAGTGTTAAATCCCTAAGAACTATGTCAGAAGCATAGTCCACAGGCCTTGCAGTATTTATAAACACTTTCTCCTGTCTATTCCAGGTTCTCTTCTCTTCCACTCAGTTCTTGCTCAAGACTCTTCACCTTCTCCCAAAGCACAGGAATCATAGAATCATAGAATAGTTAGGGCTGGAAAGGACCTTAACATCATCTAGTTCCAACCCCCCTGCCAGGGGCAGGGGCACCTCACACTAAACCATGCCACCCAAGGCTCTGTCCAACACAGCCTTGAACACTGCCAGCGATGGAGCATTCACAACTTCCCTGGGCAACCCATTCCAGTGCCTCACCACCCTCACAGTAAAGAATTTCTTCCTCATATCCAATCTAAACTTCCCCTGTTTAAGTTTGAACCCATTAGCCCTTGTCCTCTCACTACAGTCCCTCATGAAGAGTCCTTCCCCAGCATCCCTAGAGGCCCCCTTCAGATACTGGAAGGCTGGTATGAGGTCTCCACGCAGCCTTCTCTTCTCCAGGCTGAACAGCCCCAACTTTCTCAGCCTATCTTCATACGGGAGGTGCTCCAGTCCCCTGATCATCCTCGTGGCCCTCCTCTGGACTTGTTCCAACAGTTCCATGTCCTTTTTATGTTGAAATGCTGTTTACTGTGTGTATAAATCAGCATAGGGGCACCTCAGCACAATGCAATAGCAGATTAAGAATAATTAACGACAAGCATTGACACATCATTAACTAGTAACACCCCAGGATGTAATGCCAATACTACTTTCAAAATATGCCATGAATGGAAATCCCAGACCCTTAGCAGAATATGCTCCAACACATAACATATAGACAGTACCAGTTTTCCTCCATATACCTACTAGCAAACAAAGAACATATCTGTGATATTCTGCATCAAATACACTACTGGAAGCTTCAGATTACTGTGCCTTTACTTCACACCAGGTATTTAATACCCTAGCAGTGATATGATGAGGGCAAGCTTGCACTCTCTTTGATCACAGGCAAATCCATGTCAGAGGTATCCAAATGCTAAAGAAGTAGATGCAGTTGGGACCATGAAAATAAATAAATAAATACATAAATTCCTCAACAGCTTTGTTTTCAGCTTTATCCTGGAAAGCACAGAGCAAGCAGAATAGTGGCAGGCATTAGCAAGGTCTAATGAGATACAGATGCTTTTGCACACTCAAAACAGCAGCAGATTACCCATCAGGCTTGGATTACAGCTGAGATTAAGTTTAAACAGAAGGATGTGAAAAATTGGATTTGTTGCTTCATTTGAGCAAGCTATTATGGACAGCAGGAAGTATTTTGTCGATATCCAATGGACATGCTTCTGTTTCATCCTGTACTGTTTAATCATGAAGGCTTTGAGATACTAGTGTTTAATGGAGTACATTTGGTAATCTCCAAATTGTCCCACAGCTACAAGTACTTTGGTGGGTAGAGGGAAGCAGAAAGGGCCAGGTGGAAGCAAGTCTCAAAAGCTTTATATAAATAGTAATCCCAGTATGGTCTACAGAGCCTAAAAGCTGAGTCAAAGATGGGGAAAGAAAATGTAATTTACATTTGCTGTAATCTGCCTTTTCCTTTAAGGGCACTGAATTCATGGTAAGCAAACTCTATTATCAGCAGTGCCAGCATGAAGTGTTCTTTTCCAATGTCTAGATGCAATAATCACAATTCTAAGGTTTTGGGAGAAGATGGGGTGAAGGCAGAGGGTGAATGATCCAAAAAGGTGTAGATACAGCTTGGCACATGAGCTTCAAGACCCATCTATCCATGATACAGTCACACAGAGCTAGTGCAAATATCCATACAATCACCCAACTACATACAGCACATGTAAAAAACAAAACCCAATGCATGTTTGTGTTTTTCTTAAGTAGCTCATCGCATTCTCCTATATGAAAACTCTAAATCCCTTGAGCTTCCCTAAAGGATCTATTTCCATAAGTCATTTATTAAAATTACAGATTGCTCTAATTCAGTATGTCATTAACTAATGTTGTTGTGGCTGGATTACAAACTCATTGTCACCCCTACACGTGATACACTGGGTATCAGTTGGATGTTTGGCTCTGTGCCTGGTTGCAGCATGGGAAATCCAAAGCTTCAAAGCTGGCCTTGTGTCCTTCCACGCTCCTGAGAGATTTTCTCCTTGTCCTTACACGGCTCTGCTATGCTCTTATTATAGGAACAGAATACCTAAAGCCTAGTGTAATGACAAATAAATCTCTACCCCTAAGGACAGAGTAGATATGAGCTAATTGGACAACTTTTTTTCCAGGAGTCCATTAATGTTAAACTTACATCTTCCTTCACTTACATTATGTAATGCACATACATATCTTATGCATGCAGGAAGCCCTTTTTCCTCTCGTTTTGGTAACTGCATACTCAGTCTTGGATCCAACATGTATCACCCTGACCAAGCTTATTTCCATTGCATTGATATTCTAAATATCTAGCTCACAGTAGGCATCTTAGGGTTTATATTTTACATACAAGACAGCCAAAAGAACCAATTTTTTTCTTTTTCAAGTGAATCAGCTGAAATTACATCTGATTTAACATGATGCTTTTTCTCTACATTTTGGTTAAAGAAAATTGATTCTTAAAATTTGCTTAGGAGCACTATCAGAAGTCTACTTGTACTGACTACAAAGCCCCCTGGGGTTTTATATTTCAAAGAAACATTTCAAAATACTGAACCATTTACAATGGTAAATTCTACATCAAGATTCACAGGAGTAAAAAAACCCACAAATGTATGAAAACAGAAAATTTACTTTCACCTCTCTAATTAGAACCTCAAAGATCTGAGAAAATACTCCCCTCCAAAAAAAAAAAAAACACCACACCAAAAGCCCCATACTGTTTTTTTTATTCTTCTGCATGCAGATGAAATCTGATGCTAGTAACACATATTAGTATTATAATGGGACCATTTAACAGTGTATAATCTCTCATTTATATCTACATTACTTCAGGTAATGAAAGAATGTTGCACATGGCAATTTACACTTCATTTACAAAAGGATGCACAAGTGCCTAGGTACTGGATTTGGACTGGGTAATTTAAGACATTAGTATGTTTTTCAATAGCTCAACTACCAAGACATATCAAATTCACATTACAACTGAAGTAGTGGTTTGACTATTGCCCCAAGAAGGTAAAGGGGAAAGGTGGAGTACCTTGAAGACCTTTTTCCAGACAGTGTCAGTGACACAGACAAATGCAATACAATTTTATTCTATTGACACCTTTAAAATAGGCCTAAAAAATAGTATTCCAATTACATTGACAATTTTGTTAAAAAACTAGTAACTTCAGCTGATAATTGTAACAAGCCACCATGGAACATTTTTCTCCCTACCAAGCTATAGTCTATATGTGCTGTAGATTTAGAAGCCGACGCCACAACCTCTGCAAGTTCAGTAAAGCAGAGTATCACCAACTGAAAATAAGATTTCACCAAGTCTTGCTTTACTTTATTATAAACTATTAAGTGATTGAAATTTTACACTGTTTCATACATCCAGAAAGTTTGATATGCTTCTCTTTGTTGTTGTAACCATGACAATTGCTAGGTATATTATAGCTATCTATTTAAAAATATCTTCATTAACATAAACAGTATCAACTTCAGTCAGTTTTGATCTTCCTGCAGGGAGTACAGCCTTCAGAAGATTGATAGCTATCTCTGCTAACTAAATTTTCATACCATAGCAAACCAAACAATTGGTTTACTGATAAATTCAAACACCATTTATGAAATTCCCCTAGTCAGGTTTTTTTATTGCTTTAAATCTATCCCTGCTCAACTCAGAGGATCTGCTTTAGCTTGCTAAACTCCTGCAAATCCAGTTCTATTACAGTGCCAGAGGGATTTATATGTGGTTTTGTTTTATAAACCACAGGCTGAAGACAAGCAATGTCTGACACTTGCAGAAAGCAATCCTAACCGGCACACCAATGACCATGAATCAGAAGTGGGTAGATTTACTGACTGACATGGGGAGCCTTCTCAGGGTGTTTGTACCTAGTCTCCTATCCCCACCACCTCCAGCGTGCTCAAAGGTCCACACCACCAGTGTCACAGCACCCATGTGCCCAAGGGCAGAGGACAAGACAAACCTCAAACAAAAAAGCAGCTCTGGAAGCTCCTTACTTCCATCAGCTCCCCCACTTTCTGCTACAACTGTGCAAGGAGCTCTACACAACCCCACCAAGGCCAACTATCAGATATCATGTCCCTCTCTAAATCATTACTCTGAGCTGCAAAAAGGAGTCTCTTGGGTCTTAGAGCAAAGTAACATAAAATTCTCTATCCTATGTGCTCCCATTCCACTGCTTTTGTTCTCCTTTCCCATCAGAGGTCAGCCCTCAGCTGGCAGTCAGCTCCCATTAACTAAGTAGTTTACAAGCACTAAATAAGCTATTAACACTTTGATTTTGTGAAATTATAGTCAGGTATCTCCAAAGATCCAATTTCAGTTTTATTGTTTGGCAGAAGAGGTGAAAATAATAAAAATAATTAAAAAAAAACACCACACAGGCAAGTCCAGAAACTAAGAATACCATGAACACACGTATCAGTGCTTTGCTAACTAAACAGTGAATCCACCAGCTGTACAATAATTAGCTGTAGCATCTAGGCTACAAGACTTAAACAGGTTTCTTACCTCAAAATAAATAGAAAATCTGACGTACATACACACACAAACAAAATATTCTTAGCTCTTTATAGAAATCATACTACATAGAATCATAGAATAGTTAGGGTTGGAAAGGACTTTAAGACCATCTAGTTCCAACCCCCCTGCCAGGGGCAGGGACACCTCACACTAAACCATGCCACCCAAGGCTATGTCCAATCCAGCCTTGAACACTGCCAGCGACGGAGCATTCACAACTTCCCTGGGCAACCCATTCCAGTGCCTCACCACCCTCACAGTAAAGAATTTCTTCCTCATATCCAATCTAAACTTCCCCTGTTTAAGTTTGAACCCATTAGCCCTTGTCCTCTCACTACAGTCCCTCATGAAGAGTCCTTCCCCAGCATCCCTAGAGGCCCCCTTCAGATACTGGAAGGCTGCTATGAGATCTCCACGCAGCCTTCTCTTCTCCAGGCTGAACAGCCCCAGCTTTCTCAGCCTATCTTCATATGGGAGGTGCTCCTGTCCCCTGATCATCCTCGTGGCCCTCCTTTGGACTTGTTCCAACAGTTCCATGTCCTTTTTATATTGAGGACACCAGAACTGTACACAGTACTTCAAGTGAGGTCTCACGAGAACAGAGGAGAGGGGCAGGATCACCTCCCTTGACCTGCTGGTCACACTCCTTTTGATGCAGCCCAGCATACGTTTGGTTTTCTGGGCTGCAAGCGCATACTGCCGGCTCATGTTCTTTTTCTCATCAAACAACACCCCCAAGTCCTTCTCCACAGGGCTGGTCTGAATCTTTTCTCTGTCCAACCTGTATGTGTGCCTGGGATTGCTCCTACCCAGGTGTATGACCTTGCACTTGTCGTGTTTAAACTCCATACTATGAGAAAATGCAAGTATCAGAAAACAAAAACTGAGGACCAAGTTCTAATATCATAGCATGGCCAAAGCATAACATTTGCCTCCATGGAAAGCAAGATGATGGGTGTAGAGATGTGCAGAATCTGACCAACATGGTGAAGGTATCAGATATCATTTCATGGAGGGTAAGGTGAAAGCAACAGGTTTTATTTGTTCTCTTTGCTGAAAATTGTTTTCCACCCTGCAATGTTTTATGAGCCCTGTCACTATTCCTTCTGCACAGTATCAATGAGTGAGTTGTTTGTGCGATTGTCTGCTTGTTTGTGGGGTTCTGGGATGGGTTTTTGATTGATGTTTTGTTTGTTTTTTAATTCAGAATGGTCACATGCACACACACCAACTCACCACCTTGGGAGCCACACACCCTTTGTTATGAAATGTCCTTGGACCAATAGAACTGCACAGCAGCCCTTACTTAGAGCCACAGGAAACAGAAGTTAAACTATGGTTTTCTTAACTAAAAACAGTGCACTAAAAAGAACTAATTTTCCATTGCATATACAATTTATATTTTTTCCATTCCACACATTTGCACAAGTACTGTGATTGAAGCTAAAAACAGTGCACTAAAAAGAACTAATTTTCCATTGCATATACAATTTATATTTTTTCCATTCCACACATTTGCACAAGTACTGTGATTGAAGCATCCAAACTGTTGCATAAAACTCAAAGCTTATAAATTAAGAGCATAAGTCCTAGATATGCATGGGATACTGAGAAAATATTAACTATCACTACAAAAAATCAGTGCAATGATTATAAAAGTATGCTGACCTCTGAACTTATTACTACTATTTAGTCATGCACTCCACGGGCATTTCATTGTTGCTTTACAACATACCAAATAGCTTAGGTTACAAATCGTCGGTTTCTCAGTCCTGCTTTTGCAGAAAGAGTGCTCAAATCCTGTAGCCAGTCTCAGACTGCAGACCAGCAGCAGAGTATGTTACAGTTCCCTGCTGTGCTCAACACTGATGTGAGAACTGCAAGAGAACAAGGACAAAGCTTTGCCTCTCCAGCTCTAACAGTTCTGGAGCATCCCATTTAACAGGCAAGACAGCAGGGCTTTTATTTAGCTAGACCAACCTAGAACCTAGAGTACCAACTGTCCAAAAAAGGGACACCATCTCAAGTTAACTAAGACAATGAATTGAACTATAATGTTTTATCTAGAGCCAAAGTAGTGCAATTCAGTGGCTGCTAGGAAAAAATAAGTGCTCCTTCCGAAACTAAAGGCAAAGAATCACAGTTTTAACATATGTCCTGTCTCCTATGTGGGGCAGAAACCACAGACCAAGAAACATTTTAGCATTGAAAATATGCGTTTTATTACTCACACACTCCCCCGATAGAAGCTGCCAGCTCAAATAGGATGTTTTCCCCCTTCTGAAGGTTTTTGAAAGGGGCATTATTTTGATTAAAACCCAGGGGAAAGTTGAAGTCATAAGAGCAGAGGGAACAGCTCCTGCTCAGGATGCTGAAAAACAAAGATCCTGTTGTTCATAACTGCTCTGATCCCAGGTCATGTTAGCTTTTTGTGGCATTAGGCAACGGCTGCTTAAAAACTGTCTTTTTGCAGTCCAGGGGACAAAACCACAGCAGTGTAGATCATTACTTTTCTGATAACACTAAAAAACCTAGGGTATAGTTGAGCTGCTAATAAAGCCTGCAAAAGCCATTTGCTCACACCCCGCATACTCTTCTGGTGTGTCTTCAAGGCAGTTATTCCTTTTTAATCACATATTACCTGTTAGCAGCTCTTCCTCAAAAGATCTGCAGACTCTCTTCCTTTGCTGTGTAGGAGGTAGCTATCACCCAGTCTTTTAGTTTTCTCCCTCAATTCCTGCAGAAAAATCTCACCCTCCAATCCTTGAGTCACAAGTGTCCCTCTCCGCTCAGGGACCGTCACCACCTATCTTCTCTTGTCTGGTTGCACAGCATATTTGATTCTCTCTGAAGGTAGAGCTGAACGTGGGCTTTCACACCTGTCTCCTTACACCTTACAGATGCACTGCTCAGCCAACTGGGAAGTCTTCTCTTTTGCTTGGTGGAAAGGAAGTTGTTTTGTAACACCTACTTAAGTATTAAACTAAAGCTTATGATTCTTTTGGTCCTTCACTTCTACAGATTTTTCAACAGTACACCAAACACATATCTGTGACTTTCCTCCAGTCGCTTCTGCACTGGAATTTCAAGTGCAATAATTGCTACATTTCGTTTCAATAGGATTTTTACTGCTATTAAATTTAAACCAAGTATGAGTTGCAAATTGCTTCTAGCCTAGGGCAGACACATCTTACTCCAGGGCTTAATACTTTATTTGACCCTAGTTTGACTTCGTATCAGTATCTACAAGACTAATCAGACAGGTAGCTTCAAAGAAGCTTCAGGCATTAGCTTTTTAGGCCTTTTCCTTAGAAATTGCTCCTCTAAGAACAACCACAACATGAATAGTAGTCAGTGTTAGAATAACAGGGAAACAGGTTTCACAAGCTTTTCCTTTTCTTCCAAAGAGGAACGCAAGATTCAAGGACCTGCAAGTCCTCTGTATACAGCAGTGACCTTATCTAAGAAATGTTACACATAAGGCAGTAACACAGGTACTATGATTTAGAATACCAATGTGCACAAGCAGCTTAATATGTGCAATACTCTATTTATCCTCTTCAGGAATTCTGACCTCCTATAAACAGAGTCAACAAACACAGACTGCACCTATAATAAATTTTCCTATAAGCAATAGTCATATTTTGCATTTACAGTAAACTCTATAATTGATGCAGATACATAGCACTTAAAAGGTCTGAAAGCTTAGGATCTTCTTATTCAGTTCAGTTCTTAGCATCTGGAAGGGCTACAGGAAATCTTTTCCCTACACATTTTTGACCCTTTTGCCAAAATTCATACACTTAGTATCTTATGTACTGTGATAGATGAAGCTGCTTTTTCACCTCTGTTTGCATGCCATCCCTACAACCCATGACATTATTAACCTCTGTTTTTCAGCATCTAATAGATGTCACCAGAAAAACAGTTTTAATAAATGTATCCTGGAAGATTCCGTTTGGAGCTAAGGTACCATATGTGAAAAGGAAAAATAATGATAAGTGATAAATGGGATAAAGATTTTAGGGAAATTTTATTGTATTTAATTAATCTACCATTTTTACTAAGTTGCTTTCAAGTGAAATGGCTTTTTACCAACTCCTTTTGAAAAGGTTAGAAGGGTATTCCCTGAGCTACAGTCATTAGCATATAGATGTCTCTTAAGTGTTAATTTCTGTTTTCACTGAATGAATGTAATTTAAAATGAGGCCCTTTCAAATCAGTTAACTTCAGCCATTTGAGAAAGATAAGAAAAACAGACTGGAGCATAAACCTCAGCAAAACCTGCTTCTTAAGGATAAATATATGTCACTATTTAAGAGTGTCCATTGCCACATGCTGCAAATGATAGATTTCAGGAAAATTATGGGAAAGGGTGGGTGCTGGGATTAAAGTCCTACCACTACGTGACAGAATCCATTAATAGGGTTAACAATAACAAAAAAGGGTTATTTTTTATACTGTTTGGGGTTTTTTTTAATAGTTGAAACCAGCCTAGAAATTAGGGTTGTGGCAAATAGTTTTATACTTACAGCAGTTTATTCTTTTTCAGCTTTATGCGACAAAGGAACCCAGCTCCTAAATTAATGAATAGTATACCAACTATCATCTTCAGCTGGATCAGGCTCAGAAGTGCTTTGTTTTCATTTTAAAATAAGCTAATACAGGTTCAATATGTTGCCCAATGAACCACTGACACAACTGCCCATCCAGACATGCCACGTTCCCAAAGAAAAGATGATGTCTCTTCGTCAGCTCTCCATCATATATATACTTTATAAAACAGTTAAGCATGTCTTATTCTCCATCATAGAACCATATATTCATCAGACAACTTCCCTAAAATTATTATTTTTCCTGGAGTGATCATTACTTGCTTAAATATCTTTTACCTGCCGGGGGGGGAGGAGGGCAGGGAGGAGCAGAGGGAGGGGGAAGAAAAGAAACCAATCGACTTTAATCTTGGAGAACATATTGTCTCATGAGAAATATGAGATTTGGGAAAGTGAGTTGCCCTGATCTATACAGGAATTCCACCTGTTCTGGCAAAGCTGCAAGGCTTTCGATTATATTTAGTTTGCACATACTGAAATAATAATTATTTCTGTGTTTTGGCAGTCAAAGTCCTCTGAAAATGTGTTTGCTCTGAATATGCCAGGATCTGGAGAAGTCAGACCCAAGCCACAGTGTTTTCTGGGCGCCAAGAACAAGGCGTGTCAGGTGCTAGAAATGAAACCAGGAAGACGATTCTTTGTTTTTTCCCCATACAAGTTAACATTATATTAGGGAACGGAACAGTGCAATGATTAGAAAGTCAAAAACAAGGGTAAGAGGAGAGACTGATTCCTTGTCAGCCTTCTTTCCATAAAGAGAAAGCAACAGCAGCCAGAAGGCAGAGTTTGATAGATGAAAATATAAGGGACAAAAAGGCAGACCATGAACACACCACACACATCAAAAATATGAATCAAAAACATCCCCAAAATCCAGGTTCTACATTCTCATTTAGATATTAATAGTATTCTCCTTCTAAGTTAGTGCTTTTTGCCACTTCTACAAGTTGCTCCATTCAGCCAAGTAAAGGTTCATACTGTAGGGTACACTAGATGAATTGGCCAAGAAAGAAGTAACTGCTTTTCCTTATATACAAATTCTCTCTTATTCTCTACTTTACAGTCAAAACCAACTAATTACACTGAAATAGCATTTTGGTTGCAAAGTCAACATTTCACAGGGAAGAAAGACTACATTAAACAAGCACTGACAATTACACATATCCAAACTACTGTTTTGAGTTCAAATGTGGTTGTCTTCCTGAGACAGGTAATGTCAGAACAAACTTTCTCTTCTAAATACTTTAGTCAATGTGTCTCAGCCATGTTCAAGATGCGTTTTCTCATCTCAGTCTTTCCTCTACCAGCAGACAAAATGTAGGCCAGCTAATGTCAGCTGTAGTATGGTTACAAGTCCATTTTGACCTGGACTAAACCCAGCAACAACATATGAAATAAATCGAAGAGATGGCAAGAACATTCAGTTTTGATATTCTTTTTTTACCCCAGTCACTTTTCTGCATCAGACTTGCTTGAAATATGCTGATTACGCAAACCCTGAAGACGAGCTTTATGGTTTTCAAATAAATATACACGCGTTACTCAATCTAATATTCTAACAGCAAATATATAAACAGACCAACCCCTAGCTCATATTACAATGAATCCTTGCTAATAAATCCAGCTTGTTTAAATAAGTGGTGCAGTGGCACTGTAGGTACTCCAGTCTCTGCTCTTGGGTATGAATTGTCCACAGAGGGAAGGATTACCCCCCCCCCAAATTATTCAGGTTTCCCATGTTTACCCTCTGTACAATTATATCTACACTATATATTGGTTTCAGCAGCCCTGTTCTACGAATAAAAAGGATTTACATGTAATAGGCCACGTGAAAGTTATGAAATCACCTTCCACAGTTGCAAGCATGCTTATGCCGACTTCCGTGCAGTGCTTTAAACAAACACCAAATTGGACTCTTATTTTTGTTTCCATTCTGGAAGATATTTAGGAAAAGCATGATAATTTCTAAGTTATTTAAATCCTTGAGATTCTCTTTTGCTTTTTCAGTTTTTTTACATATAGTTCCTATACTGTTTTTAAAAAGTTCAATAGCTAAATTTCTTCACATTATCTCTTCCACAACAAAAATGAAAACATGTGTTTAGCAGAGCTATAAAGGCATGATGGCATATAAAAATATGCCATCATATTCTGTATTCTTGATAGGCTCTTCATGTAAGCAGAATCCTTGTGCTCTGTTCTTAGTGTGTATGAAATGCACACACTCTTTAGAAATGCAGATAATCAAAAAAAGAGCCACTAGGGAAACAAAGTAATAACATTAGCTAATGCCACACAGTAATGTTTATTTAACAAATCTGTGTTGCATGCCTGACATTTCCCCTGGCATCAATTTATTTTGTTTTGCTTTTTTCTGATAGCAGCACAAATGCATTTAAAATGTAAACTTATTTTACACCTACCAAAGTGTATACACAATATAATAAAAACATATACATCTTTTTTAATATCTTATGGGAATACATACTCGAGATGTGCAGAAAGCCCAGCCACCAAAGTAAACGATCTAGATTATGGAAAATGTTCATTTTTACCTTTCCCAATAGCTACTAAAACTGCAATTCTCAGTGCACTGTACATCACTGCATTATGTTATTTATAAAGTGCCACAATGTGACAAAATGATGCTATCCATCAGGATACAATCTTAACTGAAAGTGGCAGGGGAAGTGGAGTGGATGGAAAGATACCTTCACAGCCCATTCAAACTGGCAGTTTGGAAGAGTCACAAATGGCAATTTTCAGAAGTTTAATTTACTGGTCATTTTTAAAAGTGTACACAAATGATTATATGAACCAAATTAGAAAAAAACTTTCTACTTTCAAACTTCCCTGTAACCAAGCTATCTCTTGCTCCACTTTTCTTCCAGCCAAAGATCATACCGTTTCATTCATGCCACTTTTGCTTTCTTTGGTAGAGTCTTAGATTTGTCAGCCTCTCTTTTCAGGATCAGTACCTTTCCTCACTTAGAAATCCAGCCCAGCCATCTGTTTCCAAGAAAGCCATTTTAACTTCTCTTTTCTTTGTTGTCTGTCAGTCTCTCTGCTGCTTCACTGGACTTTGTCAGAACACTGAAATCCCAAACTTTGTCTTCTCTTCTAAAATACTCAAGTTACATCAGACAACACCAAGGACAACATGGGACAACACAGCACACAGGATGACATCTCTTTCATGTATACCCACAGGCTACTTTCAAAGCAATGAAGATTTTTTTTTTTAATAGAAAACTAAAAGGGTGTCACTGAATTCAAAGTAATGGGAAAGAATAACCTGAAATACACACATGAAAGGGTTGGCCACAAGTTAGATACTACCACCCTGAAAACATCAGTTGAATGCTCAACAGACATCAAAAATAAACAAGAGCACAGCGTACTCTGAGAAAGTCCTCTAATGATAGACCAGTTGCAGTAGGACAATCAGCAGGAAGGGTTCCTCTGTATAGCTCCTGTTTCCTACTCCATCTACCAGTATTTTACAATTGACCACTGGTAGGAAGTTAATATTGAGTCCATTTGACTTAAATGTATTTGAAGATATTACCAAAAATATGAATGAGCATTTCCGCACCCCACTCAACATTTGGGGGATGAGGGGAAGAGAATTCTTGCTGTCAAAGTAGCTATTCTTAGAGGGAAATGGTACTTGTCTTTTTCAACGGTTTAATCTCATTTCCTCAGTGCTCTGTTGTGCTTTTACCACCTCTCATATAGAACCAGCAAGCCTGCATTTCCACCTCTGAAAATCATTAGCAGTTAGCAGCTGTACAGGTGCAGGAATTTGGGGCAGAAGGTTTCACAGAAGAGAGGATACATCAAAATCTTTCCTTGACGCAAAGGAAATTACAGCTTTCAACTAATCTTCATGGGCTTATACCTCCATTTACACACTAAAGTACTCAGGAACTAAAGAATGGAAGTAAGCTGACTGGAAAAGGAGGTTTAACAAGGAACTGTACACATCTGGGTAGTTTTGACTAGACTATGAAATCAATGCTGCAAAGTTTATATTTTCTTAAACTATCCTTAAGAAAAAGGCCTGGATATAGAAATTATTTTATAACATGGGAGTCTTACTGCTATTGCTGCTACAGCAGAATCTGGAAGGATACACTAGGATACGCTGCCATATAGTCATATTTTGCTCAGTTGCCCAGCTCCATCTATTTTCTTCTCTAGTACAAAAGCAGCTTGTTTTGCACAGAAAAACACTCAAACTATTAAACCAAAAGGTATTCTTCTAGGTATAATGCATCATCTAAAAACCTGTTAGCCCAGTGTCATGGCTTAAGCCCAGCCAGTAACTCAGAACCGCACAGGTGTTTGCTAAACCCTCCACCCCCATCCAAGGTGGGATAGGGAAGAGAATCAAAAGAACGTAAACCCCAAGGGCTGAGATAAGAACAGTCCAATAACTAAAGTTTATATTAAAGTAATATAAAACTACTACTACCACCAATAATAATGATGACAAGGGAAATAATGAGAATATAAATCTTAAAAAATCCTAAAAAAACAAACAAAAAAACCCCCACACACCAAAAAAATACCCCAACCAAAAAAAACCCCACAATAAACACAAGTGATGCACAATGCAATTGTTCACCACCCACTGCCTGATAAACAGCCTGACCAGAGCAGTGATCTGGGCCTTCCAGGTAACTCCCCCGAGTTTATATACTGGGCACAATGTGCAGTGGTATGGAACACCCCTTCAGTTAGTTTGGGTCAGGTGTCCTGTCCCTGCTTCCTCCCAGCTTCTTGTGCACCTCCTCACTGGTGGAGCAGGAGACTGAAATATCCTTGATCAGGGCAACAACTAAAACATTGGTGTGTTACCAGCATTGTTCTCGGGCTAATGCTAAAACACAGCACTGTATGAGCTACTAAGAAAGAGAAAACAACTGTTACAGCTGAACCCAGGACACCCAGATATAAATGTCACTGTTTACTTTTCAAC
This sequence comes from Ara ararauna, assembly GCA_028858755.1. NCBI lineage: Eukaryota > Metazoa > Chordata > Aves > Psittaciformes > Psittacidae > Ara > Ara ararauna. Next base: position 28,742,306 of record CM054381.1, on the reverse strand, counting down.
TGATAAGTCTTTTACCTGGCATAAAACCAGAATGCTTACCCAAAGACATCATATGCTGTGCATTACAAAATTTTTTTTAAAGTCTGCATGCAATAAGTCACAGCTGAGTGCCATTAAATGCATTAATAGCACATTGATATATTTGGTGTACCACTATTCACAGTTAGTATGTACACAGTACATAGGTTACATTTGAGAATATTTCCTGCTGTGTACCAGTAGTATAACACTTGAACAAGTTCTATGCACTTATTTTGAGTCTGCCATCTTAAAAAGAGTTTAGCTAATGTTCAATTAAGAGCAAACAACCCAAAGCACACCCACTTATCTGACCTCAGAGTACCACACCAGCACAACTTTTCCATGTATCACCCAGATCAACACTGTGTAAACTGGAAGATACCTCAGTTACGAAGTGGAAGACACATTCAGTGCCAGGCCCCTAGATCTTTGGCACTCTCTTTCAGTTTCATGCACTCTTGCTCTCTAATACTTCTGCAGAACACTCTAATCTTGTCCAGTCAGCAGAGGAAACCTGAAAATCTTACGCAAGAATTCTAGTCACTATATTTTTTCTATATTAAGCGGCTTGATATAATGAACCTTCATCGTTCTTTCTAAAGATGTTTTTTTTCCCAGCACAAAGACTGGGTAATGTACAAGTATTTCAGAGACTAATGTGTTACTGGCTGTAGTCTATGTTGCTTTCTTTTTCTTCTCAAGTGCTAGTGTCATTTAGTCTCACATAGCATCATTCTAGTCATTTCTCTACCACAACTATTTTTCCTAAACTGTTAGCTGCCCATGGCTGGGTATGTCATTAGCTCTATCCCACGTTCAAAAGCCTTAAAAAGTTATAGGCAATATCTCCTATTGGAAGTCCATGGTGTAATCATTATACCATATTGGAAGTGTCAGCTGTAGATAATGTGCCAAAGCTACTATTTCTTAAAGCCACACTGTCTCTTAGGTTTCTACTACGGAAAGCATCTCCTATGCGTACATGAATTCTTTGCTTTGGATGCATAAGGAGTTTTTAATAGTATTCATCACCTAAAAAAGATTTTTATTTTTATACAGTCATGTTGAGGGTTGTTTCCCTACCCCTGCTTATGCCAAAGACACCATAACGTGTTACAAAATGTAAAACTGAGGCAGAAGTCTAATTCAATACAAAGGAGAGCAGTAATGCCCTGGGACTGACAGAACTGTGGCTGATACACTTGATTTAAAGAAATTTACTCCTCACACCCACAAATAACGTACACATATATTATAAATGAGACAAAAATCTGTTTGAGATCAGTAATTAGAAATGAATAGTACTTTGCACAAACAGATTCTCCTTTACCAGATGGTTTCCACTAACAATCACCAATAAAAACCTGTTGGAGTAGCTTATGTTCAGCTAGATTAAAAGAGGCCAGAAACAGCACTGCTACATCAGCAATTAATTTCATTAGAAAGATTCTGTGACAGTTCTGTTTGGGAACTCTGTGGCTTTTACAACGTCCTTTACTCTGTACAGATTTCATTTCTGCAGTGTAACATACCTGACAACCTTTCTGTGGCAAAACTGTCTTTTTTGGCTGTTAAAGATTCACTTCATAGTCCTATCTTGGCCTTTACTATAAAAGTAAACATGCTATTTAACTACCAAAAGTTTTGAATCACTATAAATTGGCAGATTTCAGTCAACATATCAAACCCTTTATCTTAAGTACTGTTCCCATTGGCATGTCACTAATTTATCTCAAATGTCATCAAATGATTTTTGGCAGCAGTTCTTTGTCTCTCCTGTCCTTATTATATCACCACTCAGGAAGTCAGACGAACACATTTTCTATGAAAAATATTTTAACTCAGGTAGTGAAAACAAGACTGGCCATTTTTCAGAAGATCTAAGGTAACATGCACCTTTAAAGCATGAAATACAATCACTTCCCGAGCAAAGTATCATCATGTAAAACCTAGAATCTGCTAAATACGGCAAAATACAAGTAAACAGATTATATACACACATGTTGGATCTGAACAATAGTCACAAAACCCCTACCTACTTCAAGGGAACTCCACCACCCCCAGAAAAGCCAAACGCCACAAAACCCCTACCTTCTTAAAGGGAACACCGCCACCTCCATCCCCAAAAAAGCCAAACGCATACACACACCAAAGCAAACAAACCAGACCACTGTTCTTTCCATTCCAACCATTCTACCATTCTAACCCAAGCTCTTGTCCCTTGCTCAGCTCCTCAGTTATTGTTGACTTTTTGCCATCTTCCCATGCTCTTTGTGGTGGGATTTCTCATTGCAGATCTTAATTTAAAATTATTATTCTAGCTTCTGAATACCATCTTATCCCCACCCACACAGAGCAGACCAAGTGCTTCAGTCCTCCTCCTCCCTCCCACACTGACAAGAAAACAAGCCTGAGGTCATGACTGGTTGTTGCTTGTTCCTCAGAGTCTGCATCCACAGGCAGACTACTCAAGTCTCTTTGTACCAATTACACTTCTCCAAACTGGGTTAATACTAAGTCCCTGCTTTACTAAAACCAACTTAACTATGCATGTACCTTGAATGCACTCTGTCAGAAAGGTACCAAGAGATTGTCTGAGATCTCATGTTCACTGCGAAGACTTTCTTATATACCCAGGTACACTGTGAGGAGAAGTGTACTTGCACCAAGGCTAGTGCTGGAGCCAAAAGATTTAAACTTGCATCCCTACTCCCAGGAAACAGAGGCTCTTTGCAAGAGTACTGTACAGAGAACAGGTATCTTTGTTTCTTTTAAAAGCACAAAAATGGCATTAGTGAGCTTATTTGACACTTCAAGTCATTATGCAATGTGTGCATTTTCAAAAATAATCTGCATTATGAAGTTTGTAACATCATCAAAGATTCTTTAAAGTACTTTTTAAAGTGTCCCAGTTATACATGTGAAAAGAAACTATAAAAATCAGAATGAAAGAACAATTCTTAAATTAGTACAAGGGCAGAGCAACAGCTTTTTTTTTTTTTTTTTCAAAAATGGCTTTTATGCTGAACATGTTTGCAGTTTTCAAATTTATGGGTGTAGCTGTCAACATGTATATTCACTTTTAGAATATCGTCCTGGCTTAATGAGGTCTCATGGAATAATTTCTTTTAATAAAAAGTTAACATGCTTACATATGTGATTTCCAATTATCTACTTTTTTAAAATCTACTTTTCAGCAGATGCATCACAGCAAAGCTTACTTTACAACTTCATAGTGCATTCAACTACTTAAAGTCAGGCAGCTTCCAATGAAATGTTCAAGTAACCACTGTTTTAGCTAACCTTTAACAAGTATAGATCTGTAACTTCAGCATAAGAAACCTAAGCCAGAAAAAAAGTCACAAGACCATCACATTTTGTTTACAACTACGTGCCATCAACAAATGGTGCCATATTACATTACACTAAATAGAAATAAGACTTCTTACTAACCTCCCTATCTTTGGTCAAGCCTCGTGATTGCAGCATACACAATTATGTCTACCTCACTTTGTCTCACCATCTCTCCACCTGTCTCCAGTTTATGTTGTTGTTTCTGTTAGAGCATAAGATTAGATTCAGAAAACACACATCTGCCTCAGAACAAAGCTTCCCTTGCAACATGAGGCCGCCATATGATGAGTTCAGAGTTATTTCATAAAGATACTGGTGTTTTGCTAGCTCAGAATTGCTCCATGAGACTCCACGGGTGACAGACAGGGATGGTGACAATTTTCAAATTCATACACATCCCTGCAAGAATGCCTCAGAATTATGGGTCAACAGATTCAGACTCCACCCGTGCCCCAAGCAGCTGTTCTTCTTCAATTTCTTCCCTTCCAATTCATCTTCTCATTCACTTTTCCATTTTTCAGCGTTTCTCAGAGTTGAAACTGCCACAGCTTACGCGGCTAAACTGCCATGATTCTTTAGCTTTTACTTGGAGCTCATTTCCTCCAGCCTCTTAATCGTCACAGCTTTCTTACGGAGCTCTCCATTTATTACATTTTTCTTCTCTTGAAGTACTTGCAACCAGTCTGATATGCTAGAAAGGCAAACCACTCCACTTTAAAGATGTTCAGTTACCTCAAGTTTGATTTTATTTTCTGTACAACTTACTATTAGCAGAATTGCTCTACCACCACATTTCTCTGTAAGGAGTCTGCATAACATCAAATACATTTTTCTTCTACTGTTACAACTTTGACAGCATTCTTGAACAGTACATGTGCATTAATCCGCTCAGTAACAAGCTTTCAGCACTAGATTTAGCAACTGTAGATACAGAACCAATGTTGCTTCCAGATTACATCAAAAACTTGTTAAAAAACTGCAAACCAGCAATGCTTTTCATATAGCAGAGGGTTTTTTCTTCATTCCTATAAAAGGATAAATTCTAGGAAGATAAATAACTGACCAAAAAAATTCAAAGACGTGAGTTTTTGCAAGGAACAAAAAAATAATCTAGAAAGAATTACATACAGAGGGAAAGTTGAAAGCCTAAAAGAATATCAATAGTTCTTGCAGCTCCTTAGATCAACACAATGGCAAAAGCATATTCATTCTTCTCTCTGTTTCTAAATTGACACTGAGTGTCATATTTCAAGCGGAAGTAGGACCAGAAGTGGAATGCACATTCCTGCAGACAAAGGAGCATTTCACTTCATCGCAGAACAACCCAGAACTCACCTGTTGCAAACCCCCATTATCTTAAGCAAAGGGGTAATACAATTTAGCTGAACTTCTTTGCCACAGGGAGGCCCTTTTAAGGGACACCTGTACTGCTGATACTCTTTGAATTAGTGTATTAGTTTTATTTCTAGCAAAGCAACAGAAACAATTAGATCATTCCTATAACGCTTTTCAGTTCCTAGATCTATGGTGCTGAGGAATGAGTAACTTTTTCTTCAGTATTGTACATCTCACGATTTCACAAGGCAAAGACCACTTCAAATACAGATTCCTACTGCAAATCCTTTATTGTAAAAAGGCTTTGGGGTTTTTAGTTTTTTATTTGTTGTTGTTAGGTTTCTCTGAGACACAAAATACAGGGTAATAAGCGCAAATAGCATTATCAATGTTTAAGTGCTAAGGAGGAAAAACATTCTTAATTTTTAGTTCAACTTCATATACTGTTCTTCATTTACCTCAAAAATAGAAATGGATACTTTTCAGTCAGAGTGAACCCAGTGACCACAGTCCATCATTAAATATAATATCAGCTACAATTTCCACTTCAGCACCAATTGAAGTATCACCTTATAACACTTTGTGAATTTCCACAAGCCCTCCAAGTTATTTTTGACATCTTTGACTCTGATTCCTGCCAACACTTACACACATTATCTTAAGCATACCAAAATCCCTAGCATTATACACAGCACACAAACAAGCATATGCATAATTTCAGAAATGAGGACTTAATTGTTCAGTACAGAAACAAAAAATCCCTTCTGATGAGATATGAACAGGTTAGGAAAAAGAAATCACTCCAATAGGACGCCTATTGTTGTTCCAAATGCTAATATCTCTTAACATTCCTTCTCTAACATTCCTTCCCTGTCCTTCCACCCTCCTACACATATCACCTCCTTTACATTCTCATTAAATGCCTAAAAATAACTAACTATGCATATGGTCTGAGTACCACAGCTCTATACCATGTAACTGGGAAGAAAGTATTTCAGTTTGAATAGCTGACCTCACATCCATCATCAGAAGATATTTTTCCATCAGTTATTTCCCAGAACTTAAACACCTAGCATAGGCAGTAGAGCAACTGCAGAGCTCCACACAATTCAACAGAATAAGGTTTGCTTGATTAAAAAAAAATACCAAAGCAAGCTACAAACTGACAAACAAAAACCCCAGCCTATGAAAACTTCAAGTATATATATATTTTTTTTGCCTCCCACCTGCATCTTATTGCATTGTAAAAGGATTTGAAGATACCTTTTTCCTTTCCTTCAGTCTAAGGAATTTTCTTCATGTTAGAAAGTTTTCATTGACATTAAAAACCTACCTAAACTTATGATCCCACTTGGGAAAACATCATCCTACCCCATATTCAGGAATGCAAGACTAAGGACTCATTCTTTTGTTCAGCTTCAGCCACAATGAGGGAAGTGAGAAAAGACACATTCAATATCCTCTCAATTTCTTCTAACAACTTGCTTACCCTAGTTGATGCTCTTTCCTCTGCTCCTTCTCTTTCCCCCAGTAGGTAGCTAGCATAATAGAAGGGGAAGCTGAAATAGATTTGTGAAAAAGCAGTGTTTCGACTTAGTTCAGAACAAGAAGAAAGCAAGAAAGGAAGGTTGTACATCTGAGTCAATGCACCTCCCAGAGAACTAAAGAAATGTTTCCAGGACTGTGCTCTGATAAGGAAGCTCCTAGGTCACAGCCTAATTTCACATCATCCAAGAGGCACACCTGCTATTTTGGATAAAGAAAAAACATTTTTACTTAGACTTATCCTCCACAGCAAGATCCTAGCCATGCAAGCCCTCTGGTGACAACAATACAAACACCTTCCTTGGGTCTCACTCTAGACAAGGTCACACTTGTGTTCTGCTGCCTATTATGGTCAGAGCTAGAAATACACACTACACTTCACATTACTAAAGCCTAAGAATACTACACAGAGTTGCAGATTTGAAAATAAAGGAATTCTAATTTATAAATACAGTACAAAAAAAGGACAACAAAACAGCCCCTCATGCTTTATCCCTCCCCACACCAAACCGAAGTCTTAAAAAATACATAATTTCACTCACTGTTCCTGCTGACTCCAAATTGCTGCATAACATATCTCCTCTAAACACGCACCTACAAGCTAAACACAGATCACACAGGGCAACTCATTAACTCTAACAAACCCAAGCTAATGGGGCTCATCAGCCACACCTGAGGTGTGACTCCTCCCTTTCCAAGAGGCAAAGGGCACAGTAGCAGGTCCGGGTTATTCACACCCTACATTGTGTAGGCTCTCACCTTCCTTCTAAGCCTCATCCACAGCAGCTAACTCCCATGAGGTGCTGGGGTCTTCTGTGGTCTTGCTCCAGGCAGAGCATCAGTTCTCCCTGCTGCAGAGTGCAGCCATGGAGGAATGCTGCCAACCATCTACCCTTGCTGCCCTGCTGTGTGCCGGCACAGAGGGGTGGAAGCACACAGCCTCACCCACAGCCCTGGCCTGCTTTAGCTCCCAGTACATAGCCAGGTCTTGTCACCTCTCGTAGCGTCTCAGAGCCATTACAAAACATCTAACACACCACATGTGGCCACACACACGCAGATGCCAAAAGCTGCGCCATGCCACAGCACTGGCTAACGGCTAGTGGCCGCTGCCTTTGCTCTCCAGGCTGCTCCTATGCTGCCATGAGGATTAGCTACTCTCAGGGAGGTGGAAAGCAAAAAGCCAAGCCCCCGGGCTGCCTCTCTGCTCTACCTACTCTTTTACCGGACAATAAAGTCACTTACCTTCTTTCCCCCAGGGGAGGGAGGACAGCCCATCTCTTCCAAAGCCAACCCTGCAGGTTCAACAGCACTGGGATGCTACCGCTCACCCTAGGCTCCAGAGGGTCCCACTGCCCCCCACCCCCAAACCTGCCTAATTGCTGCTTTGGGCCCTTACCGCGCACCTCACATGCAGGGATAGCATGGGGAACAGCCCCTCTTTGGGACCTTTGCCTGGCATTTACCGCACTGCCCGGCTGTTCCCTGGTGGCATTAACGTACCTGAGCGGCTCCCACGGAAACCCTGGGGTTACTCGCACACAGAAAATCCAGCATATGCTTAAATGTTTGTTGAAACCACATCTTCATATGGTTTAGTTTCTAAGCGTATGGTTTAGGGGAATTGTCCGTAGTATCAGCATTAATAACATAAAGTTCTGTTTTGAAAATATGACTCACTAGTTGATAGTTTTCCCAAATTGCTTGAAAGATTAATAAAATAATCAACTTAGCAGAGAGGAAAAAACCCCACAGACTGTTCCTGTAAGGAAATCGCTTTATTGCCCATACATGTGAATGAGCTGTTTCAATACTCAGGTTCACTGCCTCCTCTGCATTTAATCTTTTCCCTTTTATGTCCTACTCTGATTTTTTTTAAAAGACTTTCAGGCTTTCTTAAAATTAATTATACAAATCATTAGTATTAAAAAGGTAATATAATGGTTTCAAGAACAAGCTTCACAGACTATCTGCATATTTAATCATCTCTGCTAATAAATTTTTAATCACTCATTGAGTTCAGGTTCTTGTCTTGAAGCTTAACTTGATAACAAACCTAGCAACTGGTAGAACTAATTGGTACAGAGTAAGTGAATAATTTATAAGAGGAAAAAGTGCTGGGTGTTCTGGAGGTGTGCAGAGACCGCAAGTCACAGATATTTTTCTGAGAGGAAGCAGGAAAACAGCGGCTGATTACAGGAATTTCGCGATACACTGCTGACATCCAGAGGCCAACAGTCAATACTGTTCACATATGTGAACCAGGCTTTAAAGCATACTGCAAAACCCGATTCATTAAGTTTTAAATATTCATGCATTTCATTAAAGTTAACATTAATTGCACTACCATACACATTGATTATGCATAGACCATAAGTGTTTAACCTCTGAAAGCTTGCAAGTATATTCAAGCAATGGCGTATGTTCCATCTTCAATGATTTCAGTGCAAGCTTCAGCTACAAAGTTGAAATTAGAAATGCAATGCATTACAGTGCTGAGGAATAGTAGTCTGAAATATCAGAACAGTGATAATTATTTTACTAACCAAACAGAAATGCTGACGTAAGCTGTAAGTTGTTTTGTATTTTTATAAAGTAATATAGATAACAAAAATTTGCTGTAAGACTCCTTACAGACAAATGTTAGACTGATTTGCAAGCTGCATTTATTAAATAGTTTAAAACAGTTAAAACTAATTGGTGGCTGAGTGGCTTCTATTTAGATGAAGATGAGTAGCTTTTAAACAACAAAAAAAAGAGGCCATTCTCCTGAAATAAGATGATTTGTGTCTTAAAATGAGACACCCCAAACCCACTTACACTAGAGAATAGTTCTACCCCCAACGAAGCAAAAAATGTTGTAATTCTTAAACCAGGATGTAACAGACAACATTTGACAGAAATTCAATTACCCTTGAAAGATCCCACTTGTAGTTAGTTACATACATAATCCTCTTTTATTTAACCCATTAAAGCTCTCTTTCAAAACATTTAGTTTGATGAACTGAAGACCTGTTACATTTCAAGAAATTCATTAAGTGACTTAATAAGATTGTTGAGTAAAAACACTCAGAAGTTTAAAAATGTCATTTAATGCTGCCTATAAACCTTAATTCCAGCCCTGTATGTATATGCATTATGAAACACCAATGAATTAACTTTTAATCTCCTTTGAGCCAAGAAGATTTTAAGATTGGAAACTAAGGCACAAAGGGCATGCCAACAAATACAATGCTGGGCTGAGGTTTAGAGAAATCCCTGAACTAGCTCACATCTTCAGAGCTTACTCCTGCAGGGCTAATTACCCCCGATAGAAAGCTGAGCTTGTACTGTTACACTGCTTCTGGCACCTCTGCATGGCAAGCTTAGTTCTCTCCTCCTGGCACTGCACTACACTACACAGACACGCTCAAAGAAGTATGAAATTTAAAACCTGAAGAAAGTATGATGTGTTTTTAAAGTATCATGCTTCAAACCTAGGTGCTTTGACACTTCGTTTTCCATCAAGAAGTTTGACTGTAGATTCTAACCTCCCCAAGGTAAGGATAAAAATAAATTACATCCCTATGTATTAAAAAACCCTCTACAAACACGACCAAATGAAATTGTGGTTGGTTGGTTGTTGAGTTTTTTGGGTTTTCTTTTTTGGTTGGTTTTTTTGTGTGTGTGCGTGTGTTTTTGTTGTGTTTTTTTTTTTTTTTTTTTCTTTTTTAATTGTTGGGGTTTTTTTTCTGTTTTTGTTTTGTTTTGTTTCGTTTTTAAATCGGTCCTTAAATTCTCTATGAGGTAAATATAAAACTGTTCACAATCTTTAGAGAAGCAAACAATCGGAGATACACAGACTGGCTTGCCCAAAATAGTTCTGCTTTCTCCTTGAGCTGTTAACAGCTCCTGATTAGCCAATTATTTTTGTAACAGCAGGCACTTAAGTGTAGTATTCCTAATCAGAAGCCTCAGTTAACACACAGAAATTCTGTTTCAAACAGTATTGCCTACACCCTCAAAGAACTTTACAGTCAGACATATCCTGGGTGGTATCATAAAAAATCTTGCCATTTTTCTGACAAGAAAATACTGGTTGCTAGCAAGGATCCTGCAAGTCGTACATCAACCACCTGTACCATTTAGCATGTTTAAAAGTAGTCTGGGATATCAAAGGGTTTTGTTTGCTGTGTGTGTTTGTTGGTGGTTTTTTGTTTGCTTTTACACCTTAAGACTACCTCCCTTCATAGTTCTTCTTTCAGTAACATTTAAACAGGGAGGTAGCCTGTTAAGGCATTTAAAAACCAAACTAGGTTTAATTAATTCTACTGGTTTGGTCTTCATGATGTAGTCACAACCAACCATGCAGTTCAGGAAAACTATGCACATTTGTAAAAGAAGATTTTGTATTCTCAGCAAAATTTCGTTTAGATTTTAATTGAGAGCTGTCAAAATGCAGGAGACAACACTTTACAGAGTAAGGATGCTCTCAGTACTTGCCAATTTAAAACTTTTAAAAAGTCTAAACTCCATGCTCATTAAGGAGTACTTTGTTCTACTTGGGGTTTCCTTTTTGTGTTTTTTTGTGGGGTTTCTTGTGTGCATGTGCATTGTTTTGTTTTTCTAGGTTATTTTTTGTTTGTTTATTTGTTTTTTTGGTGGGGATTTTTGTTTGAGCTTTTGGTTTTTTTTTTTTGTTTTTTTTTTTTTTAAAAAACTTAAACAGGCAAAGATTTTTGACAGTTGATGTCTCTCTTCCACTTACTTCCCACATTCTCTTTTTTTGTTTGATAGGTCCAAAGGCCCTCACTCACTAAGCAGTTAAGCTTCTCTACCAAGCATGCCAGCAAACACATAAAAGAAATAAAAATTATGGCAAGGCTTTCACATGTCCAAGTAGAAATCCACTGCTGTAGACAATTCATTTTATTTGTCAGATGATCAAAAAACAGGGATGCAGAGGAGAATGTTTCTGCTTATTCTATACCTGTCCCTGAAATAATATTAAGCCTGAGAAGTAATCAGGAATAATACTAAGCCTGAGAAGTAATCACATTATTAAACTAAATCTGAAGAGGTTTTAATTAAAAGTATGTTATTGTAATTATATTCAAGGTTTAAGAGTTACATTTATTAGACTGTGAAGAGTTTTACAAGGCATTCCTAATGTAATGAGCTTAGGCACCGCATATGTTGCATCTTTGGTACACGTTATGAAGAGCTGCTTTTTTAATGAGCTTTAAAAAACACATTTGCATACCAGAGGAAAAGGTCAGTGATGTGTGGATCAAGTCAGTAAATTGAGTATCACAGTATTATGTTATTATGATTGCCTTCCACAGACACACAATAACAAAACCATAGCTACCATACTATTCTAATGCTTCATATACATAACCTTGTCGGCTAACGCACACTGTTACTCTGTGCCTTTGGTCCATCTTACTCCATCGCTTGCACAGACCTCCTTCACCCTCTCCCCTCATGAGCTCCAACAAGCAGAACAGCTGGGTTGTCTGACAGTCAGAGAACCAAATCAAGCACAGGTAGGAGGGGCTGCATTCAGTGTGATGGTCCGTCTCCAAGCTCTACTTTGTACTCCAGCCTTTACTCTGAGTAGTTGAGGGCTAGGTCCTGAGCCCTCATAACAAGATGAAACCTATTGGGCAGCAATGCATCATGACAGGGATGCCTCTTTCAATCCAAGTCCCACTCCACTCAGGTCTTTGTTCAACCATGCAGCAGCAATCATCTCTCTTTCAAAACACAGATGCCAAAAGTATTTCTAGCACTATGGTCCAAAATTCAACTTGCTCTACCAAAACAGCTCCCTTTAGCTCAAATGTTACATGTTTGGTAATCTGTAAAGACTGGTTGACTGATAGCTATATTGAAATTATTACTCTGTAATAAATAATAAAACAAGCTAGAAACTGACTGCAAATACACTCTCACCAGGTTTTCAGAAAAGAGTAAAGTTTGCCGGATTTACCTTTACTTGTAAGTACCGTAAATATTGTGAATTCATAAATATTTTAAAGGTACCTTTATTTTTTAAGGGCAATTAAGTTGACTCCTTCCCCAACTCTGCAACAATCCACAGAACAGATCTCTCTCCTTCTATGTTAGAGACTGTAGGTATATACTAAACCATGTTATGCACTACATGATACTTTCTGCATGTTTATACATATCACAGCCAAGCAAGTGACACTTCAGCTCTGTATAATGACGTAGATTTAGACATTAGAGAAAAAAAAGGCCTTTACAATAGTACAATAGTAATAGCACAACTCAATACAGCTGATCAGCTAGAAGTGGTTTTAATGATTTTCCACTTTTTGGATATGATAATCCTCAAAGTAGCATTCAAAAATATAGTGCAAAATATTTATTCATTTTATTTATAAATAAAATGTGCAGTTCAGCTTCTTATCCTCACCACAGTAAATATAATTTTTTATGTGATGTATAGAAACTGAGAGGCATTCAGAGACAAAAAGTTAATTTTAAACCTAAGAACAAAGATCTTCCTTTCAGTTATATTTTTGTAGAAGTTACACAATATCATTTTTATTGTTTTCAGCTGAAAAAGAAAATCCAAAAGAAATCTAAGACAACACTAAAGAATTACATAAGAAAAGGTTTTTTTAAACCATAAAGTTATTTGTGACAATCACAAAGCAAAGTTCTTATCTATATAGAATATAAATTTTTTTTTGCAGCTTAAACACAGAATCTTTACAATGTAATGCTTTTTTTCCCTTCTTTCAATACAAATTGCCTCTAAGGGAAAAAAAAATCCAGTATCTTCCTTTCCCTTTGATGAAATAACTGGTGCTTTGGTTAAAGAGCAATTCGTGCACAATAGTGTTTTAACTTGCAAGGCAGTACTCCTTTATTAAGCTGGTAGAATTCCACTAGCTGGATGAGATCAGTGAATCTGGTATGACCGTCATCAAGGGTATAGAATAGCTTCCCATCATCTTCCAACTGTAAAAATGGAAAAAAATAAAAATAGAGTAAAATTGTCCTTTGCTATGGTATTTCATCATGCTTGACATACTTGAGAAACCTTCTTTGTAGACCCAGATATTTTAATCTTATGCCTACTGAGAGAAGGAAAAGTACAGTGATCATTCACAGCAAGATCAAAAATGCACAACAGAAATATAAAGCATTCTTCAACTTCCCCTTTAAGTTGGGTATGTGCCTAAAAAGAAAGAACAGTTAAATAAATTAAATTATAAACAATATTATTTCTGCATTAACAATACTTCTTTATGCCTTTGTTTTGGAAAGAACTGGAGTTTATATGAACAATGAGTTATTACCGAATGACAAGAAACAGCCAAGTTTAACTAACTACTACATTTTATACTATTTATTTTGTAAGGTGCACACTCCTTCATTTGTGTGTAAGATGATATGTGCTACCAAAGAAACTGCCCATTGCAAAAGTAACATGCTTGATGTAGTAATATATTCTTTGGTGTAGGAGAAAGAACAGCTGCAGCAACAAATACATGTATTAGCATAGATACAGGAAAGAAAGAAGAAACTGAGAACCTTTGACTTTCAGATGCTTCAAAATTTACAATCAGTATTTCCCTATTCTAGGTTACTGAACATTAGCTCTTGCCCAGTTTGTATTGTACTGCTGACTTATTTCCTCTACTGCTGATACATCTAGTATCAAGAAGCTTCAGTGCAATAGTGACTGAATAGTACTAATGTAAATAGAGGATAGAAATCTCTACTTAAACTCTTTTAAAAAAGAAAAGGGGAAAAAGAGGCTTTACAAGATTTAGACAGTAGTGAACAGAAGATCCTGAAGTAGGGCTAGTGTAGAGTAGCTGATGGTATGCTAGGGAAAGATGCAACTATCCAACTTGAGTACAGGGGAAAGGAGAAGACATAATTAGCTCTCTTACCTGTAATTAAGATTCCTCATCTGAAGCAGCTGTTGAACTGGTTACAACTTATGGCTATTCTACCCCTTTCTACCATGTCTGGAAGTAGTTTGCAATTTCTTTATTCTCAGACTTGGTCAGTCGAGGTCAAACACTGCGAGTTAAGGAATTACCAATGTGCGCATGTGTAAATTCCTGTGCTCCAGCTAAGAACCTGAAAATTGATTATCATCCACTTGACTTTCTTATGCATGCAATTTTCCTGCCAACACACTGAAGACAAGGAAGAGCTGACAATTCAGATGTCTGTTGAACAGGATTTAATTTTCAGCTTGTTTATCCCCCCTCCAAATTAATCCCAAAACTTGAATTGAATACCAGATTGCTGATTCTGCAGTAATCAGTATTTTGCAAAGGAAAAAGTCATATCAAAGTTATGCTGCTCAGGAACCTAACATTTTCTGCAGGCTAAGAAGGCTATTATGAAAAAACATTTAGTGGAAAAAGACAGTCCCAGAAATGTATATCCATTCTTCTTTCACATGGACTACAGAACAAGTAATTTCTACACTGAAATTAACTTGTATCAGCTCAGAGTAGTAAGGCTGAAAAACACATTTAAAATATGAAGTTCTCCAATTTTCACAGCATGAGATCCTAACTATATCTCAAAAGATTTCTTTTCAATTTTTTACAATCAGTTCCCTGCCACCCACCTGCAAAACCTGTTGCACATGTTACCAATGTTAACATGATGCACTTGCTAATGTGCAGGAAGCTTGAATTAGTCGGCTTCATGCCCTATCTGAAAGGAGAAATTTTTAAATGCAGTATTTTTGAAAGAAGCAACCAAAAATGTAAGACAAAAATAATTTGTTTAGAGACTGAATTATTTTTAACTTGTAAAAAGGCCTTCTAAATGCCATTTATTTATTTACATTTAATAGGAAAATTATTTTCTCTTCCCAATGACTGGAAAACGGCAAGTTCAAAAAGATAACCTTGATCTTCAACCAATAAGCTACCAACTTATTGCAGTAACACAAAATGTCTTGTTTCTTAGAAAAAACAATAACTTCATTTTAGAAGATCAACAGCAGCCTCCCCCTCACCCCTCCCCTCAAAAAATGCTTTTTTGAACTCCTTGCAGAGTATTGATCTAGCAAAAAGAGAACATGTGGCAAGTCTGGGTATTGAGACTGGCATGAGGGTACTGAACACAATGGCAAATTAGATGACAGAAAGGAACTGAAATATGTCTATGTTTGGTGAACTAACAGGATCCATATTTACATTCTCTTTCCAGATTAAGTTGTTCTCATTACAGTCATTTATTTTTTCCCCTGGAAACTAGCATAGGAGAAATCACTTCACTTTAAAAACAAACAAACAAAAAAAAGTCCTTCGAGTAAGACAGGTTTTACATTGAAGTGGAACAGGTCATCTAGACTACCAGCATGGAAAATTTGACCCATCTGTATGTCAAAACTAGGAATTCGTGGCTCCTCCAAAGACCCTACAACAGGAGAGCAAGGTTTTAGCATGCATGTATATGATTAATTCCTCAAATGCACTGCTTACATCTGAAGAACATAAAAATTGACTGGATAATTTTTCTGAAGAGAAGAGGAGAATTATCCAGCTCAGGGAAAACTGAAGATAACTGCAGCTTCTGGCTACATCTGCTCTTACAGAAGAGAGGCTCTCTTTCCTGATAGGGAAAGAAAAAGTGGTCTCTTAAAATTGAGAGTTAAATGACATCCCAATGCAGTAGAATCATACAGTATTTGTATGGAGTTCAGAAGGTTTTCTAAGCAAGACAACATTTATCCCAAAGTAAATAATAGAAGCAAGACCACAGTCAGTAGCACAGAGATCTTACACTTGGGATTCTAATCACAGAGCATACACTGATGCTCACAAGGAATTCAGGACATAGCTATCACTTTTGGATGAAGGTGTCCTTCATTGTTTATTCCTAAACACAACAAAAATCCTGGGCAATTCTTGTAACTAACATTTTTTCACTCTTTTCCTCCCCTGAAATAGTGCTTCAGTTTTATTCTACAGGAACTTTTTTAGGGGAGAATATCAGCTACAAGCCCCATGTATGGCATATGGATATTTGATGAATGATTATAGTGGATCACCAGATCAGAAACAGAACAAATGCCACTACACTCATTTCTACTGAGAAACAGCAAAGTATCGCAGAAACTTCAGGAGGAAGAAACGTGGTGGCTAGAGTATTATGTGGTCTGGAAGAAAGTTTTTGGTGAAGAGAGAAGAAAAAGCTAGAGGTCTGCTCAGTTATTTGCTAAAACACGTAACATTGAAGTGTTTATCATCTCAACAGAAGCATCCTGCGCAAACACCAGCAAAAAACACCTCAGAAAAGAGTGGAAGAGATGGGGAAAACTGGCCATTCCAGTAGGATAACTGGATGACATCTTCAATGAAAACTGATGGAAATATTATTTCAATTTAGGAAATTTCAGCTTACCTCTGAGTAGCTGGACTAAATAAGGATATCAATTTTTTGCTAAAATTGTCCCTCTGAAGAAGATTTGGGCATGAATATACCACAATAACATGAATGAAGAAGAGAGGTCAGAAAAAATGTTTGAAAAATATTGACAGAAACTATCCTGAACAAATGAGTCAGATACACAAACGCACACATCACAGGCAGGCCACCTAAACAGATGACTAAAACCAAATTGTGCATGTGCCAAAAATTGAACAGGTAATATGACTTTTATTAATACAAAATTTTCTGCCATCAGGGTTGCTTCTGTTACAATTCAAATGGATTTGTCTATTTCTTTAAGACACATTTTAGGATTTCACAATGCCAGTCAAGCTTTATAAAAGATCAAACATCAAAGCTCACAAATGTTCAACTCTACTCAAGAAAACTAATTATTTTTAGTGACACAGGTATTATGCTTACATCTTTTGTAGAAGAACAAAGGAAAAAAAAATTCCATCAATATTCTATCACCATTATTCAATTGTTTAGTATTACAACTGTGTACATAAACTGAAATATTTACTTACAGGTACAATCTGAAAATGCTTTATTTTTAATCCATGACTCAATGACAATACAAATGTTTTGGGGTTACTTTGGCTATCACGTACCAGGAATACCCTAAAAGAGATTGAAAATGTTCACAGTAAGGGCACTCTGGAAATCCTTTTTTAAACATCCAGTTAGAACTGTTGTAATTCATTATACTAAGTATTAGTGAAAAGCAAAAATAACATTAATTATGTACGTCATGCTTTAATCTATATTTCTTTGCAAATGTGTCACTGGAAATACTTTTTCTTAAGTTCTTCACCTTCTGTTATTATGTGAAAAACATGCATTCTCAGAATGAATGACACTGTAGGCATTAGTTTTTACACTGCACAGAATTACAGTGCATCTCTTCAGACAGAAAAGCACCCTCAAAGTTTGTGCTTTGAACAAAAATTTTAATTGGACTCTGACCCAAATATTGTATGATTGTGTTACCTAAATCACAAATATTATAGCGAAAATGCAAAAGGTGGCTTAACAGGAAGTTTACAGAAAGGGTAATGCAAGACTTGCAGAATGATTTTCATGTCTGGCCAATATTCATAAATGCACACTCACTTCTGCACATCAGCACAATTCCCACTGAGACACAGGTACACTCTGCTTACTTCATGCCACCATTATTCAAACCACAACACTCTCAATGGTTAACAGTTGTCACTGCAAATAGCTCACTGAAAATGTATTCCAACCAGGTTATCGACAGACACAATTTTGCCATAATCCTGGTATAGGCTAAGGATGATTACCAATAAGACACAGCTTTCACTGAATCACTGGTTTTGGAATATCGGCTGAGAACAGTTTGGAGGACAGAGGGAAGTACCTGGTTCACAGCTTTGTAGTGGACAGAGTCCTAACTGTATTGTGCAGGTCTGGAACAGATATAGCTAATGAATGCACCAAAGAAGGGAAATGGAGGGACAGCCATTGGAAAGCTTGTTGCTCTTTCAGGTCACAAAAGAAACAGGTAAGATGGACTTGCATGTATCAACCATGTAAGCACTAGTGGCCACCTACTTTTGCCCAACCATGTACCAGGAATGAGAGCATAATTGCTATATGAAAAGAAAGGATTTCAGGAGAAGACAGCAGAAAAAGGCTTGTAGTGGATTTTCACTAACAGCATGGATACAAACTATTAATTTCACCCTCAAAATTTTCAAGAGTTCTATTCTTACAAGGCAAGAAAATACCTGGAATTAAGAATTTTGGAGTCCATAATCATTATAACTTCCATTGAAACCCCCATCCATTCTAATTCGGAGCTCTGATACTAATTTAGTTATTAAAGAGGGATAATTGCCAACTCAGCATGCGGTAAGAGCGCACAGCAAATATAAGGACAAATAAGACTTCTCAATAGACTCAGGCTCTCTTAACAAGCTCTCTCTCACCACCTAGTGGCCTTTCACCCTCTCCAAGACATAAAAATGTTCAGAGCGCAGTTACACAGATCCTTCGCATAAACTTGAATCTTTTCTATGTTTGTTATTAAGGACCGGCATTTCATTTTTCTTCAGAAAAATGACACTGTAAGAATGTGCCACTTCGCAGATATCCAAAATGGAGTTGCCAAATGCAAGTACTGGGGCCCATATTAAACAGTACACAAAGTAATCACATTGGGTAGGAAAGAAAATTCAGGTTCCCATTTATGTTCCCATTCATCAGTTCTTTTAAAGTTAATTTTCTTACTTTTTTCCTTTTTTAACATCAAAGACAAGCAATATTTGTTCTCCTTCACATAAAAAGATCTTTGCTCTTTTCTAACCTTATCACAATAGACCTACTTTAGTTGTCAAAATACCTTTAATAACTTTATAATGAAGGAAGGGTTGTACTTCACAGAATCTTAGGAATGTTAGATGGAAGGAAGCTTTTTAGACATGCTGGATGACTCCAAATAGCTACTCCTGCATAAACTTATAAGGAATTCTCTGAATGACCAGTTGCATTTTGTCATGGGCCTTTTGGTAATGCTATTATCCCATTCATCAATCAGATGCCAATCAGTTTGCAATCCTGTCAACCATTTATCACTGAAATGTCTTCAAATGCCCTTTAGGAAGTGAAGTATGACATCTACAAAATTGCTAGATAAACTTCATTAAGAAATTTGGCTTTACACTGAAAAAGTAGATCCAAAAATTTTATTCCTTCATAGCACACCTTAAGACTGTTGTCCCTGCTAGGGGGTTATTCGAATACTGATACTACTGTATATCCTTTCTATAATAGTCCCTTTGTCTTCTATAAGCCATTGTGAATAGACTATTTGTTGGTACACATGGTATTAAAGAGGTCCTATGACCTCTGTCACATATGCAGGATATCTCCCTGCGTGGGATGACCTGAAAAGGCTCAACATGGATTATTTTCTCTGCCCCACCCTCTGCCCCCAGAAACTAAAATCTTATTATTTTCATTAAAAACTTCTGTATTTCTGGTGATAATTAATTCTTTCAGCTTTTCAAAAAAACACAGCATTTGTCACATGCTGTAACGTATTCATGACTTCATTGTAACTCCTGAATATGTATCTGACAGCACGAGTGCTCATAGTACCATGATCTCATCAATTCTAGACATTCCATACAAGAGTATCATCATCACCAAAACCATGCACACCTATGAATAGATCCAAGAATATAACATAAAGAACACTGTACTAAACTAATGTTAGCAAGGTATTTACATGCTCATCTTGAACACCATTGCGCTTTACTCACCGAATCTACTGGGTTTCAATTAACCCAGTTTTGTTTACCCACTGAAATACACTGGAAGTTTTATCAGCCCTGAAATGATACACTGCTTGGAAATGTGTTTCAGTCACCTCCATGTACTGTCCCTCTCATGTAATAAATAAAAAATGAATGCAGAATATAGAAGCAGCTTCAGGATCATTAGACAGACATAAAAGTAGGAACCCTTACATGGAAAAAGAAGGAAAAATGCAAAAGAGGAAGTCCAATTAGCCATCCTTACTGAGTAGGACTCACTTTGCATTGCCTTTTTTTCCTAGAGCCTTTTCTACAGATGTAGAAAACAGTATTACCATGTACTTAATCTAAAACTGAAGGAATTTAACCAGTAATCTGATGTTACAGGTACCTAACTGGAACCAGACTCAGAGAAACTTAAAGAGTTTCATGCAATTACTCATTGAATGAAGCAGGCCTAAATTTACATTTAATACAGGAGTAGGGATAAAAACATAAAAATGAAAAATAGGATTTGAACATAAAATACTTATTTTCTTTGCAATTTTTAAAAATCAATATTTAAATGAGAGAAAAAAAGTCTTATCCTAACATTTATTGTTTACCTTTAAGGGATAATATGCTTTTTTCAGTCATTTTGTGAGGAAAAGCATGTTTTTCAATGGCTGTCCCTGCACAGCTCATCTCAAAATAATGTTTTCAGGCTTTTTTTTTTTTTCATTCTTTCATCACTAATAAGAGATACAAAAGACACTGGTGCCAAAGTTGACAGTTCCCAGAGAATATTGTACAAATACAGAGCTCAAATGCCTGGCTCTGAGCAGACATAAGTAATCGGTCAGTGACAGAATCAAAGTGTTAGATCACCACTTTATTGCTTCCAGAAGACGTAAAACAGAAACCAACTGATCCCCAGATAGACCTATATAAAATAATTTTTACTTCTATCAGGTAAGTGCAAACTCCTTTTTCTTCCATTTCCCTCCCTCAATAAGAAGTACATTAAAATAGCAGCTTTTGACTAGAAATGCATCTCAGAAGAGTTATGTAAAGAATTAACTTACCCATCTACAAGTCCATGCTGCAAAATAAGTCTCTGAGCCTCTTCTCTAGATATTTTATGATGAAACCACGACTGAGATCTGTGTATAGCTGTAGAAATAAAGATCTTTAAAAAATGTTTTGCCTTTACTGAAAGAACCAGCTATTGCATTTCTCTGGCAATTAATTAACTCACACATACCCATGTTAGACATGGCAATAGGACTACCATGTGAGTTGAGTCGTAGACAACCTCTCCTCTGTATAAGAGAGAAGTAAAAACATGATTTCAAAGCTATTTTTTATCAGAAAAACAAGCAGACAAACAAAAACAACTCAGAAAATACTATTCTGATAAAACAAAGTTGTTGATACCCGCCACACTAATCCTTCTTCAACTGCAACTGAAAGGGCTTCTGTTGGATTGTCTATAATTCTGCTTCTGTGTCCTGAGAAATCCATTGCAACCAAAGAATTTTCTGAAATGCTTCTCTGCAACAAAGAAAACTAGATTTAGTTTGTTTATTTTTAAAAAAAATCCATCATTTAGAAGTCAGCTTCTGAAAAAACATTACGTTTTGTAAGTGATGCTTCAAGTATCTGCAGTGTTTTCCATCAGAGCCAAACTCATTTAACCCGAGGAAGCATTTGTAATTCCAGTGTTGCTGCAAATGGCAATTTTACAGGCTGGCAGGAGAGATCATCTTTTTGCCTTACTGCAATGGATGATAAGTGCATCAATTTACCCGAAACTCTATTTATATATTTAACTATAACAAGCCCTTTGCATGACAAAACAGGTCAGGAAACTGTTAAGCTGTCCAAGTAACAAAAAAAATGAGAAAATAAAAATTCTTATGCATAACCATCAAATTAACAAAGATTTGGAATATTTCATTATAAATTTCATAAATTTATATATTTTTAATATAAAATTTCACTCAAAGTTTACTGGATTTTACAGACTTAACAACTGTAGATCTGTTACACTTTTTCTCCTCATGAAGATCATTTGTAGCAATAGAATAAAACCACCAAAGTTTGACAAAACAGTCTTAAAACTCATCAAAATATTTCTCAGAAACTAAGGTTTACAAAATCAAGTTTAATACAGATTGTAATGGCTCAAATGTTTGCAGGTACTGGAATATCGAAAGATTAAAAGAGCATTCTAGCATTGTGTAAGTTAAAGTAACACCTGGCACACAAGAGGCCCAGATTTCTGTAGGGCTAGCAAAGCTTCCCAGTCCAAAACCGAAGCAGATGTTTTGTTCCTGTTTGGTGACAAGCATGAATGCAACTAGAAATTACAGTTAACTGTAATTCTTGACACTGTAAGCTAAGGTCTGCCCGAGTAACTGTAACCTGTAAAGAACTTTGCTAAAGTAAAAACCATGGGTGAAATAAGAGAAAATATTTGTCTCTAGGGGAGTGGAGGGAACTCCTTGTAGCTGACATGGTTGTGAGTTATTGAGGAATGTGAAACATGGAAGTGGCTCCCCTGTGAAGTATGTTCCTTAGCTTGTGCACTTAATTCCCAAGTTATCCAATTTGCTGTTTAATTCATGAATTATGCACAAGTATGAAAACAGTGCCGTGCTTAATATTGCTTATAGATTCTGCCTGTGTTAGAAGCTACGTGAGTTAAAAAAGCACGCAATAGCGTAAGAGAGAATCGGTAATGGCTCCCAGATCCATTATAAAAGCAGCAGCTGTCTATTGTAACATCTTCACATAACAGGGAGTGTAGACATAGTCCATGTATTGATCACAATTTTGAAACCATGCTTATTAGCAATATCACTGAAAACTAATTTTTTTAATACCTGTAACGGCAAATGCATGTTTTAGGCATTTTAACAGCAAGAACTACAATAAAAGCTCAAAAAATACACCATAAAATCACTGTCATGATTTCTTGCAACATGTAATTTTTACTCAATTTAGCCAACAAAAAACCACAAAAGTGATATAAATCATCCATGAAAAAGTCTGAAATCAATACTCCTAAAGACCTGGGATGACATATTAAAGAAAAGGACAACCTGATCCAGTCCCAACTATCCGACTGAGGAGATGGACACAGCATCTAGTACAGGCTGCTGTCCTCCAAAATCCAGTTCTGCCAAATTACAGTGCTCCTCTGAAGTTCAGTCAGTATTGCATCAACTGCAATTCATCTCAAGTACTTAACATTTCATATTTAAAAAAATAAAATGGAAGTATTACTGTACACCAAAAAGGATTTGTTACAGTTTTCTTATCCAGCACTTAGAGCATGTGTATCCTTAAACACTTTGCTTCTTTTTTAATGCATTTATAGTACTGCTGCTCTGTTTCTAAAATCCTCTTTCCATTCTTTTTGACTGTGATAATAAGCCAATGAACTCTCAAAATACTCGTGATTTGACAAAGGGAAAAAAACTCTTAATTGGTCTGAACTACCTGATTGGCATTAAGTAATTAATTAGTTCTATAGTCAACCCTGACAGCCCTAAATATTTCAGCAAACATTTGCACATGCAAAGATTTGCAGGATCAGCTCAATAGCATAACTGACACAAGTTACTTAAAAATAGCATGGCAGAAACATTGTATTTATTCATGGAACTACTGCGGGACATACCATAGGTGTAATATTCAAAAGGCTGCAGCCACTTCTACCTTGATATGGTTGCATGTAATTCTGATACAGCTGCATCCCATACTAAAACCAGAAAATAACATGGTTAGCATTTTAAATTAGAAACCTAAGCCAAGTAAACTGTTTTTCCCAGATGTAAATAACAACACATGCTTTTCTTTACCATTAAAATTCAGGGACAAATACTGTTGGGATAAGGAAATGCACATTATCATCACTGTTGCTGCTGCCTTTATAAATGTACACTCTGCACTATATACTACTATTTTGTCACACATAGACCCATATTAAAAGCATACTAAAAACATTCTTGTGTATTCCTATTGTTTTGTTCAATATTACCCAACAATCTCAATGATTTCAGCATGGTTGCATACAAACATATGCTTACAGTTATGTATATGCAGGACTGAGGCTTCAAGACATCATCCCATTCCCTACAATGATTTCAGTAATTTGGTCTCTGTTTATCAGGATGAAATACAATAAGCTTTCACGTTTCAGAATACAAAGTTGATATTGCTATTGCATGGGAACTTAGACACTCCTCTACCACACAATATCAAAATTTCACAGAGTAAACTTCAGCAAGAAGCTAACTCCACACAGAAAAATTACCTTAAGCAACCTAATTGCAGTCATCCAACAGGTCCTACTTTGTTCATCATCTGCACAGAGTTGTTTCAGGTCTCTGGTTCCTCCTGATTTGTTAGGCTAGAAGGCCACAGCACATTTTTTTAGCATTAATGCATATCTTGAAGATAATACCTGTTGAAATAAAAGCCACTAATTCTCCTATTTTATAAGAGACAGCTGAATATTGTTTTCAGAAACCTTAAAGAATCTTCAGCTTACCTAAAAATTGTGGCTTACTTTAATATGTATCAGAATAATAAGGTTGTACCTTAAAGCAGAATCCATAGATTGTTGGTGCTCCAGAAATCTTTTTGCCTGTCAAAGACATGTACATATCACTATTGCTGAATTCACAGAAAAACTGCAGATGCCTTGGTTCCTAAAAAGAAGAGCAATGTACTATAGTTAGACTATTTTTAGCCAGCCTCTCCAGATAAGAAACTCAGGATATATAGTAGTTATCCCATTCTAAAATAGTCTTAACATACTGTAGTTTTAACTCTGACATCATGAAATCTAGAAAGAGACAACTCAGTGTTAATTTCATAATGCAGAGAAAAAACACATCGAACTAGTCAGAGTTCATTCTTCCAGAGAGGGAGAAAAACCAAAGCACACGTGATGATACTTCTGGGAAAATATCCACTAAATTCAAGACACAATAATATTAGAGTAGAAGTCAAGTTTTGAGAACTGTATGCATTTCAAACATCATAATAAGAGGTACTTTCATAATCAGAAAACTGTCCACTACTATTTCTAACCATTATCTCCATCCTCTAAGATGAGCTAAGCTAGGGAAAAAAAACAAAAGATAGTTGCTGAAGGATACAAAAGCAGCTCAATGATTACTCTGGCAGTTAACACAGAAAATTCAGAACAAGAAAAAACTTTGGTTTAAATGGTTTATGTAAAAGATGTCTCAAGTCCAATGTACCCTGTTTAACATTATCAGGTTTAAAGAACTGCCACCAAAAAGTTCAAATAGTAAAATGGAAAACTGTGCAGTGACAAGATGTGAGAACTCTCAAAATCTTCCTGTAAAATCCCTTTATACACGGGGGTTTTTGTAATTTTACATAATGAAGTAAGACAACCACTTTTCAAAGCATCTACTTACACTTCAGCATTTAGCTACTAGTTGAAAATTCATTTTTAAAGAGTACTCTGTTAACTGGCTGGAAAAATATTGATCAGAATGAAGTAAAGTTAGGCAAAAAGAAATTACTGTTTTTAAGACAATACTTTTCCAATTTTATATCACTCTAGATTTTATCTATAATAAATATTTTTTCCTTTTTATCATTGTAAGTTGAAATTAAAATTTTTGTTATTAGAACAGATTTTAAATACATACACATATGCTCTAACTTCATTATGTTCTCCAGTTTTGGTTTTGGTTTTTTTTCTTCCCTTACCTTAGATGTACCTTTAGTGGAAAAATAAAGGCCAGATCTTCTCAAAAGAAAGTACAGTTTTTTCCAGGATTTTTTCCCCTGCTCCTTTGCATGCAAATAACCATGAATCTCAGGATATGTGCTGGAGCTTAGGAACATCTGAAAGAAAACACCAGATATGCATTTTTCTTTCCATCTGAAACCAGCTTTCTATTTCTCTAAGGTACTCAGACAGAACTAAGGGGAATAACCCCCTAAATCCAGTATCATACCACAGTAATTCAATTATGATTGCATCAAATCCCATAAAGAGTACCTCTGACTTAAGACGTGTAGAATGTTACACAACTCCAAGGTATGCTAAGCAAGTTACATATTTATATAGAACATATGGTTTGAAATGAGAGCATTAGTTATGCAATATGTTGACTTCAGCAACAAAACCAGTGTTAAGAAGTTCTGATCCCATGCCTCAGACCCTATTTATATAAAACTGCAAATGAATGCTACCAACAGAAGAAGAAGGAAAAAAAAAAAAAAAGCTACCTCTTGTCCCCCTGTGTTACAAACCAGATAAAGGAACTGATCCGAGTTAAAATTAATTCAGCAAACAAATCACAAAAACTGAATCACAAACCCATGCAGGTCAGGTAGACGCTGCCATTTTCAAAAGGAGAAGACAAAGGAGGGATCCGACGTGGTGCCTGAGCAGCAGCTTTAGGAGCCAAAACTAGAAGGTGGGCCAATTATCAAGACAGCTGCTCAAGATATTCAATGGCTTCGCTTTAGCCATTTCAACCAGACATTGTCAGAGTGCAACACAATTGTTATCTAGCAAGATACAGTTATCTTAGCAAAGACCAAGTTCACAGTTTTACTCAGACTGCAGAATAAAACTGCAGAAGTACCCATTAAAAGCTGGCAACCATATTAACTTTATGCTAATTCCATGAAACGCATTCATTTTTATTACTCTTCTTCTTTTAATAAAACTTCTCAGAACAATGACTCACATCTAAGCATACTAACCTAGAATCCTTCAATTTCCATATATGCAAAGTAACCAATGTCATTACTAAGCTCTTCAAGGAAAATTGTCCCAGGCTGGTCTGTAGTATCATAAATGCTATCTAGACTTATACAGAGGTAGGGAACAAAAGGTTTTCTGATTGGCACCTGCAGTTTCTATTGCTGCATTTTCCTCCTGTCCATTGCCACTTCCAGAAAATCTGATTTGAGGACTCAAAGCAACAGATTACCAGGCAAGAGACAGAATGGCCAGTACAGGACTGAAGCAAAATAACAAAATTAATGTGATTTTGGAAGCACACCAAGTTCTTTAGACACTAAATAATGCAGTTCAACCAAGAAACATAAGGTTGCTTTCACTTTTATTGTTTCCCTATCTTGCAGTCTAAATTCAGCTGGTGTGAATGCAGTAACATGGGCAGGCTTTGCTTGACAGGGGAGTGCCCTAGCTCACAACAAAGAATGCATTATGAATAACTTCACCACTATTCACCTGAATAGTTAAAATTACAGTAAGACTAGGCACATCGCTCTGCAGTGCTACTGGCACACAGCTGTGTGCAAATGCAGTTAAGCTATTTCAGCCACACTGAAGCAGATGGGCAGGTTCTGGTAGGTGCTCCAGCCTGTTAATCTCCTCATTTGCTATGAATGAAAGGTTCACTGATGGCAAATATAAAGGCTGAGTTGAAGAAGTATTTTAACTCCATAAACAAAGTCAAATGGAAGCTTTAGGAAAATCTAAATGAGTCAATATATGTAAAAAAAGAACAGCATCTTTTTAGGCTTTAGTATCTCTGCTTAACATGAAAGGAGTGGTTGGCTCGCAGCCTGCACAAGTGTCTTTCCCAGGATTTCTGCCACAAGAGCCTCAAACCAGAAGTGCTGTCATGAAAAACACTTTTCTTACTCAGCAGACCAAAGTGGAATACAAAATACAAAGCTCAGCTTCAACAGTCATCGTTGTGCCCATCCTATCAATAAAAATAAAGTAGCAACAATGCTAGGAAAAAGGCAATCCCAGAACCATCTTTGTCTTTCTAAGACAGCTGAGGAGTGTGAGAAAATACAACATGAGCAAGCTGAAGTTAAAACTAGTAAATGTCAGAAGGAATGAGCAGTAAAAATATTTCAGTCAGAACTGAATACAATAAACACTGAAAACTAAAGATAGTAGAAAAGATAACTACACTAGGATTTTTGTTCTGGGTTGGTTTTAGTAGGATTTTTTGTTGTTGTTTTGGTTGTTCATTTGTTTTTTGTTTTTTTAATGAAGGTACATGCAAATTTATTACTGGGGGAATGGATCCCTGTTCATACAGGTAATCAATATACGATTAATATAAGAAAAATAAGTGTCCTGGGTTCAGCAGTAGCAGCCATTTTTCTCCTTCTTAGTAGCTGGTGCAGGGCTGTGTTTTTGACTTTCAGCCTGGGAACGGCGCTGGTAACACCAATGTTTTTAGTTACTGCTTAGTAATGTTTAGTCTGACCAAGGACTTTCTGAGCCTCATGCTCTGCC
This sequence comes from Ara ararauna, assembly GCA_028858755.1. NCBI lineage: Eukaryota > Metazoa > Chordata > Aves > Psittaciformes > Psittacidae > Ara > Ara ararauna. Next base: position 28,714,073 of record CM054381.1, on the reverse strand, counting down.
AGGGAGGAGAGGAAGCCGGGAGGAAGCAGAGACAGGGCACCTGACCCAAACTGACCAAAGATGTATTCCATACCACAGCACGTCATGCCCGCTATATAAACTGGGGGTAGTTACCTGGAAGGGTTAGATCACTGTTCAGCTAAGCTGGGTATCCGTCGGTGGGTGGGGAGCGGTTGTATTCTCTTACCTTGTTATTTGCCTTGTCATTTGCCTTGTCATTATTATTATTGGTGGTAGCAGCAGTGGTTTATGTTATACCTTAGTTACTGGACTGTTCTTATCTCAACCCGTGGGAGTTACACTCGTTTGATTCTCCTCCCCATCCCTCTGGGAGAGAGGGGGGAGGGGAGGGGGGGGGAGTGAGAGAGAGACTGCGGAACTTAACTGGGAGCCGCACTGCCGCACACTCGGGGCAGAGGGAAGGCAGCAGAGCTGGCTGCGCGCAGCCTGCAAGCCGGTCTGAGTTACAGCTGGGCTTAAACCATGACAATAAGTCCTTAATATAGTAACATGAATTGTGGAGAGTTAAATGGTGGTATGCTGCAGGCAGGGATTACTGGTCACATGATACGCAGAAATAAGCTTGCGTCCTCTCTCCCATGCAGTGAAATACATAACATGATTTGTAGGGTGGTGTCAAATGTCACCATGTCTTTCAGATAGTAGCATATGACAGCATCAAGGACTCAAGTATGATTTGCTTAGCTGTAAAACCAACCAATTTAAAACCAATCTGAACAAAAACCAAAACAAAATAAATGCCTTTTGTTGGTAGAAACCCAAATCAATCAACAGATGAAAAAACAGAACAGGAAAAAGCATTGCACTGTCTCAGATTAATATGATAATAAAAAAATCAGAAATTCTAGATGTCACTAAATGCAATGAAGTTTGAGAGCCATACACATAACTATAAACCTGATTTGTCTGCACCTTCAACATTTTTTAATGAAAGACTGGTTGCAGTAGCAGACAAAATATTTACTAAGGTGGATGCTTCTCGAGCACTTACACAGTATTTTTGAGAGTTAAAGAAGCCATCATTTTCCTAAGGCTCTGTGAATCAAGTTTGAATTTGATGACTGGTTTCTTCAAAGATGTGATGACAGTTGGTGATGATCCAGCCCAATGCTACTGGGAATGAGCAGGATTTTCCCCTGAACCAGCTGATAAATTCTAGGGCACCAAGTAGTTCCAGTGAAGAACTGTTACTGATTCTCAGTATTGTCTCCTATTGATTTCAGTCAGTCTGAGAGTTTTAGACTTGCAGAAAGGCCAGAATAGCCTAGAATGGAAAATGCAGAAAGGCAGACTGGAACATGCTGAGGAGATCGACAAGAGACTGAAATTCTGTGCATGGCTATTTCAGCCTGAAATCTGGAACAGAATCAGATGGGAAACTGGTCAGGGAAAGAGAGACTTTCTGTGGCAGAATGGTTAGAGAAAGAAAGCTTGACTCTTAAATCTGTGAAGACAGAGAATGAGAACAACTAAGAACATGGGGGGCCAGGGCAAGAGATGACAATGGCGAAGGCCAAAAGGAAAAGCCACTATCAGGAATTCTACCTTTCACAAAATGATGAGTGCCTGACTTGGTAATCCTGCTGTGTCTTTAACTTAATTTTTGCATATATAAAATTTATTTTGTTATGCATATTTAGGAAAGACATATGTTCTTTAATATATCCTACATCAGGTGCAAGGTTCTTTTTATTCCTCTGGAAGATAGGTTGGACATGTGCTGTCTACAATAGTTTTTTCTAATGTATTCACTAGACATGCATATACAGTGTTGTCTCAGAGCAGCCATATTCTAATAAATATGGCTTCTAATTCTAACAGTGACACAATTTTTTTTTAAGCTATAAGTCAGATCTCTTTTTGGTATATACAGACATTTGGTACACATCAGACCTAGTAATTTTACTTAGCACATGTTAAAAGGATAGGAGACAAATAAACTGGGGTTTTTTTGTTGTTTTGAGGCTATTCAGATGTTTCGACTTAAAGTCATCAGCCAAAATATTCATTTTCAAAGAAAGTCAAGAAAAACATACTTGAAAAATTTTTTCCTTGTTCACCGCTAAATCCACAAAAAACTATAGAAGTATCAGAAGTGATTTTTTAATCACTTGTAAGCAGTGAGTTGTTAAAACTAATGTCTCTCTTGATACTTGATCAAGCACATTGCAAATAATAATGCAAGACTATTAACTTGTCTTAATGAAAGTTTCCAAGGATACAGCGATTGGCTGTAAGCAACTAACCCAACAGCTTCTGCTGAAACGTGCGTGATGACCGCACAATTCACGAAGGTATTCTCTACCTTATGCCTCCTAAGTTTAATTTAACAAAACACAATTAAACAGATAATACAACATAAAATAGCAACAGAGGAGTGTTCACAACAAATTTTTCCACCTATCAAAATGGGATGTAACCATTACCTATTTAGAATGATTCTTAATCTTACCCACAAGCTCTGCACATTCGCTATATATCACATATGGGCAAGAGTATCTAAATCAAATGTTTATGTTAGACTGCAAAATCTATTTGCTATTTGGGTAGCAAAAGTGAACCAATTTTCATTAGATATGCAGCATCTGTACAAATTACAAATTTTTTATTTAGGTTTGTAAAAATTATTTACAGAGTCCAGTATGTGTCGATTAAATTTAATTTGAAACATTTTTAATCTATTTGGGGTTAGCTTAACCTCCTGACTAACATCCACTTTTATAAGGATATAACTTTTTAATACAGAGGAATGGTTTGAGAATTAGTTGTTTAATGTTTTTCATTTAGTGGTGGATGCTAAATTTGTATTTATTATATAATTAAAAAACCCCCAAACACCTAGTTTTAATATTTCCTTTAGTTTTACCTTAAATATCTTGCTTTATGTTGCCCTTCTAATCAGTCTTTATCTCCAAGACTCACATATAGGCTTGTTGTCTTTAGACCAATGAAAGTTCTATTAATTAATTTTTCTAGTGACAAGCAAACAAGAGTGATGAGTATGTTTCCACCTTTATTACTCATTTTTCCCCTCTTTGGGAAGTAAGACGATGATCCCTGATATGGTCATTCTGTGAAATTATTCCCACTGTAAATCAAAACCTTGTGTCCACTTAAAAGATGACTAACACGGAGTGACCTACTATTTTTTTTCCCAAAGGCTACAGTAGCCTTCAAGCTAACAAATCATACTAGTCAGTCTAAATTTTCTACTCATTATGTTTAACCATTTAAGTCTTTTTTTATATTCAATTGTACCACATTACCATTTCCTCGTTATTCTACCAATGCCTGCTGTTCAGTATATGCCAAGTACTGCAGCACTCCACCTTTTTAAGGAAACAGGGTGTTTCACCTGAAATAGCCAAAAAAGGCATTAATCATTTTTACTTCATTTTCTGGTTTGACACTCTATGATTCTGAAAGAATGTGTAAGTTTCCAAGTGTGGTCATACAATAACTGTCTAGAAGGGACAAACCACTTCATATCTCCTAAGGAAAAAAAATTATTAACCATATTTTGAGTTATTCAAAACCTAGGAACAGATCCAACAGTGACAAAGAATTATGCTCACAAAAAAACAGGCAATGGAAAATTCTAAGCTATGCTGGCTCATCTTCATTGAAGATTACATACCTGTAATATCCCAGAGTGGCTTACAGCTGCATGAGTCTCACTTGGAAAAGATATCATATGATCTGGAAAAAAGCTCTGCAACGATAACAATCTGTATCAAAATTCAACAAAAATAAATATAAAACTTATCTCTTTTGGATGTAAAATTAAAGTTATCCATGCCCTGCACTACAGATTCTCCGATCCAGTAATTCACATTTACCTTACTATCATTCCTAAATTTGTGGCATCTGATGTATTATTTGCTGAAAACCTTAAAAATTTTGAGGAAACATCAGCAGTTTCTGGCAGCAAGAGGGTTTCATACACCAGTGCTTGGCCCTTAGTGCTGTTTTTCTAGTAGTAATTTCTGGCCCTGTAGACGTATAAGAGTTGCCTGGGGGTTCAATGCGCTGCAAAGTATGGGTAATAGGAACATAGTTTTCTATTGCTTTCCTTACACTAGAAACCCAGCAAAATATTTTGGAATAACTTCCATTAATAGAGAATAAGTCCTTTCAGTTTTATCTAACTGTCCACTTTGTGTATGAATATCAGTTAAATCTGATTATATCAATACAGTATGGTTAAAAAGCCCACATTTAAAGTGCCAATTTCATTATCAAGGAAAGCTCAAGGGATAATTTATGGACGGACCTGCAGCTGGGGAGTTCAATGCAGTCATGCAAATATGAACCAGCCAAGAATCTGATCATTACTTATGAAGTTTTCTCAAGGTCTGGACAAGTTTGAAGCTAATATTCCCTTGACCATCCAATGTCCAGTGACCTTCATTTTTAATAAAACTGAACTATAGGCAGGATTGATTCATACCAACTCATTTCTCACAAAGTGTCCCTGCTACATCTGGGTGCACAGTACCCAGAAGAATGACTCAACAGAAACAGTAAGGTATCTGATCAACCACAGCTGCTTATGCTAGTCATAGCTGCATGTCTGCCACACTCCACAGCTGGTTCCACTCACTGGTTAACCAACACACTTTTTTGAAAGCTTCTCAGCTAACCTTAGACTCTCTCAAGCTTAGAATTTTTCCCTGGCACTATGATACCTCTGTGCTGGGGAGTACATGATTTGCCCAGAGAAACACAGGTGGAGAAAGAAAAAAGACTCAGATCTCTTGGATCTTTTGTTATCTTAATATTTACCTTTTCATCCTTTTCACAGGAAGATAATTTGAGTTCCCTTCCACTTTTCACCTTTCAAGTCCTCATACATTTCTGCTATTTCTCCCTTTGACATCTGAAACAAGCTGGCTTTATAAGAGACAGCATTAGGAGTGATCCAAATACACCATGCATTTGAGCAATCAGATGGTGAATTTCTCCAGCTGAGCCAGGACTGCTTCCATGGCCTTTGCCATCAGCCACGGTCTGAATTAGCAACACAAACCTTTGGCAACATCCTTGAGTTATGAGTTGTCTCTGCTCTCCTTCCACTCCTTACATACACTAACTCTGGCTTCACTTCCACTTATTCATAATAGGTTATGGCTGTTCACAGCCTTTTGTGTCAGCTGTCATGTAGCTGCAGCTGTGAGAAGCTGCCATTGGGCAGTACTGGCCCATAACATTCGATTTTCACTTTAAGAATAAAATCTATCTTTGCTACAGACGTCCCTCCTCACACTGCTTCATTTTATGTTTTGTTGTCACTTGATTGAAACTTCACTCAATTTCAATAACTTTATTTTGTTGCACGTCTATGTGCAAACTTCAATAAAGTTAAGCCCATGTCTGCACAAATGCCCCCTCACCCCCCAAAAACTAGATGTATGAACGGGAATGTTTTACAATTGCAACAAACGGACTAGACAACAGTTACATGGCCAACTCCTATGTTCCTATAGCTCATATATTCCCTCCCAGTTACTCCTTTTGACTCACTAATAGCTTTACACTCTGCCTATCCATGTGTAACAGAAAAGACTCTCTTGCAACTACAGCAATTGCACCACTTCACAGATATAATGTCAGGACTTACCAGTGGATTTTTAAAAAATTCATACTTGGCATAATTTTTTCTAAAATACAGTTTATTTTCTTCTTCCATTACCCAGTTTGACTGGACTTCCATTATTAATTCATGGTCCTCTATAGCTCTTCCTGTAAGAAAACCCAAACAAATTAAAATAAAACCAAACCCCACATAACCTTCACCTTAAGAGCCTAAGAGTAGAATGTGAAAACACAAAGGTCAGGTAATAATAATATTATTATATTAATTTAAACAAATACAAACAATGAAACAAGCAACCTGAACACTTATGTCCATGTTACACCAAACTGCTGTTCCACCTCAGTAGGGCCCAACTTCTGAGGTAGGTCACACATGGGTTATTTTTGTTTGTGCTTTGTTTCCTTTACAGGGGCAGCTGAAGGCTTTATTCTATTGCATGGCCAAATCCACATTCTCCCTGCAGCAGCCAGGCAGCTCCTGCTGGGTGATGCGTGGGGCAGCGGGCAGCAGGCAGCAGACCACTTCAGCCATTCACTCAGCCTGTCTGGGGTTTCTGTTGGAAATGTCTTCCTAGCAGCTGTAGGACTAGCATATGCAAAAGGAATGGTAAAAATAAGCTGTGAAAAAAATAAAAACCAAAACAAAAATAACCTACAAAGTGAATCCTAATGTGTAGTTTGTCTTTGCAGTGGGGTGAGGGGAAGAAAAGGCAAAGAATTCAGTTACTTGTAGCACAGCACTGGCAAACAGAATCAGTATTCTCACTGCTTTAGACTGTTTCTGCCATTTAGATTCTTGAGTTTTTCCACTTTACAGCAATACGAAACAAACTTGAAGTAAAGACATAGAATTCAAGGACTTTCCTGTAGATGTGTAGTGCATGTTGACACATTGCATGCTTTGAGTAATGCAACAGGACTACTCAGTGCAGGAAGTTAAGCATATATCCTCAAGACTATGCATATATGCATAATTTGTGTACAATATTACTTATACTGCATATCCCCCCCTTTTTTAATATATTTCATCAGCTTATGAATTGATATTACAAAAAAAAAAAAAAAAAAAAAAAAAAAAAAAAACCAAACTAAACCAAAAAAAAAAAAAACCACCACAATGGACATGCTTCCAAATGAGTACACAGTGTTTGTGGCCACTTGTATTTTGTTGTGGACTCAAACCAATGAGAACAAGATGGAATTGAACAAAGTTGTAGATTTTATTTAAATGATCATTGGCACCTCCAAATTTAAATTACACTCCAACAATGAGTTACAGGTTAAGAATAAATTTGACTTCTAAACTGATGTCTCTCTGCTAGTTAGGGGGTTTCAACATCCAATTCTGATCATGGTTTCAACAGGAAAAGGCAATTAAAAATTCATTATAAAAACCATGCAACTTACTATTTTCTGGTCCTAATTTTCTAATTCCATTTTCCCCACTTGGAGAAATTTTATTAGAAATTGTTTTTAGAAGTCCTGACAGATAACATAATAGTATCCAAAAAAACCCACCAAAACTTAATTAAGCATAACATTAAATTAGTATAAATGGTAAATTGTTGCAAGTGGTCCTGACTAAACAAATAGCCTAACTTTCATAAAGTGTAGTGTGGACAACATTCTAAGAGATAAAAATCAATCCTCATTTGAAATCATTAAAACCCCTTTAGAACCAAAATATCTTTCTATTGGTCTTTTCTTGCCATCTTAGTCACTGCTTCATGCTTCCACACTGTCTAATCTGTTGGGTAACAGCTTTATTGTAGCACACAAATCTATAAGCTTCTTCAGGAAGTTTCCGGTTAGCAAATTTAGAGACAATACACTCATACAGCAAAATTCCACCTCAGTGGGAAAATACCAAGCTCATAACTGGTATAAGACAAAGAACTCTGATGATCAAGTAGGGCAAAGTTAAAACTTCCACTGAATTTAACTCATTTCTGAGCCCATAAAGACAGAAATTAAGGATGCTACATAAAACTCACATATTGTAAATGGATTAAATGAAGCACACAAAACCAAATAACAAAAAATAGCACAAAGAAAATGAGACATTTAAAAATGTACATGCTGCTCTACTGCAAAATACATTCTTCAGATGCAAGAGACACTAAAGAACTGAAGCTTTTACTCAAAACTAGCATTTTTTTTTTTCCTTTCAATTTTAGAGACAGAAAGTGCTCCTCTGGAATGACATTTAAAACTCTTAAATGCTTGGCATTGTGACATTTAAGAAAATACCATTTCCTCAAGACTTACTTCTTGGTACAAAAATAAGAAATTCTGCATCACTCCAATGGATGGGTAAGGCTGCTGGTATTTCTTTATTTTTAAGGTAACGTATCACAGAATATTCTACAGTTTATTCAACTTACTTTCTTGAAGGAACCAAAACACTGAGTCAGCGTCCTCCAAAACACAGCCCTCTAATCAAATCCCTAAACGTTGCCATGAAAAAGCCACACTTTGGTTTACTTAGATAATTTTTTCTCTTCCAGCTAAATTACAAAGTTTCTGCCTCCTTCTCTACCATCTCTTTATTACTACAACCTCTAACATGAGGATCACCTTCTCCAAAACAGAGTCTCCTTAACTATGGAAAATAACTAAAGCACGTGAAAGAAGATTTAATATTGAAATCTATGACAGAATGCATTTCAAATGGTCTATCTAGCCACTCGAATCGGGGAGGGGATTAAACCAAATAAAAACCAGAAAATCCATTGCTCAGTACTATTGCACAGATAATGCTTTGTGAGCCTTCCCACAGGCCACCTAAAAGAATGCAGATAGTGAAATCAAAATGAGACAGTGAAACATAACAATCATGTGCCTGGCCAAGGCACTGTCGCCTACTCATGGAGGAATCCTAGAATGCAAGCCTATTGAGCTGCAGAAGCAAAATGAAAAATGTCTACAGTCAACACAAAATTTTCTCACTAGAGAGGAAAAAATTCAGCATGAAGATAGTACTTTCTTTCAAAGGAGAACAGCTATGGAAAATTTCTGTTTTCACAGCCTGCCCTGTCTGTATAGGGGAATTATGTGGCCCAAACACCAAGGTACCTGGTGGTAGGGATGATATGGCATCATCCAAATCCAGGCATACCTCAGCAGCCTTTAATAATCTCAGACAAGGTGAAAAACATCCAAGAATTCATTGGAATTCAGTAGCATGGGACAATAGGACAAAGAGGGAATATACCAGAAACACACAGTTCTGAAATACATTGAGATTTATAGTGCTGTAACAGTTCTTGTACTTCAGATAGTTGAAATAGAGCCCAGCCTACTGCAAAACTTTGGAGGTGGGTAGGAAGACTGAGCATCCCAGGTGATGGGGCAAAGGCAGTGGGTTGTGATGGGTGCCAAAAGGCAGGCAGATGGAGTACACCAGTCAGTGCCTCAGGGAGGTGGTGCACGTGGAGGAACCATCTCACCTGCCCACTTCCCAAGTCAACATCACCTGGTCAGTGCTTGCCATGCAGCATAGTGAGGACACAACATGCTTAATGTACAACAATACAGCTCCACACTAAAAGGCATATAGAATTGTGAAAACAGGAATATACAGACTGTGGATTTATGCTTTGGTTTAGGTGAAAATTTTTTTTCCTTCTTTTTTAACTTTCACATGCAGGTACCTCCACACATGCAGGTACCTCCACACACTCAGAAATGAGCGAACACTCCAGTGATGTAATTAATGTCTGTCTTGATTAAAAGCAGAATACTGTGCTCAGCTCACTAAGATTCATGCAATTATATCCAAATCAGGAGTATTCAGACAGCTGTTAGATATTAAAGAAAATGTTCACTAATTAATGAATGCATTATTAATCCCCTTAATACTGGAATTTACATAAACATACACACTCACAGTATTTCTCCTTTCTATATCCATTTGTTTAAGTTGGGAACAGAAAAAGACTGTCCAAATTTCCATGGGTAAAATACACAAAAGAATAAAAACCAGCAAGCAGTGCAAAAGTAAATCATCATCTGAAAAATATTTGTTCACACTACTCATCCAGTACTTAAGAATATACTTAAAGCAAGTCAAGATCAATATGTTAAGCTTTTCAAACAAAACCAATCTAACATTGTCATAAAAATAAATCCATTATTCTTCAGTATCATTAAAAACATACAAGAAAACCTTTCCAACCCTAACTATTCTATGATTCTATGTTGTTCTTAGCAATGTTGATTTGCCATTTTTAAGAGCAGGTTTAGACTGGATATTAGGAAATTTTCTTTACCAAAAGGGTGATCAGGCACTAGAACAGGCTTCCCAGGGAGATGGTTGAATCACCATCCCTGCATGTGTTCAAAAACTGGCCTTTAGTGACATGGCTTAGTGGTGGACTTGGCAGTCCTGGGGTAGAGGTTGGACTTGATGATCATAGAATCATAGAATAGTTAGGGTTAGAAAGGACCTTAAGATCATCTAGTTCCAAACCCCTCTGCCAGGGGCAGGGACACCTCACACTAAACCATGCCACCCAAGGCTATGTCCAATCCAGCCTTGAACACCGCCAGCGATGGAGCATTCACAACTTCCCTGGGCAACCCATTCCAGTGCCTCACTACCCTCACAGGAGAGAATTTCTTCCTTATATCCAATCTAAACTTCCCCTGTTTAAGTTTGAACCTGTTACCCCTTGTCCTCTCACTACAGACCCTCATGAAGAGTCCCCCCACCAGCATCCCTATAGGCCCTCTTCAGAAACTGGAAGGATGCTATGAGGTCTCCACACAGCCTTCTCTTCTCCAGGCTGAACAGCCCCAACTTTCTCATCCTGTCTTCATACAGGAGGTGCTCCAGTCCCCTGATCATCTTCCTGGCCCTCATCTGGACTTGTTCCAACACTTCCATGTCCTTTTTATGTTGAGGACATCAGAACTGCACACAATACTCCAAGTGAGGTCTCACGAGAGCAGGCTAGAGGAGAAGGATCACCTCCTTCGACCTGCTGGTCACACTCCTTTTGATGCAGCCCAGGATACGGTTGGCTTTCTGGGCTGCGAGCGCATACTGTCGGCTCATGATCATTTTTTCATCAACCAACCCCCCCAAGTCCTTCTCCACAGGGCTGCTCTGAATCTCTTCTCTGCCCAACCTGTAGCTGTGCCTGGGATTGCTCCAAACCAGGTGGAGGACCTTGCACTTGGCATGGTTAAACTTCATCAGGTTGGCATCAGCCCACCTCACAAGCGTTTCAAGGTCCCTCTGGATGGTATTCCTTCCCTCCAGCATAGCAACCGAACCACACAGCTTGGTGTCATCGGCAAACTTACTGAGGGCGCACTCAATCCCACTCTCCATGTCACCAACAAAGATGTTGAACAAGATTGGTCCCAACACTGATCCCTGAGGGACACCACTCGTTACTGATCTCCAGCTGGACATTGAGCCATTGAGGACTACTCTTTGCCTGCGGCCAGCCAGCCAGTTCTTTATCCACCGAGTGGTCCACCTATGAAATTGATATCTCTCCAGCTTAGAGACAAGGATGTCATGATCCTAAAGGTCTTTTCTAGCCTAGTTGAGTCTATTATTCTAAGGAATTATTTTATTTTAGAAATTATTAGTTCATCTCTTCCTAAAATTATGCCCTAAGCACACAAGCAATTTTTATGATTTCATAATCTTAGGAAAAGCAACTTCACTAATGATTTTCTATTGAAATCTTCCAAGAAATCCTCCAGACTGAAGAAAGTGTATGAGCCACTATTGCTCTGGCATGGTTTGTCAAAAGTGTCTTCTTCAACAGTTACTACACTACTCAAACACTACACCACTTAAACACCAGCCACACTATAAAATACAGAAAACACTACTATTTATATAGTAGTGCCATCTAAATCCATTTTTTATACCTCTTCTTCTGTAGCAGTGCTCAACACAGATTTAACTCAGACCTTACTCTGAGCTGGAAGCATCTCACAACTGATACATTCAGTGCAAAAAGTTATAAATATCTTTGAAATGTTAAAAAAGCAACAAAAAAAAACCTGAAAAATGTTTGTGACTGCTTTCACGGGATAAAGGACCAGAAAAGGGCAGAAAATAGCTTTAGCTTTTGTAGTTCATCTTTAAAATATGGCTGTTCAACATAATACAGTCAGAGCTGCACAGTCAAGTTTATTTTAAACAAATGCACAAGTCCAGACTCCCTATATGAATATACAGAAAGAGAGTTTAACAATAGCTTTTAGCCATATATAAATCTCCAGGGGGTGTGCGGGGGGAGGGTTGTTTGGGTTTTTGTTGATGGTGAGTGTTTCTTAAAAAAATCTACAGTACTGGAGTTGCCAGGTATCAGTGCAGTCTCTTCTGAGAATTAAGGACTCCAAAGAGTTTTCTATGTGGTTTAGGATGCAGGAAGGCCCCAAAACATTCTCTTTCTTAAGCCATGCTTTGCACTGGCAGCTGGAACTGCTTTTGAGGTTGCAGAAGTACTATCTTCAGTAACTCTAGTACAGTTAAAGAATAACATGGAACCTTTCAGTGACATGAAAATGAAACCAGATTTATTTTTTTTATGGTATTTGTCTTATAGTAAAGTTTTCTGATATAAAATCACAGAATCATAGTATAGTTAGGGCTGGAAAGGACCTTAACATCATCTAGTTCCAACCCCCCTGCCAGGGGCAGGGACACCTCCCACTAAACCATGTCACCCAAGGCTATGTCCAACACAGCCTTGAACACCGCCAGCGATGGAGCATTCACAACTTCCCTGGGCAACCCATTCCAGTGCCTCACTACCCTTACAGAAACGAATTTCTTCCTCATATCCAATCTAAACTTCCCCTGTTCAAGTTTGAGCCCGTTACCCCTTGTCCTCTCACTACAGTCCCTCATGAAGGGTCCCTTCACCAGCATCCCTAGAGGCCCCCTTCAGATACTGGAAGGCTGCTATGAGGTCTCCACGCAGCCTTCTCTTCCCCAGGCTGAACAGCCCCAACTTTCTCATCCTGTCTTCATACAGGAGGTGCTCCAGTCCCCTGATCATCCTTGTGGTCCTCCTTTGGACTTGTTCCAACAGTTCCATGTCCTTTTTATGTTGAGGACCCCAGAACTGTACACAGTACTCCAAGTGAGGTCTCACGAGAGCAGAGTAGAGGTTCCTTATCAAAACCAAACACAATACAAAACTGAAAAGTAGTGCTTTAAAAGTAAGTAAGATTGTCTGAGTAGAGTATCAGTTCAATACCACATCCCAGCAGTGGATTTCTAAACTCATCTTTTGCTGAGTGAAGTCTTTCATGTGTTCTGTATTTCTTACATCTCTGCAAACATCCCCTTTGTCTTGTATTCATTTATCTTAATGTGTTTTTATACTGCAAAATTACATCTCTACACTTGAAAAAGGTACAGAGACCAGAAGGCAAAACCATAGTTGTAATGTGAAACCATGGATTACACCTTTTAAACTGTGTAGCGGAAAAAGAAGGAACACTGATGATATGGAAGGAGTTCAGAGTGTTTCATTTCCAGCAACTTAAAATACTAAGCATAACATCACTTCAACATAGATCATTGGTCCATAACTGGAAGTTTAGAAGAATGGTTTTGTTTTGCCTTTTAAATAGTCATGTTGCAGAGTTCACAATAGATCTAGCCAAACTGATTGCATTAAAAGAAAATACTGACAGCCTACTTTAATGTTGGTTTTGAATACTGAGTCCTATTTTCCAGATACAATAGCAATGTGTAACTGTTTCCCATCTTTGATGTCAGAGGTTTCACTCAGGTGTGTTGGAAACAGCAAAGCTTTTGTTGTCTTGCTAGACAAGCAGGAAATACCAGTAAAAGATGAAGAACTGACAAAGAAAAGCTAGCAAGAGTGAGGAAGAATTTGCATTGAGAACCTTAAATGGGCAGCATCTTCCAAATCACTCTTACAGATGCAGAAAAAGTAGCGTGAGGCAAATGTACTATAACAAAATGTACTTTATAGCTATGCTTTCAACAAAAAGAGAAACAGAACAACAAGCCCCCAAAAGAATAAATTCACACAAGTCCTCCATCATTTAGCTTCCAAGCCTTTCTATAACAATTGTACGTCTATGGGAAAATGAAAACCAAGCACCTTGTTTACTGCCATACAATTGTATGATATTAATCTTACCTAAACCTGTGTGGGTAAGTTGTTCAAACAGAGTCCAGCTATGGTCATCAATGTAGTGGTTCTTCAGTATCAAGAGCTGACATACATCCCTGGCTGTTATATCACTTGGTACTTCCAAAGCTCTGCTAGTATTGTCTTCACTATACACTTTAATTACCTGCAATAAATAAAAAAGCTAAAATATCCGTAAGTTTAACCTTTGATTCAGTTAGTCCAAATATATTCCTCTCTCATCTTCATGACTGAGACAAGAACCTATACATACAGGATGCAATACTAAAGACAGCAATTTCTCTCTAGTGCAATGGTGTAATTGAGAACAAAACAGCTGAGTAAAGCATATCCCACTTCGAAATTTGGCTACTGGTCATCTTTTGCCACAGGACACTGGAAAGATTGTCGCATTCACTTCAAAAAAATATATAATAGGTAAATAAACCTGGTGAAAACATACATTCTTACATAAGCTAAAGAAGAAACCACAGAGGATAAACAGTGAAACTCAAGAACTCAGTGACTGCAGAACTGTAAGATTTAATAGAGAGTTAGTTCAGAGAACAATAGGATTCAAGAAGTTCATAATTCTATAGACAATAAAACAGGAAATGCTACAGACAGACTTCAAGTTTTCACAAGCAAAAACTGAAGCTATGAGTTAATAAAAAGACATACAAACATACATAAAGAATCAAAAATATCATACATGGGAAAGAATTATCATCATATGATGACCAAAGAAGTAAACAAAGTGTTGTAGAACATGTAGATGCAAAAAATCTTATTACAAATACACAATTTTTATTGTGTTCTATCAGTACTTTTTCCAAGTTTCTTTATTCTACTGGAGGGGGTGTGGAGGGGGGGAAGAAGAGGCAATGAAAACTCTCATGAGTTATCCTGTCATCTTCACTTTTAAATGTCAGTTAAAAGGTTATTTTTCTCCATTGGTACATATTTTAAGAGTCCTTAAGAATGGGTGTCCATAATTTCCTAAGAGGTGAAACTGACTTTGCTGATGCTTAGTTTCAAATGAAGAGGCTGAGGAAGTCTTATTGCAGAGTGACTGTTTGAAAGAAGGCATGACCATTTATATATTTTTTCTGTATTTTCTTTATCTGAAGGAGAATTAATCAAATTAATCAGATTGATCTGAACTGGATAGAACTGATGCAAATCCCCACAGTGACTAAGCCCATTAAGGTCAACATAAAAAGGTTTTTTTCTGGTATAGGAGTAGAAAATAATTTCATATTCCTCACAGCAGTCAAGAAACCCAATACGCTGTTAGAGTTCTCTATTTTGCATTTTTTAAAAGTAAACAAAATACAAACAGTGAAAAATATTGATGTTCCCCACACAAGGATCAACTCCTATCTGTGGTATTATATGTGGGAATAGTAACACATCTCCCAGAATGAAAGAGATGTTTGAGATTTTATTATAAACATAGGCAGATAATCATGAACAGTAGGTATAAAAGATCTGATGCAACATAAACATGTCATAAAAGTCTTCAGACTCAGAAACACACTAAGTTATCAGGTCTAGTATGCAGTACCTTGTATTTTCAAACAAGCATTTTCACTGGAAAGCAGCTCAATGTCATGAGACTGGGAAGCAAATACAACAATTCATCCTCAAGAATCAGATTTATTCCCCAATATTTACATTCCCCAGTAGTGTGAAGCAACAGTGTTATTCATTCTCTACCAAAACAATGAGAGTCTGAATGTCCATCCCCAGTGCAGTGCTTGCTGCATATTGTGCCAATGGAAACACTAAGCAGCTCACTTGCTAGTGACAGTGGCCACAGCAGCAAGGAATTCAGCACAGGTTAAACTACCCTGCCTACCCTGTCTGTGACAAAGCACAGGCATCCTCAAGACAAAGAGCATCAAAGATGTTTTGAATTTATCCCAAAAATCCTCTCAGTTTATTCAATTCATCCATATTCATCAGAATACATCACACACCTTGCCTGGACTTTATACACAAAACCTAAACACAGTTGTGAGCCCTTCATTAGACAAGACACAAATTCTTAAAGACAAACAAACCTGTTATTGTCAGTCAGTCATTAATTTGCTACCTTACTAAATGCATGCTGATTTCAAGCATCTAATGAACAATCAGCAATGTATTGTTGCCCTAACCTGTTACAGCAGCTCCTGCTGTTTTGTGCTAAAGTTGGTAGGTAAGTGAGCAAAGAGCCACAACTTTATCTCCTGCCATGTGCTTCTTTCCAACTAACTGCAAAAATTCTCACTTGACCTCCAACCCAAATCAGGTCAGCTCACCCATGCTTTCTAAACATCAGAACAAGGAAAAAGGACTCCATTTGAAAACCACATAGTGATTAAAGCACCTTGATGGCCTTACTCCACAATCCTGCTTTTCACTATGGAACTACATATATGCCAGTTCTGTTACAAACTTTGGCCCTGTGTATTAGATCAGCATGAAGTCCATGATGATATGCTTTAGTATTTCAGCTAATAAGTGATGACAGCTCAAGAGCTTCACACGATGTTCATCCACCGTTGCCACAACACCAATCTCCAGGATACAGCAACCATTAAAAGTGGTGAAATGTGCCTCTACTCATGAATTGACCACCTCAGAGCAAGACTCTTCCCGCAAAAAGAAGCAGATCTGGAGAAAGTAGATCCAAAGTTTCCACAGGCCTAAGCTGCATCCCACTACTAACATTCAATACAAAACACAAAAAGACCACGTCGATATTGAATTGAATGACCAATACCACCAAAGCAGCCATGGTTGGCTTTCTAAGATGTCTATGCTTTGCCAGCATTCCCAAGTGGGACCGGTTAGCAAGGCAGCATGTTTGCAGTATGGTCATGTTCCATACACACACACCCCCTCCAAACTCCTGCTCCAGTCACACAGAAATGATGTTTTGCAGTCCAGGATAAACCGGTATGAGTTATTTAAAATCCTGCAGTATTTACAGAGGTTCAAATATGAAATTAAGTGTCTAGCGTGCTGTGCTGTGAATAGGGTAGAGGGCTATACTGGTGAGTGGACAAAACAGCACCCCATCACCTTAAAACATGTTCTACTCTGGGCAGCACTGAAGGTCAGGGACAGATTCATTAGCCTCTTCAGTTAGTCTGTATGAGGCTGAATCTAAAAGATTTTACAGGCTAATGTGCCAGAAAGGAGAGAGACACTATAGAAGGGGAAAGAAGAGGAGAGAATCAAAGTGACTTTCCCAGTATTGGACTAGATGACCATTGTAGGTCCCTTTCAACTGAAATACTGTATATCTCAATCATTTCTCCATAATGCCAGGGTGAGAATTCATGCCAGTGCCCTGGCTAAGGACCCTGACAGCATGTACTAGCCACTGTAATTTTCTCCAGGTACTCATCAAGTTAGGTGGTGTGCTTGTTTCACAGCAAGAGCACGTACAGCCCATGCTGAGGCCTTTGACGGATGATTTTTACAGAAACTCTTTTTAAAAGGGTTAAGAGTCACAGTGGAGATGACTACACTCTTATTGCTGAGGAAATAGAAAAAGACTTTTTAAAATGCTGAAGACAGCAGCACAAGTCATAATAATGAGCTGCCTGCGGCCATTCAACTCAGGGAGTGGGAAGCCTTGGTGGTGGCCTTGGACTACAGGAGCACAGCTAAAACAAAACAACATAACAAAAAAACAATGTGAAAAAAAAACCACCCAGAGTTTATAATCTCTGTGAGTATTTTCACTTGGCTTTCTCAGCATAGTGAAATAAATCCTGCACAAGTCTAGGACAATGGATCACCCCCACTCACAGCTATGACACATTGTCTTATAAAACACAAATGCTGTGCCCTTTTTCCTTTCCTTGCAAGGGAGACAAATACAGCTGAAGACAATAGTCATTTAATAGACCCTTCTGAACTTCTGCTACAATCTTATTTTTATGCATTTAATATGATAGTGTAAATCTCATGAGGTAGAGTGACCTCTGAAGGGTTTTTAATTGGAAAAAGTTGCTCATTCTGTGCTTTCTGCTGTGTTGGAAGCAAAGTCCCCAATAGGATTTGCTGGGAATGTATTTGTCCCATGGGGATTAGTTCAGATGAATAAGGATAAATTCAGAATCCCATATTCCCTTGGAAATATGTTGCAATAAATACTTCATTTGCCAAAAATAGGGGATGCTCCAAGAATTAAAGGGTGGCAGGTTTATGCTAAAGATGCAGTTACACTCACCTCCCAAGGAGATGAGGAAACCTGAGTGACCACCTCTTTATTTTTATTAGCAGTTACCATCATGCACTGGGCTGTCCAGTTATCCTCACTTTCTTCTATTCTTTCCCTGAAAATTTGACTAAGAAGTAGCACACAACAAAAAAAATATTAATTGAGGAGTAGCTGTCATCACCATTTTCATTACTTCACACTCTCGAGCTTTGTTCAAGCTATTTAAGGTCCCTTGACTATACCTTTAAGTAGAAAGTTTGAAAAAGTTGCCTCAGCAGTGTTCAAATTTTCCCTTTCATGTCTACTTTATAAATATAAGGAGATTTTAGTTGTTCCCAGAGCCAGAAAAAGAAACATCTCAATAGATTCCATTTAAGCCACTGGAAGTAAGAAATTAGCAACTCCAAGATCATCTTATAAGAGGAAAGCACTAAGCTGAACATGGCAAGTAGTAATCATTTTCATTGCCTATGGGAGCCGGCAAGGAATTACAGCCTTTCTCTTTCCATTTTTCAGTATATTAAAAATCAGCCAAGATCCCAGAAGTATGGGCAATGCATCTTTATCCCTCAAAAAAATTATTTTGTTAAGAAATGTTGCTTTGAAGTAAAATATAGAATCATAGAATCATAGAATAGTTAGGGTTGGAAAGGACCTTAACATCATCTAGTTCCAACCCCCCTGCCAGGGGCAGGGACACCTCACACTAAACCATGCCACCCAAGGCTATGTCCAACACAGCCTTGAACACCGCCAGTGATGGAGCATTCACAACTTCCCTGGGCAACCCATTCCAGTGCCTCACTACCCTTACAGAAAAGAATTTCTTTCTCATATCCAATTCAAACTTCCCCTGTTTAAGTCTGAACCCATTAGCCCTTGTCCTATCACCACAGTCCCTAACGAAGAGTCCCTCCCCAGCATCCCTAGAGGCCCCCTTCAGATACTGGAAGGATGCTATGACGTCTCCACACAGCCTTCTCTTCTCCAGGCTGCACAGCCCCAACTTTCTCATCCTATCTTCATATGGGAGGTGCTTCAGTCCCCTGATCATCCTTGTGGCCCTCCTTTGGACTTGTTCCAACAGTTCCATGTCCTTTTTATGTTGAAGACACAGAATGTAAAATCAATGTTGACAAATATAATATAGCATTTAACACAGAAAAGGAAAAAGGAGACTCTAGCTTTTATACTAGAAAATAATCAGATGGGGAAAAAAGCCCAGAAACTGTTTAAGAGAATAAGTAAAAGAGCACATAAGGCAATCAGTGTGGGAGGAAGGAGGAGCAATAGAAGGCTGGACTCCCCCAAGTTTTCTTTCACACTCAATCATCATCTCCACTACAATAATTAATAATATGTTTCATACACTTTTAAGAGAGGGTGTCCAAGTCTGATTCTTCAGAATTTTCAACCCATCTGTTTTGAAAGTTCCAATCTGCAGAAACAGCACAAACATATGGAAAGACCATACTCTGCACTGAGGAATTTAAAATTTCAAACTAATTCCTAACATGTGAAAGAAGCCAGGTAGATTCAACAAAAAAAGAATCACTCAGCACACAGAGTCCATATTTAGGTGTCTACATCAAAATGGCCTGACATTTACATGACTCTTAATGCTCTCTTACAGCCATTAAGACAGTATGGATAATTAATAATCAGATCTTTAAAAAAAAAAAAAAAATAAAACAGGCCACTTTTATTTATAAAGATACAAGCTCCTAAATGTAGCTTATCATTTCTACAATTATTTTTTCCCCATGAATAAAACATTGCACATTTTGTACTTATATTGCAATTTCAGTCACAGTTATGTTAAATGGAGAGTTGTTGCACGCAAAACCAGGCCTTGAAAAAGTCTTACACTCCAGGGTGCCATACTTCCCCTGAGATCCTGCCTTATAATGTGCTAACCTCTATCTTTAGCGCCAACTAACAGGCTATTTGCCTGAAGCATTTGTTCTCCAACTTCCAGCCTTGCTCCCTGCTAGATAAAGCTTTTTGCTTATTGATATTGGCAGAGGGTAGGGGAATTCGCAGTATATTTGAACTACAATTGAAGTACTTGGAAATTTCCAGCATTTTGAACTATTTTATGTCTTCTAGCAATAGTCTGTCTTGATTTTAGAATGAATCAGCAAAATTCTGCATTCATAAAAACATTTAAGTGCAGTATAACTCACAACTATTTAAAAAAAATAAGCGTGTCAATAAGGTTATAAAGTTTGCTGTCTTCATTACCAGGTGTGAATGAAAGACTTCCCCTTTAAGTATCCCTGTCTATAGTTCAAAGGCCAACTTCCAATATTCCAATACAAAGGGAGGATTTCCAGGCCAAAAAGACCCCAACCCAAACCAAATCAAACCCAGACTGCATATAATAGTAAACTGCAGCTGCACATTGTAAAGCAACTATTTTCTCAATCTACACAACAGGAACTTTAAAAATCTGTCCTGTACATGTCTCTGTGAGCCTTTATCCACAAAAGACCATTGACAAGCACAAATTCTCTAACAATTCATTGATTTCTTGACTCAAAACGTGATAATTTTTTTTAGACATAAATATTCTGTGAGAAGGTGTTCAAATAAATGATTAATTTTGTGGTAACAGTATGTGCACGTTATCAATTAAAACAATTTCTATTTATTTTCTGGGCACTAGAGCAGCTATCAATAGCTCATACAGTTACTCCCTTCTCCCAGACGCTTAGTACTGTCTCTGTGCTCTACCTAATCCAGCACAAGACTGACCATCCCATGAAAAAGGAACTAAACAGCAATGTGAAGAAGTAACATAAAAATATTTGAGATTAGCTATAGGGAAAA
Source organism: Ara ararauna (assembly GCA_028858755.1). Classification (NCBI taxonomy): domain Eukaryota; kingdom Metazoa; phylum Chordata; class Aves; order Psittaciformes; family Psittacidae; genus Ara; species Ara ararauna. The sequence continues at coordinate 28,693,262 of CM054381.1, read as the reverse complement.
AGGTCCAATCCTCTATTTGCCATCTGACCATGGGCAAGTCAATATTAGTCCCTCAGTTTCCTTTTTGCAAATGGGGCAGGGTAACTGAAATGTGTTTCTGTACAGCAGGGTAACAGATTGAACTCATTTGGATTTATAAAGCACTTAGACTTACTCATAAGACTACTGCTTTAGATGTGTATATGTTGTATTATAAAAAGGGAGGTTAAATTATGCAGATCTCCAAATTATAATAAGCTATGTGCAAAAATATATCACCAAATTCATTTCAAATGAAGGTTATGACAATCACATTATGATATTAGAAAAAAATGGCAGAATGAGGACAAAGTTGACATTTAATCATCTCAAAGACAACATCAGTAAAACTGAAAAGAAACAAGGTTTGAAAGACAATAGGAAAGTTAAAATATAAATATTATTTAATCATGAATTTGATACATTCACATTTTCAATAGTGGCCAGCAGAAGCAAAATATAGTTATAAATAGAAATCAAACAGTTATAGGTTTAATTTCTCTGTATAAAACTGAACAAAAGGCAAGATATACAAAAAGCGATTTCCACACTTTGGACAATTAATTCATAGTACAAGTACTTCTACAGCAGAAAGTGAGGTTATTGTTAACTACACGATAACTATACTACAATTGGAGAATTAAATAACAGGTATGTTGTGAAGTTCAACATCCTGAAAGAACTGCAGTAATAAACATGCAGATTAAACATAGAAAGTAAAAGTTTTATCACTATCAACAGCCATTACCACAAAGGACCAAATCAGGAGTAAGAAATGCAAAGGGGCCTATAAAAGTAAAAAACACAATACATTCCTTAAAAAGAATGCCCATTATTTATAAGAAAAGGTGAGGGTGCAACAATTTATTTAAATAGAGTCTCAAATTATTTTGCCTTACAAGAGATTTCTTTCAGACTATGGAGATTCCAAACAAAAGCAGCTAAAGAGGTATTTCAAGTACAACTGGTAAGATGTGTATGAAAGCTGTGAGGAAATTTAAGCATCATTAGCAAAAATTTAAAATAATGCAATTCCATGGAATAGCAGAAATGAAAGGGAATTAGCAGGTTTGCCAAATGATTAAGCAGTCAAAGAATCACTAATAGAAGATAAACACACTGCAGAGCAGTTAAATGATTTATCTGCATTAATTATTCACAACGGATATAGAAGAACATGTTCTCCAGATCTACTCTTTACAGGTGAAATAAAATTGCCAGTTTAAATAGAAGGGATGCTGGAAATGAAAAAGAAAAAAACAAATAGTTATCAGAAGGCTATACAGTCTAAAATGTAAAGAAATGTAAGTGGCAAACCTGGATTTATCCTAACATCAACAGAAATGGAGGCCTAGGCTCCATCTATTGAGTCATCTGATGTGTATAGTGTATAAACTTCTGTTGAGTCCTGAGAAAGAGGGAAACCCAAGCGCTATTGTAGCAGATTTTGGGGTGTTGCATTATGAATTTGTGAGCCACCATTACCAGGAAGATAGGCAATAACCTACTAACATTACCTGAACCTGTCTCTGTGAAAATCCACTCTTAAATTTATGAGAATTTTTCCCCATCTTGTTCATAGCAGTTACTAGAATGGTTTAGATTAATCATCATACTTATGAAAAATCTCAGTGGGATAATGCAGTTCACATTGATTAGTATCAGTAACTTTTCCCAAGTCCTTCAAAAGAAGAGCTATTATTAAAATTAAAACAGTTTTGGAGTGAAAGACTTCAAAATAAAGACAAACTTAGAATGAACATCTCATTCTTAGAACAGAATAAGTCTACAAGTGGCTATAGTCAACTTCAGGCTCATACTCATACTAACCTGTAAGTCAGAGTACAGAACCTATGTCTTATGAGCCATGATAAAAATAAGCCTTAGTTATTTTTGATTACATTATTGAGTAATGCTAAGTGTATACAATAGCATCTGACACAAAACTTTAGGCCCTGGGAAAGGTAAAAGGATCCCTATTCCTGTTTTCCATGTACAACTTACTTACAGACAGCTAATCAAATACAGGTCACTTCTCAACCTCAGTGCACAGTATGCATGTTAATCTAAACCCAGTACACAGACAGGCGGATCTCATTTAGGAAGGCAAGAGAGTTTTACACCTTCCTGTCCACTAAAAATAAATAAATACAAAAATTACGACAACAAACTAGTGAAACATGGGTAAAATTCTTGAACCAAGGGAAATTACTGTAAAACCCACTGGAGAACATAACATAACCCAACTTATGAACAAGTACAGTTAACAAGCTATTCTCCCCCCTAGCTATGCATCACCATCTCTTAGTGTCAGAATCACCACGCTTTTTCATATAGCTCAGCATGTCCAACCAGTAAAGCTCACAGTACAAAGCTCACATAATTTAGGCTAAACGTACATGCCACACAACCCATAACCTTTACTTGGAGCTACCTTTTCTCATGAAATTCATAGAAAATTGCTAAAATAACTAGCAAGGTACAAAACTCATATTGGTAGTCTCTAAGAGTTTCATATTTTGCCACCAAACAAAGTCCTTTAAGATAAAGTTGAAAAGCCTTATTGTTGAATTAAAGAGATCAATATTCAGACTGGGCTTGATTATTGCATTAAGGTTAATAAGAGTACTTTCACATGAACTTTTCTTTGTGAAATGTTAATTTAGTGGAGATGAACAGCTTATTAGCAAATTTATGGTATTAGTAACTTCAGCCCTTTGCTTCCAGACTGCGTGCTAAGACTTAACTTTACGCAGCTTTTACATATTTAATAGCAATACACAATTTTACAGTTTATTACACTGATCTTTACTATATTTTATTACGCTTTTTTTTTATTATATTTTAAGATAATATTTTACATCACATTATATGACATGATATGTTATAATATTTATCATATTTATTGAGACCCCACTTGCAGTAGTGCTTGAAGTTCTGGTGTCCTCAACATAAGGACATGGAGCTGTTGGAGCAAGTCCAGAGGAGGACCACAAGGATAACGAGGGGACTCAAGCACCACCTGAATAAAGATAGGCTGAGAAAGTTGGGGCTGTTCAGCACAGAGAGGAGAAGGCTGCATGGGGGCCTCATAGCAGCCTTCCAGTATCTCAAGGGGGCCTACAAGGATGCCAGAGAGGGACTTTTCTTCAGGGGCTGTAGCGATACGACAAAGGGTAATGGGTTTAAACTTAAAACAGGGGAAGTTCAGGTTAGATATAAGGAAGAAGTTCTTTACTGTGAGGGTGGTGAGGCACTGGAACAGGTTGCCCAAAGAAGTGTTAAATATGCTATCCCCGGCAGTTCAAGGCCAGGCTGAAGAGAGTCTTGGGTAACATGGTCTAGTGACGTGTCCCTGCCCATGTCAGGGGGGTTGAAACTAGGTGATCTTAAAGTCCTTTCCAACCCAAACCATTCTATGATTCTAAATATTAAATACATAATTATATATAATTACATATCTAATATATGTTATATAGTATATGTATCTATAATACATATTCTAGCTATTGCATATAATTCTATATACAATAGCAACATTTAGAATGTGCTTACCATATACTGATGAAAAAATATCCAGTTAGACTAACTGGATTTAAAAAGAGGAAGTGTATGGAAAATGATATAAGAGGATTCAAAGAATCTGACTTGAAGGAGGAACTTCAGCATTCATTAAAAAAAAAAAAAATTAAAAAAAAAAAAGTGAAATAGAAAAGGAATAGAAAATTTAAAAAATCTGTAGTGCACCACTGCAATTTACCCCCAAATTAGAACTAAGATAGAAATTGCCCAGCTACTACTCTACTTTCCAAAGAAGTCATGTATGACGATCGGGGGAGAAATTTAAATGCAAAGCCACTAAAATACACTTCTGTTTTTTTGGGTTTTGTGTACAACAAAGTTAAGGGCAGGATGTTATCAGCCGCCTCATGTTTGAATAGCATGTCCTTATTTATGTCAAAGCACAAACATTATTTAAATGAGGCTTTCTGTATTTAATAGTGCAGTTTGTCCAACATATCCTTCGCTTGTCAGAGACAAATAGAATGCTGTGTTCCAGCACAAGAGAAAGCAAATCTGTTACTGCCACGTCCTGGCTGCACGCTATGTTTCCAAAGAGATACCAGCTATAAAAAGAAGTTCCTATTGTTTCTACTGGGTTTTCACATTGTGTTGCTGGTTTCTCCATAGATCTCTTGCTAAACTAAGACCAAATCTCTGAATAACACCATTAAGAGACCAATTAGTTTCTCATTTCTTTTACAGTGGCCTAAAATATTTTTTTTAAGTTAAAAAAAAAAATATTTGTTTCTTAAAATCTTCTTTCAGTTTTATAATCTTATGCAAAAGTTCTGGCTTGAACTACAACACAGCTTCAAAGTGAAGAGTGCCTCTGTCATAGAATCATAGAATAGAATCATAGAATAGTTAGGGTTGGAAAGGACCTTAACATCATCTAGTTCCAAACACCCTGTTAGGGGCAGGGACACCTCACACTAAACCATGCCACCCAAGGCTCTGTCCAATCCAGCCTTGAAGACCGCCAGTGATGGAGCATTCATAATTTCCCTGAGCAACCCATTCCAGTGCCTCACCACCCTTACAGAAAAGAATTTCTTCCTTATATCCAATCTAAACTTCCCCTGTTTAAGTTTGAACCCGTTACCCCTTGTTCTCTCACTACAGCCCCTCATGAAGAGTCCCCCCCCAGCACCCCTATAGGCCCCCTTCAGATATTGGAAGGCTGCTATGACGTCTCCACGCAGCCTTCTCCAGGCTGAGCAGCCCCAACTTTCTCATTCAATCTTCATTCAGGAGGTGCTCCAGTCCCCTGATCATCCTCATGGCCCTCCTTTGGATTTGTTCCAACAGTTCCATGTCCTTTTTATGTTGAGGACACCAGAACTGCACACAATATTCTAAGTGAGGTCTCACAAGAGCAGAGTAGAGGGGCAGGATCACCTCCCTTGACCTGCTGGTCACACTCCTTTTGATGCAGCCCAGGATATGGTTGGCTTTCTGGGCTGTCACCGCCTTTGTCACTGATGTATTCCCATGGACGTCATTAGAGGAGAAAAAGAATGTAGATTTCATAAGACCAAACAAATTTTAGATTTTTAGCTAAAGAAGATACAGTTTGGAAATTTCCCAGGATTTCTAGAGTTGTACAAGGAAAGTCCAGAGCAAGTATGACAAAGGCTATGTACGTTAACTGTCGTGGTTTAAGCCTCTCAAACTCATGCAGCCTGTCCTCTCACTCACTTACCCCTCTTTCTTCCCCCTGCTCCCGGAGGGATGGGAAGGAGAATCAAAAAGAATGCAACTCCCACAGGTTGAGATAAGAACAGTTTAGTAACTAAAGTAGAACACAAATCACTACTGCTACCACCAATAATAATAATGACAAGGCAAATACAAGGAAAGACTACAATTCTCACCACCTAATACCAAGCCCGACCATGCAGTGCACCCCCCACCCTTCCGGGTCTCTGCTCTCTGTTTTTTCATCCGGGGCATGACATGCTGTGGTATGGAATAACCTCTTTGGTCAGTTTGGGTCAGGTGTCCTGTCTCTGCTTCCTCCCGGCTTCCCCTCCTCCCTGGCAGAGCATGAAAGTCTGGGAGTGGGGGGATGAAGGGGGAGAAGTGAGTGAGCGGCTGCATGGTTCTGGGTTGCCGGCTGGGCTTAAACCATGACATAAGGAGAAAGTAGTCACTTTAGAAAGTAAGTGTATTTTGACAGTATTTACCTTTGACGATTTGCTCTGAAATGAAAATGAGGCATGTAAACTGAATATCTTTCAGTCATCCAGGAAAACTGAGAAGTCAGTATGTCGTGGTTTAAGTCCAGCTGGTAACTCAATACTACGTAGCTGCTCTCTCACTCCCTGCCCTTCCTCCCTCAGCTCTCGGAGGGATGGGGAGGAGAATCAAAAGAATGTAACTCCCACAGGTTGAGATCAGAACAGTCCAGTAACTAAGGTATAACACAAAACCACTACTGCTACCACCAACAATAATAATGATAAGGGAAATAACAAGGGAAGAGAATACAACCACTCGCCACCCGCTGGCGGATACCCAGCCCGACCAGAGCAGTGATCTAACCCTTCTGGGTAACTGCCCCCAGTTTATATAGTGAGCATGATGTGCTGTGTTATGGAACACCTCTTTGGTTAGTGCGGGTCAGGTGTCCTGTCTCTTCTTGCTCCTAGCTTCTTATGCTTCTCTTCACTGGCAGAGCATGAGACTCAGAAAGTCCTTGGTGAGAGTAAACATTACTGAGCAGCAACAAAAAAACATCGGTGTTATCAGCACTGTTCCCAGGCTGAAAGTTAAAAACACATCACCGCACCAGCTACTAAGGAGAAAAATGACTGTTACTGCTGAACCCAGGACACATTAGCACATTTTTCAGCCATACGCATGCTGTTATACCCTAAATTCAGAGGCCTTCTGAGCTGTCTGGCTTCTGCTTCTCTTCCCCATGTCCACATCACCATAAATGTATGTATTTTATTTGAGTTACGATCATCCTGAAAGTCTTGTCAAACAGGATACCCAATAGGATAGTGACAAACATCAATCCAACAAGTTACAATTAATAGGATCAAAAGAAAAATAACAACATTGAGGGCTTGCATATGCAGCTGATGAAAAATTTGATGAGCTAGTTAAGTCTGCTTGTCAAGCTAATATAAGACAAGCAGAGGGCTCCAATTACTATTCAGTCTAAATACCATTTAATTGCTAACCTCTTGGAAAATGGAATTAACTGGTTCAGAAAAGCAGTCTAAGTGGTCTAAGAAAAAAGCACAATGTTAAGTTAGAGCAAAGGTCAGAGGTGGAAATTATACAATGTACAAGAGTAATGAGAAAGACTGAAGAAATCAGACTACGCTGCAGAATGGTGAAAAAAGAGGATTCTAGTTAAGAAGTGAAGGAAAAGCATTAATGGTGTCAAGTGAATGCTTCCTCCCAGGTCTCAGTCCTTCATAAGAATTTTAGTGGTCCCAGACAGAAAAGGTATCTGCAAAGAGAAATAGCAGGAAGCTGTAACAGCAGGGATGTGGAAGTCGTGGATAAGAAAGGAACCAAAGATGTCTCTGCAAGTTAACGTTTTTGATGCCCAAGCATGTGTATTGGTAGATATAGGTCGGCAGCCCAAGACCACCATTAGGATCTGACAGGAAGAAGAGATGAAATATGGTATGAGAAATATGATGAAATATTATAAATATGGTGAAAGCTTATCAACTCCAATTCAAGAAGCTGGATATTTATTCTTGGAATGTTCGACTTGAGAAGTTTGACTTGCCCTGCTTAGTACTGTTCCCTAGGCACTCCACAGTGTATTATGCACTGTACTGTGCCAGAATAAATCTGTTCTCATTTAACTACTTTACAATGTGAAAAACCGGTTGCCTTGAAATAATGTAAACACAAATGAAGGCTTGAAAAAGGAAGAAAACTTCAAAACAGAAACTTTAGGAAGTCACTACCCAGTGTAAGAGACTAAGATGGACTGGAACCAGGTAAAATTTCCAGCATTAGAATAGAATTATATTGGTTCAGAAGTTTTGATCTGTGGTGGGTTGACCCTGGCTGGATGCCCTGGCCAGGTGCCCACCAAAGCTGCTCTATCACTTCCCTCCTCATCTGAACAGGGGAGAGAAAATGTAACAAAAGGCTTGTGGGTCAATTTAAGGACAGAAAGATCACTCAACAATTGCCATCACACGCAAAACAGACCACTTGAGGAAATTAGTTTAATTTTATTACCAATTAATATCAGAGTAGGATAATGAGAAACAAAAGCAAATCTTCAAATCCCTTCCCACAACTACTCCCTTCTTCTGAGGCTTAACTTTACTCCAGATTTCCTCTGCCTTCCCCCTACTCAGTGGTGCAGGGGATCAAGGAACAGGGGTTCTGACCAGTTCATCACATGCTGTCTCTGATGCTCCCTCCTCCCCAGAGGAAGGACACCTCATACTCCTTCCCTGCTCCAGAGTAGGGTACTTCCAATGGGGGACAGTTCTCCATGAATATCACAAATATCAGTCCTTCTGATTACCTGCATTTTTTCCCATGAACTGCTCCAGTGTAGATCCCTTCCATGGGGTGCAGTCCTTCAGGAACAGGCTGCTCCACCATGGATCCCCCAAGAGGTCACAAGTCCTGCCGGCAAACCTACTTCATTGCGGGCTCCTCTCTGCATGGGGCCATAGGTCCTGCCAGGAGCCTGCTCCAGCATGGGCTTCCCACAGGGTCACAGCCTCCTTCAGGCATCTCCCTGCTCCAGTGTGGGGTCCTACCAAGACTGCAGGTGAATATCTGCTCCAGTGTGGACCTCCATGTCTGCAGGTGAATATCTATCTGCTCCACCATGGAGCTCCATGGGCTGCAGGGGCACAGCCTGCCTCACCATGGTCTGCACCGCAGGATGATGGGGAATCTCTGCTCTTACACCTGGACCACTGCTTCTTCCCCTCTTCCTCCATTGCTTTTGGTGTTTGCAGAGCTGCTTCCCTCACATAAAATCAATCTTCCTGCCAGCTGCAGTTGCACAGCACACAGCAAGTTTTCTCCCCTCCTTAAATATGTTATTCCAGAGGTGCTACATTGCTGATGGGCTCGGCTTTTGGCAGTGGCAAGTCCATCTTGGAGCTGCTGGTATTGGCTCTATTAGACACAGGGAAAGCTGTCAGCTTCTCACAGAAGCCACCCTGGTAAGTCCCCCCGCTACCAAAACCTTGTCATGCAAACACAGTATATGATAATACAGTCAGAACTTCTTTTTTAGGTCTTTAAGGCAGCTGGCTTTTTGTTGGGTTGGTTCTGCCTCTGTTCCTGACCCACAGGCAAGAAAAACAAGGAGCAGGGGAGACACAGGCCATGGCCAGTACCCATAGCAACAGCATAAACACGAGGAAGAAAGCAAGCTTAAATATGAAGCATTGCTTGATGCAAATAATGAATTTAATTGGTATTTATTAATGCATCTTCAATTTATCAAAAACAAAATCTAATTTTTCAGGTATTTGCTTATGCATTGTAGCATACTGAAAGTAACACAAAGACATGTAAGTAAGGAAAACGTGATTTTTCACACAAGACTGACACCAACACCTTGTGTACAGTTTGTTGAGTTTCTCCCTTCATATACAGCAATGTAGCACAATCAGTATGGGGTTTACTATCAGCAGAGATAACTATTCAGCAATAGCTCCTGGTATACTTCAAGGCTAGATAACACAGTCTGAAGGTCAAGTTCTGACTTCTTGAAGCCTAATTTATTCAAGAGGAGACTAACGTACTAGAGCTAAAAAATGGCCAAGCACTTTCTTCAATTGATGAAAAAGCTGTTGTGTTGTTTTTTTTTCCAAAGGATTTCTGCCAACAGAAAAGGATTATGAGCAGAACAGGGCACTAAACACTGCCAATTTCCTTGGTTACTGTATGAAGAATGTTAGATGTTCAAAGAAGGCAAGAAGAAACTGAAAAAAAAAACATATCAAAGATTTGTTCAAGAACTGAAGACAGAGAGAAGACAGAGTGCAACATTAATTGTGCCACTAAACCTTGTCAAACTATACAAGGGACAACTAATGGCCAAGCGTATTAAACCATTGAGAATTTAAAAGACTTTTTAAAAAGCTCTGTGCACTTATTACTCACCCTCTCTCACCCACATGCATCCCTATCTACCTTCATGGCAACTATGCAGCATAGTGCTATACATTTTAAACTACAAGCTCATTGACAATTTTGTGTACAACATGTTATGTAAAATTGGATTGCTTGTAGAGACTGGAATGTTGCAGGATAGAAAAATCCTCCCTCTACCCCAGCAGCTGAACCATAAGGACTCCTACAGTTAGCACCATTTTGATTTAATTTATATGAAATGTGGAATCATTTTTATACATGATAAAAATGGTAGTAGGTTCTACTGGTTTCATGTTATTCAAAGCAGGACATGACTGGCAAATACCATATGACTGCTAAACCCCCTGAGGAGGCCCCATCAATAGCACTCTCCTGAACAGTCCCTGGACCTAACCAGACCTCTTCCACAGTGACAGAAAATGCCGGTCTACCACCCTCCTTCTTCCTTATTATCCACAAACTGAACTTCTAGCATCACATCAGCCTCTACCATGAGTAGGTAACAATATCTGCAAGTACAGTATGACAGATGACTGAATACTAGGCAGTTCATGAATCCTTCCACAGCTAACAGGAAAATTGTATGCTTCCTTAAACAAGTATCTGAGGTAAAAACTTGCAAAACTGGTTTTGTGAAGCTTTAATGTATTATCAAGAGGAAGCAAGAATTACATATATCCCCAAACTAAATGCAGCTATCTTAGCATATGTTAGATACAACAGTGACAAGACCTTTCCTTGAACCTACATAGCAGCTTGGCCTTCTGGCAATTTTAAACATAAACTTCTTTCAAAAACGCACTACCAGTCTCCTGAATTCAGTCTGGGTTTCTGCCCATTCCCATGTATATTCCTCCTCCACAACCTTCCTCAGCTCTTGTTCTGGCTTTACATACCTTTACTGTATGTATCGAACTGCAGATCCAGCAGCAGCATATCCTGATGCTTTATCCTAGTAATCTATCTCTAAGATTTAATTCTATACTGAATTTCCAGTTAGGCCCATCTTACTGCTTTACCTATGGTTACACCCATTCTCTTCTTTCAGACCTCCTAGTAAGCCACAAACCAAAACATTCCATTAAGAATAAGCCACTACAGTGATTCAAATGCTTCACCTTGACAACCACAGGTTTTCTGATCACTGTTCTTAAAGCCTTTAAAGCACACTCAAGTCTATCTCCCACTTAAACCTCTCATTTGTGCTCAAATCATTTCAGGATATTAACCTTTCTTTTGTTATTGTATTATATTATTTATTACTGTATTTCTCTTATTTTTATTAGTGTAAAAAAAGATAAAAAAGGCTCAAATCTTATTTATGCATCTTTAAATGACTGGTTTTAAAACTGTCCTTACAAAGAGAGGTTTCATACATGAATGCTTTGTCTGCCTCCAGTTATTTCATAAAAGGTATCCACTTAATGACACCATTACCATGTCACTTACAATGCCTTATTTAAAATTCCTGGGTTAGCACATTGGCCTTTCATCTCAGGGAACCCAAATGCAAAACTGAAAAACTACTTTCATGCTCTTAACCTTGCAGACAGACATCACTAATTCTCAGTACAACTTGGCTTAAGTGACCATTTTTCCTTGGGGGAGGGGGAAGTGTGATTTCAGGCCAGAAAAATAAATGGAATAAAGATGCAAGAGAATCTTGAAATTTGCATGCTTATAACACTCCTAGACTTGAGAAATCTAAATCACATCCTCATTTTCTAATCAATATTTCTTCCGTTTAAAAGACACTATGTAATCTCTTGAAGAACCCCTGGAAATTATTCAGCTGCAATACCTACCACCTATGTACACAAGACTTTTTAACACCATGTAACACAGTATGCTAAAGTTCTCAGCTGCTGTGGAAAAAACTACAACCCTCATTGTTTATACACCTTGTGTCCAACATCAGGTGTGTAAGTACTCTTCTATACTTGTCCCTTAAACGCCCACAAGTCTGCTAGACTTGCTATTGGATAAATGATTGGTCTTTAACTGACTGTAAAACACTATTTTGAATCCATTATGACCTTTAAAATATAATTAAAAAACAAAAAAATCCAACACATTTTAGACAAATACACAAAATTATTCACACAAAACATAAAGAAGATATTTACTCTGTGCTGGATTAATTATATGTCTAAATACATTATAAATCTGGTTACAATAGTACTCAACATGCATAATTCCCCATGTTTATTAAGCAAGTAATTTTTCTGCCTGTGCTAAAAACACCCTTGGAAACTAAATGAGGCCCTATAGGTTTAGTTAAAAATATATTACTTAAGAATAAAGCACATCAACTGCAATAAGCACTTATTTTAAACCAGAAAGAAGTATGAAATAACTTTGGACAAGACACATTACATATGTGGAACGAAAATGAGAAAAACGCATATATTCAAGAAACTGGCAGAACAGCCAGATGAGCACATTGATACTGCAAACTTTTACCTTTTGTGAGGGAAGGGAAATACCACAATAAAATGAGATTTCTTACACAATTACCCATTCCATGAATTTAAGAAATAAAGACTGGGGATGTTTGATAGCCTAAAATAGCATTTTATGAGCTAAAGCTCAAGTTTTTCTTGACCATGCAGTGCTAACATAACATTTCTACATTTCCAGATTCTTCTTTCGTTACAAAAAAATAGAAGTTGCACTACTCTAAGTTAAAGGGGATGTCTAAGGTTCTAATGTCCATGAGAAAGAAAACTGAATTTACACATGCATATGTATGCCCAACTGTTACCCCTTACAAGCAAGGCTCGCTCTTGCCTGCCTTCCTACCTTCCTTCCCTGCACTATTCCAGTTTCAGAAATTAGGTTACTGCTACAGAAATAATAAAAGCACTTTCTGAATAGAGAAGATCCTTACAGGAGGAATTCTACATGTGTAGATAAAAACATCACAAGCATAAACAGGACTATTATTTTTGGCAGTGAGACCCCAGTGAGGACATGCCTTTGAGAATTTTTGCAACTGTGTGTAACCCAGTACCTACCTAAGGCAACATCCTGCGCTGCTTCCTCCTGCTACTGCCATTTGGCTTACAAAGTGCACAGAAAATGAGAAGTAAAGCAGTAACTGTTGACAGTTAATTTGATAGTAGTGTGAAAATATTTGTTTTAAAATAGGAGAGAATGAACAGAAGATGGTCTTACCATGCATTTGTCAAAAGAGAAAAAACCCTTAAGCTTCCTTGGAGAATGATGCCCATCTCTCAACAGCAAAAAAAGAAAATTAATCCATTAAAATACACAGTTCAGTTAAAACTGGGTTGCCCAGCCTTAGGAATGCTAGATTGAGCAAAGTTATACATCTCTTCCCTCCCACATAGCACCAAGTACTGCTGTATGCATATCAGAGGACTCCAGCACAACTACACGCTGCAAGAACAAAGACCTTTGTTTACTAACATACAAATAATCAAAGAACAGCCAAAAATAAAATAACTATGAAAACTGAAGATTTGAGACCAGGTGGGGTGTTAGGGGGAGGAAGAGAGGAATGGGAGGGAATCACAGCATTGAGAGTATGAGAGCTGAGAAAAAAACTCCTCAAACCACAATTTTTAAAATTGTGAGGAGTGTAACACAGGTTAATTATTAGGATAAAACTGTGTAAGAGCATATCATATGCACATCTAAATCTGAAAGGGAAGTTACTATACCAGAAAAGCAGTATATGAACATGTTATTAAGATAGTAGTACAATCTAATCTGTACCAATCAATCACACTAAAATTGTATGTTCACAGGCTTCCCCTCCAACTCAAACAGTGAAGTAATCTAAAAGAATAACATATATCCCAAATTAGTAAGAGCTACATGTTTATACTACTTTAGACCTGCTGGACTTATACCATAAAAAGTATACGCTGTGTCCTGTGAAAATTGTTCATGAGAACCATTTAATACAATGAAATTTCATTTTTCACATTGATGGTATGCTAAAAGCCTCTGAGTAACAGAAGAATGTATTAACAGTGATTCAGGCAGATTATGCAGCACTGAATTTTTGAAAAATATCTACACATTTACAAAATAAATTGAGCTAAAGAATTACTTATTTTGTTACAGCTCATTTGTTATAAGTTAATATATCTGCCGTAATCGAGAGTCATATTTCTATACTTCACTTCCATGTGTATTGTTAACTTCACAGATACCGCCAATGCATAGATTTACACTAGGCAAGCCTAGTGCACACAGGTGTAATGATTTTGTATTGCTTCCACTTTTTCGTGAAATAATAAAAAAAAGGGAAGCTACAGTGGCTATGGAGAAACACTGCGCAGTGTTACCCTGATTCCCAAAATACATGACGGGCCATCCGCTACTAATGGGCTAGCCAGCAGGGGTAAGAAAAAAGTATTTTATGTTTAAGGCTGATGTAAAGCCTATGGAGCCAGGCTCCAATAATCCTCCATTAGAAACAGTACCACAGCCTTCTACAAAGGCATATTTTAATATTCTGAAATGCCATTATGACATTTCATACTTAAAAACTACATTAATCTGTAAGCAAAATCAACTTGCACAAGGTACAGAATTAGAGTAACAAAAAAGCACAGTAACATATATTCATTTCTGTACATGTATATATTTATGTTGTGCAAATATGTACTTCACATAATTTATTACACTAGAGAAATAAAAAAATAAGTAAATATTAAATATATTTATTTAAAACATTATTTACACTAAGCAATGTGTTACCAACCCATACTAAAGTCAGAATTATAAGACTGATGTAAATGCTGTACCCCTTTCTGCAGAGTTATTCACATAACTGCAGGCAGTGTTACTCTACTTGAAGACAAACTCATGTCTGCTCTTCACAAAACTCACAATCCTTCAAAGTGATAACATGAAGCAGAACAAAGTAGTTAGCAATACTTCTTGAAGCCTAACTTCTTAAAACCCAAATATTGGACAGTCAGTGCAAAGAAAAGACTAAGAATGTAGTAAATGACACTCTTTGTGTTGATTCAGTCCCACTCAAGGACAACTACAGAAGACACTGGGGTACGACTAACTAGAAATCAACCAACCAAAGAGCTTGAAAACTCATCTTCTGTCCTTGGAAAGGCTGACGCTGATATGTCTGGCTAGAAAAATAAGCAGAACAACATGCATTTCTATCACTCAGAACCTTGTCTTCACCGTCAAAACAAAAACAAAACCCAAATCATTAAAGAATGTATTTTAGCACTTGATACTGAGTGGTTAGAGTGTTCAGGGTTTTTTTTTCCTGTCTGTTCCCAGCGAACAAAATACTCTTCAGTGCTTCTGATCTTCACGTTTAAAAAAAAATAGCTGAGCATAAGAATAGATGTATCCATGAAGTTTCATTCTGATTCTTACCTACCTTTATTCAAAGCATCAGCAAACCCCATCTCTTACTTAAAGTAATACAATTTCTACCATTTCAGTGCAACAACGGCATGAAAATATGGCACTTGAAATGTTATAAGTGAATGAAATTTAAGACTGTTTTATGAACTCAAGTTGTTGACCACCCCGCTCACATTATTTACTTTCTGTATCAAATACCTGCATAACAAGCCTGGTTTTATTAATGTGGTTCCAAGGAAATAATGCTTTTTTAATTCTTCATGAAAAAGGGTAGAATTGTGCATTCCTTATATGATAAAGAAAGCCATAATTTTTCTTAAAGACCTCATAGTGTGCTTCATAGCAGAAAAGGTTTTTTGCTTTTATGCAGCATGACTAAACAATAATCCTTTGAAAACCGAACTGTTAAATAGATGCTGGAACTGTGATATTTGATATTTCTTTTATAACTCTTGAACAAGCAGTTTGCATCATAAACATTGCTCACAACCAGTGAAGACTGCAGGCATTCTGCTAAAATTATTTATATTAAGCATTCATAGCATCTCAAGCAATAATGTATCAGATATGCAGACTACTGTAGTTTCATAGGAAGTTACTTTATCATGTAGCACACATCTCATGTATATGTCCTAGAACCATTCATTACTGACTTAGCAAACAGTACAATAATCCATGCTAAAATCCACTAGATCATATTGATAGCATTTTTCCCCCTCAGTCACTAGAGATGAACACACTCTTTAGTAATCCCAAAATGTCTAGGGAAAAAAGTCTTACCTCCAAGACATGAGAAATGTCAATATACTGGCAAGTTAAAGATAAACAATATGATTCCATGTAATTTTCCAAGTGGCAAAAACAACAGAACAAGTCACTGGCACCAGTAAGATGCTTCAGAATCCATGGATTCAAAGCATGTATTTTCATGCTAAGTCACTTTCCTAAAATCAATAAGGCATAGATAAATTCTGTTGATGACAAGAGCACCAAACACCATATATAGAAATACAGCTCCCTCCCAAAAAAATAAAATTTTACCTGCATCTCCCAAATAGTAATAAAATACTCCTACGAAATAGGAAGTCAATACTTTCCTAAACTTTCAAAACCTTTTGTCCTTGATTGAGACATATGGGATGGAAAAAAAACTGGTAAGAAACTGATGTCAAGTCACAAAGAAAATTTGTTTGCAGACAGTTATTTGATCCTTGTTCAGTCAGCTTTAAAACAAGAGCTTTTAATAAAATCATAAAACCAGTTAAAATACAGCAGATATTATCCATTTTCTTGGCTCAATAGAGGTTCAGTTTTAACTTGCCTCATTTTACATTGAGTATATAGCAGCAACAGATACATAGCAACTATATTCTAGGTTTAAGGTATATTTATTTACTTCTATCTTTCTCTCTTAAGCTCCAGTCCAAAACTCTAATGAATAATTTTAGAAATCAGAAGAATCAAAAGCTATTCTAGAGATCGAGTTTAAAGTGCTCATTCCAAATGTTACAGAATTAACATCTTTTTCTATTAGAGATAGTTATAATAAATGTCAAGTGTTTGCAATTAGATTTTTACCTTTCAGGCACACAGTTTTTATTTCCTATGGGAACATGCTCTCAAAATTCTGTAATATAGCTTCAAAATTTTGCTGTAAGAAAACAACTTGTGGTAACAGAGCCTGATCCTGTAGGAATTGGACTTACAGGAAAATTAGACATGCATATATTGCAGCACATATAAAAGCATTTAAAAGTAATTTAATAATAAGACTAACATGCCACAAAAAAGAACCAGCACAGTTCATAGTTTCAGTTCTTCCCCTTCTAGTCTTCCCATGGATGAGCCAGGTATTCCAAACAACACAGCATACTGGTGCAGTTTAAGGGCAAAGCAAGATAACCCTAGATCCTAAATCCTGCACTGAAAAGTTATCTCCAAATACATCATTTCATAGTTCTCAGAAGATGGCCGTCCTTTTGCTGGCCAAGAAGCATGTACCAAATGAACTCTGAACTCCTTTTGAATGTTATCCTTCAATTACCCATGTGTCAGCTTCTTTCTTCCTGCTGGTTACAGCTATGATATAACTGGGTCAAACTGACCCTTAAACATACTTAAAACAAGATTGTCGGACTCAGTGACTGTACTTGGAGGGGCTTTGAGCAACCTGGTCTAATGGAAGGTGTCTCTGCCCATGGCAGGGGAGCTGGAACTGGATGATCTTTAAGGTCCCTCCAACCCAAACCGTTCTTTGATTCTATGATGAATTCATCATTCAGCTGTTCCAAAGACCTCTTAGTTTCAAATACCTGAGTCTTCTGTATGGCTTGGTTGACACAGCAAGTACATAACCTAATTTTTCATTGAGTCTATTCCTTATGTAAGCTTTTGCCAGCTATCTCCGAATTGTTAACAAGAACATTACAAGACTGATATTATCTTTCATACCTATGAGTATTCAATGCGTTTGCCCAATACCTGCTAAAAAACAACAGAGTTACAAACCTCCTACTGGATATTTAATTAAAAAAAAATGTATTAATGCTTAACCTTCAGTGTTACTTAATAAGGTCATTGTCTCATGGGCAGAAGTACAAGGTACAAAACGTTGTAAGAAATAATTTGAGAGGTATCCTTTTCAAAAATCTTTTCAACTGGCTTCTGATCTTACATGAAGGGGAAAAAAACCACAAACCAACCACCAACAACCAAGCAAACAAAACCCACAGCATAGCCTTTTCATGGCTACTCTTCAGATCCATGAATTACAAGGATATTATCCTAAGATCGTACTAAAGAGTAGCTATGAAGACACTGGAGAAAAGTGAATCTCATTGCTCAGTGAGTTTCCCAGATGAGACAACACACAAATGTACTTTCAAAGCTCCATGTTCTGAAGTTACCCGAATACAATAAACTGAAATTAGTTTACTATTAAAGTCAGTAATCATGGACTAGAGCCTATCATCTACATGACTACATCAGAAGTAAAACACCTTTCCAGGACAATCTGAAATTGGACAGCTGTTACCTCCTGAACAAGTCAGACACACAAATACCCTACACTTGGAGGAAAAAAAAAAAAAAAAGAAAATCACTTTAAAGTATAACTTGATGAGAATAATCAGACATAAACATGAAGGCAACCAGTCAAAAATTACAGATATGTGAACTAAGTTAAAGTAAGAAAATTATAATATGGATAATTAATAATTATTGTACTAGGCAGAAACTAGGAGGATCCTGCCTGCTTACCAAAATGGAAGAGTCTATTCCTAATGCTACAATGCACTAATCAGAGGGGCTGATGTTAGAGAAAAGCTTAATAATGAAAATCACACAAGCCTGGACAAAATCGTCTGTCTCACCAGCTTATTCATCTCCCCTCCAATGATAATGGAAGGGTTCAAATTGCAAGAACAATGGCAAAAATCTGAGCTCTACTCTTTAATGCAGGTCTAAATTTTGAAGTACCAAAGTGCATGATGCAGGTTTCCATCCTTTTCCTTTCAATTCTCCTCACGAACTTGTGGGATCTTAAAGCCTTGTTATGCACACTCCTTGCAAAGCTTTTCAGCGGCCTATTTTTGTCATCAATAGGTTCAAGCTTGATTGAAAAGCACACTGATAACAAAGTTCTGCCAATTAAGTTGTAAGAAAGCCCTCATATTGAGGGCTTCCCCCTCACTACATAGCAGTAAATTCTTGCAAACTTTCAGCCTGTTTCTCAGCAGCTGATACCATTTCTGTGCCATTATCAAGTGCCTGCAGCTGTTCATAAACTCCAAATCTTAATGTAATCAGTAACAGGAGTTATCATAACACAACTAAAATAAAAAGGCTATTTATAGCCCAAGAATGCAGTCATTGAAAAATCCAATTCTGCTCACAAAGCAATCTATGGTCTCTTGTTTTCCTGTGTATATAATACCAAGTTAAGAAGCAAAGAGATAGACACATTGGTAAATAGCATACACATACATACCAGAAATAGGCAGGAACAATCCATCTGTATCCTAATTAGAAGCACAGGCACACCCCTAAGATAACCAATATACATTTATCTCTTGAGACTTAAGTATTATATCAAGTACACTATTGGGCTAAAATATGAGCTGACTGGCTGCAAATGAATGTTCTGTGACTGAAACAGGAGAAAAGAAAGTTCACACTCTCACTAGAGCAGAGGTCTAATTTCTTTTCCCTCCCACAACTGCCCTTGTTGAAAAAATTTCTTTGGCCTGATTAGCATTATTTTCTTTTTAATCTTCCCATATGAGGTGACTCCCATAAGGACTCCAACATGTGAGACATGCTGAAGTACGCCATCTTGAAGGTTTCCCTTTATCATCATTCCTAAACTAAAGGCAGTCATACGCAGACATGTGAATTCCCTCAGAAGTAACAGCTTTAAACATGTTGAAGACAGACAAGAACATGGCCAGTGATCTCCCACTTACAATTGCAGGATTTCACCACTTGCTAGAGATATATCCCATCACAGAAATAATCAGCTGCTAGAAAAGTTTAGAAATCCCCAACTGGAAGCTGTATCAGTGATAATGACAATCTCAAATAAATTATACAAATTATGAATGCTGCTCAACACTATTCTGATTAGCCTAGATGTGTCCCTGGAAGTCAGATGGGAAAGTTTATCTACTTTGATCAAAAGACAGTTCAGACAGTGGTCAGTAAAAGGAAGATGACAATAGTGTTCTGTTGTTACAATACTGATGTCTTGCATCCCACATTTACCGCAGTATCACTTACTGACAATGCCACCAATGAGAAGCCACCTGAAAAAAGATCTGTCAATAAAATATTTATTTAATCATTCATCTGTCTATGGCAGATATGGAGCTGCTACAAATGACCCTAAATTCTCAGTTATCCAGTCTAATCCTAGAGAAATGCACCCATTCCTGGGAAAAACTATAAATAAAACCAGTGCTAGTATCTATCACATCTAATTCCCTTCTGAAAATCATAAGGATTCAAGCTCCATTCATCAGAATTTAATCTTGTAAAGCCAAGCTCAATGTAAGTGAATTATCAAAAGTGACTCAGCAACATTAGAGCAGAAGTTCCCTGCAGTTTCAGCTGGCTTTAACTATAAAACCTCTTTATATGCAAAGAAATCAAGACTGATTTTACCATTGTCTGCTCTAGCCACCTCATAATTACAAAATACTAGAGAGGTGTCACAGGACCAAAATACTAGGTTGTCAACTCAGAATTCAGGGGATGAATGTTAAAGAATTGCTTTTGGGAGAATCAAAGTTTTCAAATTTACAGACTTTTTCTACACAAAGAACTAGATCTATTTCAATGTACCAGAGGTTTCTTGTTCAAAATATAACTTCCAAATGGCACAGAAGAGGCAGTTTCTTGTTTTGAGAAAACAGTCCTAACACAAAAAGACAAGAAACTTCAGTTTTGATTTTCAGGCTGCTGAAGCCAAAACCAATCAAAATCAAAAGCATGATTAAAATCATCCCAATTTTTAAAACATTGGCAAAATGTCTACCAGAATCTTTGATTTTTTTTACTGATGATTTTTTTTTAAATCTTTTGTAGCTAGAAATTGTAAAAATTTAAGCCTAATATTTTCCTGATGTGAATTAAACAACAAGCTTGCTGACGCAATATCTTACTAACCAGAAAAGTTAAAGTAAAATGGGTTTTGTGCTCATTTGAAAGGAAAAAAATACATGCCATTTTTGTTAAATTACAATGTTTAGAGTCTTTGCTTGAGTTGTTTTAGAACAGTAACAAAGTACAAGGTTAATGGGTAATAACATTGAGGGTTGATGTGAAGTTTGACAGAAAGCAATTTCTTGTCTCTGTAAAAAAGATACACTAATGAATGAACCAATGTAAAGAATATAAAGTAAAATACAGAAAGAAAAACGAAAGCCACAAACAGGTGATTAAACTGAAATTTCCCCAGGCTGACGTATCAGATAGTTTGTGCTAGGCCACTTTAGAATAAACAAGGTGATATTCCTTATTGCTAAACTGGAAAACTGTTCAACTGCCTCCAGATTTTTGCCTATATAGACCTGTGACTTTCTGCCACAGTGTTAAGGCAACTGGATAAACCAGAAAGGTACATGCATTCAAACAGCAACTTTTAATAGGCGTCTATTTTTAATCTGTGGTAATAGCAATAAATCTTTCCTGGGAGGGCAGTTGCAGCCATTTAAATGAAGAACAGGGGACAGAAACTGGAGCAGAAGACCACCAAGCGAGACACCACAAAAAGGAGTCCAACAGAATCAGGTCTTTATATTAGAGATTTGATGCAAAAACCTTGAGTTTTTTAAGTTGGTTCTGTACAGGATATATTTTCTGTTCATCTGTAAACTGGTTGGAAAGACCTTTTCCTTTCCCTTCCTCCTTTCAAACTCTAAGGGGTTTTTTTTGTGTAATTCCAGGAAAGACATGGGAGAAACATGACACCAAGCTGTGTGGTTCAATTGATATGCTGGAGGGAAGGAATGCCATCCAGAGGGACCTTGACACGCTTGTGAGGTGGGCTGATGCCAACCTGATAAAGTTTAACCATGACAAATGCAAGGTCCTACACCTGGGTTGGAGCAATCCCAGGCACAGCTACAGGTTGGACAGAGAAGAGATTCAGAGCAGCCCTGTGAAGAAGGACTTAGGAGTGTTGATCGATGAAAAAATGAACATGAGCCAGCAGTGTGCGCTTGCAGCCCAGAAAGCCAAGCGTATCCTGGGCTGCATCAAAAGAAGCATGACCAGCAGTTCGAGGGAAGTGATCCTGCCCCTCTACTCTGCTTTTGTGAGACCTCACTTGGAGTATTGTGTGCAGTTCTGGTGTCCTCAACATAAAAAGGACATGGAAGTGTTGGAACAAGTCCAGAGGAGGGCCACGAGGATGATCAGGGGACTGGAGCACCTCCTGAATGAAGATAGGCTGAGAAAGTTGGGGCTGCTCGGCCTGGAGAAGGCTGTGTGGAGACCTCATAGCAGCCTTCCAGTATCTGAAGGGGGCCTCTAGGGATGCTGGGGAAGGACTCTTCATGAGGGACTGCACTGACAGGATAAGGGCTGATGGGTTCAAACTTAAACAGGGGAAGTTTAGATTGGATATGAGGAAGAAATTCTTTACTGTAAGGGTGGTGAGGCACTGGAATGGGTTGCCCAGGGAAGTTGTGAATGCCCCATCACTGGCGGTGTTCAAGGCTGGATTGGACATAGCCTTGGGTGACACGGTTTAGTGTGAGGTGCCCCTGCCCCTGTCAGGGGGATTGGAACTAGATGATCTTAAGGTCCTTTCCAACCCTGACTATTCTGTGATTCTATGATTAGAAACTGGAAGGAAGAAATACTAAGAACTGACAAAAGAGGATATGTGCAATGCTGTCCAACCTGGAAAGGATCTGTAGACAAACTGACAGAGTGGAATTACAGAGTAAATTTAATTAATGCATCTTTGGCTAGAAAATATATTTCAACCCATGGAAATTGCCTGAAAATTCCTGAATTATTAAATTTAAGTAAAAAATCTTTTTGTATTAAAAGTCGAGAGAAAATTGATATTTCAGAAAAAAAAACTCTGTCATAAAAACATCTAAGTACCAGATACGTAACCATTTATGCCTGCTAACAGAATTATATGAAAAATGTGTAAGAATGAGGTTTCAAGTGGGTACACTAAAAGACCCTGAGCTATAGTTGCAGAAGAAAATAAATGGCACTCCAACTGCAAGTCAGTGCTCAATATTATTCATACACTTAGAATAGCACACATATAAAGAAACATCTGTTCTTTGTCATAAAGTTGCTTTCAGTTTTTCTTTGCCAAAGAGCTTTAGATGAAAATCTTTGTTAATGCAAAAAAGTGAAGTGGTGTCCCACTACAGACAAATATGTATTTGAGATCTCTTTATACAATAGATTTCCTGGAAAGAACATTGTGGGAGCATATTTGGATTCTAAATGATAAAAATATCTACTTGTTTAGAACATCAAGAAAGACAAAAGAGGCAAGATAAAATTCCTAAGATTTGAGTGTTCTTCACCTTGAGATTTACTTGAGTTTTATTTTTGCACTTCTAATTTAATTTAAAGACATAAGGCACTAATTACCTTGAACTACTTTTGTGATGAAACACTTTCTGGCTTATCCTTGAACAGGGCAAGAACTATCACTCCAGTGCAAATGATTCAGGTTTTGATTTCAGAAAGACATCAAAACTAAGCCTTCATAAAACTATAGTAACCTCTTTTTAGTTCACTTGACCAAAAAAAACAAAAGCATACTAAAGAACAGAACATGTCTACTTACAGTTAATATTTTTCCCAACCAATACCCATTTTGATCATAATTAGAGACAAAAGTACAAAGCGTTTTATATTTTAAGTGTCTTGTCACTTCTGGGAGAACACAGACTCTGAGACACAATTAGATATTCCACATGAGTTCACAAACTCCACCAAGTAAGAGCAAACGATCAATTCTTCCATAGCCAGCATTTCCTACCATGCACCTAGTTGATCATGCTGTGCCGAACATGAGGAAAAAGCTGGGATTTTGGTCTTTTCAAATAAAAGCCTTGCACCCTGAAGCACAAAATGCAGTTTACCTGAACATATACAAATATAATATAATTCATGCTCAAAGCATCCAGGTCCCTCCTACATTTCTTCCAAGGGTACCAAACTTGATGATTTCTTACAGAATGGATTACACAGTCCACAATGTAATCTTGCCATCCATACGTTCAGTTTCAGGTTTCATCTCTACATCATTCCCTTGAGGATGAGGACATTAAATACATGATACCACTCCAACTTGTGAAACGTCTCAAAGTTCCACCTTCCCAAACATGTGTGTGATATCGTAACATCAGTTCCATATGGTCAACTCCAGGAAATGCTCCACTGAGGACAGCTCATCTGACACAGAAACCTGCCATTCTCAGCAGCTCAGTGTGGGCCTGTTCTTTCTATTCTTCAAGCTTCTAAAACTTCCTCTAGGATAATAAAATTTGTCACTATACTGTCTCTATACTTTTACTCCTTATTTTGATCTCCACCATTCCCCCTCTGTGTTTTACATTAAAAGAGAATAAAATAGTCAAGGTTGCCTCTCAAGGTTTGTTCTAATTACTCTCACCATGTCACGATTATGAGTCTGTGGGGATATGACACAAAACTCTTTCAAAACTACAAGGAGGAAAAGAAGACAGCTGTGTTGATGGGACAGACCAAATAATGTTCAGACACACAGATGTCCTCCTTCCCAAGCACAGAGGCAACTCATTATTCTCCTACATGGCTTTTACCAATTTGCTTTTATAAACTTATTTCCAGTAAGTCAACCCCACAAACAAACATGCTGTTCAAGAAGCGTGTTCGATGTTTTGAGTGGCTTATGATAGAAGATCATCAGAATACAGAAAGAACTTTAGCTTAGAAAAACAAGAATTCAAAATAATGCTAATTATCTATTCAGAAGAGAAAAGATTTCAGATGTCATAGGTGTTACGGATAAGAGAATAGATATTTGTGGCAACTTCTTTTTTCCTGGGAAGTAGAAAATCTTTTCTGGAGAGAAAAACAAGACAGAAGAGACATAACTTGTTTTTTTCTTTTAGAAACGCCTATTTTGATAATAGTTACCTATTAGACATAAGTAGAAATTCACTCTGTAATTTTGGTTTGTTATGCCTGAAAATAAAGACACGGCAGAAAAAGAAACTAAATCAGAAAGAAAGCGATCTAAAAGAAGAATCACTGAAAAACACGTAGATCGTCAGGCAACAGAAAAAAATTCTGGCAGCCGTCAACAATATTAAGATTTAAAAAAAGTGTTTAAATGTAGCTGGTTTCTCTTTGGAGTTCATAAACTATCAAACTGTAACAGTAATATTCATGACCTTGGGGGCTGTATACAATGAAATTTTTGTATATGGATTAAGTGTTTGCAGACAGAGCTGTTACAAAGTTGGCAAAATAAAAACACGGGTTGGAAACATGATATTTCTAAGCACAACCTCCACAACTGTGGGAAGTCAAAGTCACAGCCAGTTCACTTCTCCTTTTTGCACACCCCTCTCCTTTTCAAGTAATTTTATAAACATATTACAAGACTTCAACCTGAATCAAAGATAAAAGTTTAACTCAACAGTTGCCATTTGGCCTCAGACTTTAATAATTTTAAATGAAGAACTTAAGAACAGTCATGCTGAGTCTGACAAAAGGTCTGCTTAGCCCAGTATCCTTTATCCTGCAGTGGTCATAAACAGATACCTTGGTGAAAGGCTTTTTGAGAGAAACCATGGTCCTGTTAAAATGCCTCCTTTAAATAAAAGGAAGACTTCCCTCATTTCTTCTGGTAACTGGAAAATGTATCAGGCCCCTCACATTATTTTAGCTCACTTCTGTCAGTAAACGAGCTGTTCTTGCATCTTACTTTTCCTGGAGAGAACACTACATGCTTAAATGGAAAACCAATAGAAATGGAAGGACTATGAGCAGAAATTGTCACAAAATGTATGACAAGAACCTTTATGAAGAAACAGACATGAAATCAGCAAAGCTATGAACTCCAGTTTCTGAGAGACTGAAGCTAACACTTAGCTGGCTTAACTGATCCTGCCAGCCAGTGATGTTAGCCGAGACAGGCCAAAAAAGGAGGTAGTTGACCTTTGTGTGTTAAACCTCGCTTGGAAAATCTACTAACCAGTTGCAAGCACAAAAGTTACTATAGTAAGTGCAATTTAAGCCAGCAACATGCGTAATTTTAACTAATTCTTTAATGTGGCTTCTAGTCCTTATGTTCAGAAAGATGTTAGCAGTACAGTGTTTTTCCTGCCTTTGCAGACAATTGATCTACCTTGCTCAAGCACAAAACCATTACAGTTTTAGCCACTGCCTCAGCAACGTTTAGATACACACTGACGAGAAATGCTTCAGATTAGTATTACTATTGTAAGGAAGAACTAAAAGCAATAAAAGTACTCCAGAAGGACACTACAGCTATTTTTAGAGAACATGCAAAATATGGTAAGATAGAATCAGTACAGTTTCTCAGACACATACATGTTTTTCACTGGAGAAGCAGGGATAAGGTTCCTCCTTAATGTGCCAGCTAGGACTTAATAAAGTTCTCTGGCAGGCACACAGATACAGCCATGGCTGGTCAGCTTCAGAAAAGTTAATACAACTACAAGAAACTTCAACTTCCAGACAATTTCTTGATGCAAATCTAAAAACTGAATAACCAACAGCTGTATAAGTTCATACACCTCCAATATCACCCCTAAAACTGTTAAGACAGGGTCCTGCAGACCACTGAGAGTGTGAAAGAGTACCCTTAATCCTACAGGTGTTCTTTGTCAGAACTCCTTCCAGGCTCAAGAAAAGAGAATGTAAGCTTTTAAAGAGCGAAAGAGATCTTCAACAACAGTAATTTCCATTAATTGGAAATTTCCTCTTTAATCTCTACCCCTGCTCAGGATAACATTTAAACTGTGTGTGAACAGAACTAAGACAAAGCACTGCCAGGTCTGTCTGCCCGCTCAGAACTTCCCTTGGCTTACACTTTAAGGTATTTATGGAAATACAGTAACATCAGCTGTAGACAGATAAACACACATGCATATCAAATATATGCCATGTACACAGCATTTGCTCCTTCCCCATCAATTTTGGTTTTATTCAATTATCCTACCAAAATTAGACCTTCAGACAAAAGAAGCTGCTCAATGGCTGTTAAATTTCTCTGTGCTATAGCACTGATGACAGTAATTGGAGGTTGGGGGGAAGTGAAGAAAGACATTAACTTCTCATTTAAGGACATAAAGTACTGCCTCCCTGCCCCTGCTTCTGCTTTACCCGAAAAATTTTCACAGTCACATGCAGGCTCTGTGAAAGAACAGTCACATCTAGAGTCACAGGTTCCAAAACCTCATTTTCTACAACCATCAGTGACCTACAGAGAAAATTTCACCGAATTACAGAAATATGGAACACCTTTATTAGAAATAATAACTTAATAGGTAACTGAGCTTTTTCCTCAAGCTTTCATGAAGCCAATCTATAATTTGTCAAATAATAATTTAGAAATCTTACCTGCTTTTTTCTTGAAGTTTCCTTGGACAACACGCTGGCTGACAAAACTGATGTAAACGGAGAGCAGCAGAGCTCAGGAAAAGGGTTTGGAATTGACGAGATCTCCAAAATATTGTCATCTTTCTGTTTTCTCCTATTTCAACAAAATACATAATATCAAACATAACAAATTGTTACAATTTGATACAAGCATATCAAATTGTAACAACTGCCATTAAAACTGCATATCCAACCACAATGCATGAAATACTAAGTCATTAGTACCACAATGCTTCCTGGTTGCAGCAATTAGCTTCTTTATGCAGTTATTTTAATCAGTAGGCTGAATCTATTAACATACAGTGCTTAACACTACTTGAAAGCAATCCAAGTATACAGCTCTGAATATAAAGTTGTTTGAATATGTTTAAGTCTTTGCAGAGCAGGAGCACAGTTATATTTATATTGGCTCCTAAGGACATTAGTAAATATTTTGTTGTCCCTGTGTTCATGCCATTACCTATGCACACATATTACAACAGTGGATGCATGTAACTTCTCAGTAATACTTCTTGAGTACATCACAACTGTATTTTAAACGGATGGAAACTTTTTTTTCCACCAGGAGTCAAAGTGACTGACAAGGCAAAATACTGCAAAGCAATACACTCTTTTCTGTTTTCAATTACTTTTGTATTTGTATCTCCATAGCTCCACTATAAAATAAATGTCTCAGCAGTTGCTGACTCCTTAAATCTTATTGTGTCTGAAGTATCACCAAGCAGCATTTGCAACAGTAGTGAAGATAATCACTCCTGTACTTTCTGAAGAGCTCAGCTATGAACTGATTTAAAGTATCACCTTAACAATATGGCTGTTTAGATGGCTGTGTACATTACAGTGCATGGTTTTCTCACAGAAAACACTCAACAGCACTTTGTCTACTTGCTTTCATTTGGACAGCAGCACCCATTCTGCCTACATATTTTCTATATGTGTGAGTTGATGACTCCAAGTATTTAGCTTTATTACCTCATTATTATCATTCCAGATTTCACATACAAATTGGTACAATGTGGGGAAAACCATGAGAATAAGGTAATGATGCAGAATGAAGACACTTTACTTTCTGGAAATCCTCACTGAATATTCACTTAAAGTGCTATCTAGCATTAAGGAGTGAAAAATCCCATATGCAGTATTTTAAGATTCTGCAAACTTCAGTCTACCAAAACTGATCAGACGCTTCATGAAAAGCCTAGCTCACAGTTTCCCTTACTAAGAATAGAGACCAGTGCCTTTAAGAACAGCCTCAGAGGTAGCAAGCGGTGCACATCGCTGACGGCAATTACAGCGGCATCGCTAACGGTGAAGCCGTTTATCTCAAGAACATTGTAAGACAAGACACTGCAAAGAGAAAGTAGAGGCTCGGTTCGGGGTGACAAGGCAGGCTTGCCAATGTCGTCTCTTTTCACCTCAAACTGGGAAACCTCTAAAAAGATAAAGGGGGGGAGGTGAGGGTGCGGACGACACGCATCTGCAGCGCAGGGAAGTGTCTGCAGGGCCAAGAAACAACTTTGGAGTTCCAGGGAGACGCGGGCCGGTCCCGGGCCAGGCCGCCCCTCTCCTGCGCTTCGCCCCCTCCCCACACCGCTGCTACGAAGCCGCTGTGCACTCGCAATCTGAGGCCCCGCCAGCCCCGCTACCGCCCGCAGGACGCCGGCCAGCCCCTAGACGGCGGCAGGCGGGCCCTCGAGGGAGCGGGCAGGGCCGGCGGTGCCCACCCAGGGTCCGGCCTTACCTGTCGGGGGGTGAGGGCAGCGGGTCCCCCCCGGGGGATCGGGGGAGCGAGCAGGGGGAGTCCGCTGCGCCTCGGGGGCTGCCGCCCGCGGGTTCCGCCGCTGTCCCTGAGACGCGCGGCACACCGGGCAGCGGGGCGGCCATCGGCGGCGGCGACGTCCTGGCTGGGCGGCCGCCCGCGCGGGAGGCACGTCGGCGAGCGGCCCCGGCGCTGCCGGGCGTATCGGGCGGAGGCTGCTCTCCGCTCCCTCTGCGAAGAGGGGAGGTGGCGGGGAGCGAGGGGAAGCGCCGCCCGGGAGGAGAACGGCACCGAACGCCTTCCCCGGCACACGTGCGCTGGCGGGGGTGGGCGGCCGCCGGCTCCACGCTGTGGCGGGCGGGGGCCGAGCCGTGCCCTTTCGGCTGCCGCCGCTGCCGCCGCGCCGGGGCGGGAGGTGCCCTGGGCTCCGCTCCCTGGCGGCACAGCGGGGCGGGCCCCGGCAGGTGCTCGGCTCCCCCTCCCTCATCCCGGTTTTCGAGGCTGCGGTGTCACCAGCCCCGTGCGGGGCGTCGAGCCGGGCCTGACAGAGCGCCAGGGCGGCCGAGGTCGGGGAGCACTGCCCCTTGTCTCCTTGGGAGTTGACTCGGGCCTGGCCGGTAACCTTCTCCCCGGCTGGGCCGGCCCCTGGCGCACGGGTGCGCAGCGGGGCCCGGACGCGCCCTGCCTGAGGGGCCTGGCACTTGTTTAAGCGCCTGACGAATCATTAACGAAACTACCCCATCCCTCTGTGAGGTCGGGGATTTATGGTTATGCCTTAGAGAAGTAAGGAATGAACAAGGCCGGAGGACAGACCCGTACTTTTGCGCCAACCAAGCGGCTCTCGAGGGGAGGCTGGGTTCCCCGCCGGGCCCAGGGATCGCTTTCGGCTGTAGCTCTAATGAGAGAGGAAAGTGGTTTATCGTTGTGCCTTCGGCTCCTTCACAGCAGCCTGCACCGCTGAAGAAGCCAGCTCATGTCCTTCTTTATGTACACAGAATCCTACGTGGCAATTCCACAGCCGCCCTTATCGGCGTTCTTGCCACTGAAAAATAAAATTACCCCCTCACTGTATGAAGAACAGTTTGATAGCATCAGAGTGGGTAAAAGTGTGTAAATCAGTCAATTTTTTAGAAAGTCAAATAGTTAGAGTCCAGCCTCTGGCAAAAACAGCTGAAGGTAGAAGCCTTCTGATTGTACTTGGCGTGCTCAGGGCCAATAGCTGAGAAGTCAGACTGGTGAAAATACATGGGACGTGTGCTTTGATGTTTTCCTGAAGCCACCAAAGAAATAGTGACACACAAGCCAAAATTTCAATTCTGAAAAAATATTTTTCTGATTCAGGAACCATACTCACAGTTTTCATTTTGGCTGAGTCACAGATGATTTTGCAGGATGCTTCTTTTCAATGAAACGAAGGATTCCTTCTCTGAACTGCTCTGTTACACTGGCAGCAACAGTGCAAGCTCAAGCTGATTAACGACTCTTACATACAGAGACTGGCAAACATCTGGGATATTACATTGTCAGATGATTGACTGGATTTACTCACTGTGAACAGCTATGTTTTTACACAACTGCACAGATCAGAGCACTCTTTTTTGCCCAATTGATTCGCTATCATAAATGTGGCATGTTAAACCTCACTGTCTTCAAAAGAATAGAAGGAAGGAGAGCTGGTCTGGGTGCTCTAGGTAGAAAACTGAGGTCAGGAAGAGATAAAAACCTTCAAGTGGCAATTGGATGCTGATATTAATCAGCATTATAAAAGTTCAGCCACGAAAAGAAAATATGCTTTGACTTTTCACCCAGTCTGTGCAACTTGTTACATAGCTGCAACCTGACACACATGGTATGTTTTTCTGTCTCTGGCTTAGTCATTTAATTGTTTTAAAATGGCAGGCAAATAAAAAACACAATTAGAAAGAATATTAGCAAATAAATTAAATACTTCTATGTTTCAAAATAACTTGGCTAGGATTCTAATGAGTCATAATAGGAAAAATGCCACTTGTAAGAAAGACCAATAAATGTAATACTATTATAATTTCACTTGAACGTAGTAATTTAAGAAACAGATTGTCTTAAAAACATTTTTTTTCTTCTCATCGTCTGTCCTGATGCTTGTTGCTTTCAGTACTTTCTGTGGGAATAGCATTGTATGAGTGAAATACAGTCATTGGGAAACTGAGGCAGGGAAAGACCTACACTGGCTGTTTCAGTGTAGCGTTGGAAACATTGCATGGGTGAGAATGTGAAGCTAAAGTTTCTCCTGACTTACTGTCTGTCTTTGCAAACAGCTACAAGGATAAAAAGAATTGCCAGAGCTTGGCTAAAGATACCTGAGAGTGCTTGACCTAGACTCAATTCAGGTGTAACCTTTTTTAACTCTTCCTTTGAACAAGTACAAACCCTGTAATCTCTGGACAATTAATAGTGTTGATACTAAAAGGCTAGCAGCTTTCTTCTAAACCCTGACACCAAAGTATTTGTTGAGCTGTGTCATTTGGCTTCCCTTTTGTCTTAAGTACATCTAAGCTGCCTACTCTGTTTTTCGATACTTGCTATGCTTCTGCAGCACAGTGTTCCTTGTTCTAAGGCTTAACATTTCCCTAAAACTGATCTTCTGAGCATTATTCAGTTGTTGACTGAGTAGTTTTGTTTTCTATTTAATAATGTTTGCTAGCCCTAATCATGTCCAGGTGTTTCTCAGGTAAAATTAAAAATATATGTTGTGGAAAACCCCAGTGGATTCAAGGTATTCATTATGCACCCCACTTCCAGGAAATCAAGCTCTCCAGGTCTCAAAAGTCCGTGTGCTATTTGGAACTGTGGCGCTTGATTAATGTGGCAAAATTATGCTTTTAATTAGAGTAAACTTTCACAATTACTGACAAAATGAAGGTTTAAAAAATTCAAACTATCTGTGATTATCTATGAAAACTGTAGGGTGGTTTTGTTTGGGTTTTTTTTTTTATTTCACCCTTCCACATATCTCCCCTTGCTTTTATCAAGATGTCTTCAGTATGGTTTTATATGCATAATGACTTCATAAAAAGCTTCACTGTAATTGCTCAATGATGGTTTCACTAAGAGACCTAATATCATGCCTTTACACCATCTTCTGTCATAACTGCAGTCGCCGTGAAAAGTTCTCTACTGAAGTACTAGACTGAAGCTACAGAAGTAGCTATTTTTTCCAGTGCAAGGCTATAACCAAGCCAAAGTCTTGTCTCCCAATACATTCTCTACTAGCAGCCCAACAAAATTGCATCAAATGTAATGATATAAAGAATAACCTTAAGGGAAAAAAATAAGACCCCAAACTTATTTGTCCAGTAAAAAGGCATGCCCAAGACATATGCCTGAATTTGTAATTCATGTCTTATTTATTATCTTAATGTACATAGAACATGTTGAACACATATATATGGTCCTGTTACAATGAGCTGTGCAACCTTGATCCTTCTTGAGCAATTCAAAAGCCCATTCTTAACCTCAAAACCTGGCCCATGTCTTGGACAGTACATCATGGTGCCAAATTTCTCTTATAAACATAAGCAGAGGCATCACTAACTAGCTTCTTTACAATAGTGCATAACTCTTTGAAAATTACCTATGGTTGAATGTGCTGTGAGGATTCTTGCTTATTTTTATAGCTCACAGTTTAAATTACTGTTAAAAGGTGTATCCTTTGTCGCAGATAAAGAAAAGGTTCCAAAGGATTAAATCAGTAACATCAGCCTCAGTCATTTCCAGAAGCTGCTTTTCAGCCTAATCTGAAACTCCCTCTGTGTGCATCTACACAAACCACAGCACAGTAATACTCTGGTGTTTCCCCCAACTTAATTTTCCTTTTATGCACTTAGTATCAAGAAGCATATTTGCACTGTTTTCTCCTGTTGTCTGGTTTTGGCTTGGAAACTTTTACCTGACAGAAAGCATGAAAACTTTAACATACTTTGGTAAGAAAATTGAGTAGAGGGATGGATTTTATTGCTAGCTTTGATAAAAGTGTTTGCTATTTTAATAGCAAGTTCTGTGATTTCCTGTGTCAGCTTTGTCCTCTGCCCAGAACATCTAGCTGCTGGAATTTTGCCTTGAACTGTAACACAAGAACAGAAATTCTGTGAGGGTTTTAGAATAAGAATGATACCTTAAAATCAATCAAATCAAATCAAATCAACAGTTTATGATTTCTGAAAGGTCATTGTAGCTAAAAAAAAATAATTAGGTTCAGCATAGGCTTGACTGAATGGCATGAAGGGCTTCTGAGATGCAGGTCAGACAATGTGACATACTGGCTTCTGCTCCCTTGCACTAAGGTTGCATGAAATCAGTCATTCAGCAGCATCTGTAATAAACTGTGCATCAGGTGATGCAATCTGCCCTGGCCAACCTTGAACTTCTATAAGGCACAAAGTTCCTTCCTAGAGAGAACTGTAATAGTCCAGGGTGAATACTACATATGTATGGATTACCATGGCTAGGTCTTCATCTAATGGGTCTAAATGTACTGGACTAGATGTAATCTGCTGGGTAGATATGGATGAGTGAACTGCATAATATACAGCTGCAGTTATTTATGGAAATGAATTGACAAGTCTCAGGGAACGGATTTAGCAGTGCCAAACATTTGTAATGATCATATTGTAATGGGAGAAACATTTTTCTTTTAATATTTTCTGTTCTTTTGAATCCCTTGTAAATATTTGTGATAATTAATGCTTTATTAGTTCCTCTGAACTAACTACTGTGAAGAGTGGCCAACTTTAAACATCACAGAAGTGATAAAATATTTAGGTAAATTAAACAGGTGGTGTTTCACAACAGCAGAGTACTGCTGATACTTTTTACAGCCCTTTTTCTGGAACTCCACCTAACACAAAGAACATAATTTCTGACTGTATACACCTTCAGAATACTGCACACAAACAAGTAATTATTATGGAGGGAAGGGTGCAGGTGATTATGCTACCTGGTACTCCTTGTGTTTATCCAGCATCTAGAAGTTCAGTTTCCATAATGTGAGTTGCTGGGAAATCAGATTCAAGAGCCTTTAACACTAGTAATTTTGTAGAGTGGGAAACAAAATACAAGCATAAAACCAAAACAAAATTCAACAAGAAACGTAGAGCTAAAATGACTTTTCACAAACAGCCACACCACTCACAAGCCTCAGCCATTTCTGAGCTGTTGCCAAGGATAATACCAGACAAAGGACAGTAAGAGTCTCCAGATATATGCAAAGAGGAAAGGAGATATAATTATTTTGGGCAAAAAGAAACAACATACCTGGTCGGAATCAAGGCAGGCAGCATTCCATTTTTCTTATCAGAGTACAAAGCTGATACATGAAATTTAAAGACAAAATGAATTCTGTATTTTGAAAAATTGAAGGATAGAGATTTATTTGCCTAAATGTGGGCATCTCATACTAATTTAGATACCTATTCTACCATGACGTAAGAAGGCATGGGTTTCCTGTTCATTCTATGTCACACAGGACAGCCCAGTGTGGATGTTTCAGATATCCTTGAACATTAAAAATAGCACCAGACACTTGTATTGTGCCTGAATTTCATTCATATTGTTTCTTTACTGCTGCTGCAACGTACAGTTCACAATCGACTCTCCATGACTTTAGGAAACAAAATGGAAAGTCTAGTAACTTCAGACATGCTGCATTGTGAAATTGGGTTTTGGAATCTTTCATCCAAGGAGGTTTTTCTCTAATTCTGGGAATAGTAAGAAATTTAAAATGTGATTGTATGCATATCTGCATACATGTGAGGGGAGGAGGAACTTTCCCAAAATCACTAGAATGGCATAGCCCTGATTGAGCAAACAATTTCCAAATCAAATCTACCTGTGTATGTACAATTTAGAATGCCTTGAAAATGGGCTTTGAAATAGAGAGCTCTGCTGAACCTTAGTGACGGAGTCATTACCTTCCTCCCAAATGACAGAAATTAAAAGAAACTAGTGCTTATCTGGCCAGCTGGAATTCCTAAGGTAGTGCCTCTGTACAATTACCTACCTGCCGCCATTTTAATACATCACCTGTTAGGACATTTATTTGGAACGATTTCATCAGACAGGGTTTACACAAAGAAGGGGCATTTGCCCTGTCTCAAGAGTTTTTCTAAGAAATGTATACTCAGGGAATGAGATATTTGATAAACCTTTGAAAAATCAATGTACCGTTCATGTTTTAAAAGCATTGTGCTCACTACTTAGAAGTTATTATATTAAGAGGTTATTAATGCAAATGTCTGTACTATCTAACAATGACAATCTCAGTACTTACTATGAACCTAATTATCATAACATCAGGGCACTTAATATTTTAATGTATTTATTCCCTTCATATGCACGAGTAAATGTTTGCATCGTTATGTGCCAGAATTTGTTTAAAAATTAACCCTATGTGGGTATTCAGAGTACCTGACTTTAGACACTGTACCAAGTTAGGTCAGCCATTTAACATATAGGCATAGAGGTCTGCTAAAAACACATAGGGGATTTTAGTGCTGACAAGCATTCCAGAATAACATTTTGTTTCCTCTGGCTAAATGGCAAACCTAGGGAGAACTGTCTTCTGAATTAAGCATCTCAACTGTTGAAAATTAGACAATGCAATTAATTTGCTAAGTGATTTTGTCAAGATCTAATGAAATATGTGGCTGAGTAAGGAATGCAAACTTTGAGTCCAAAATTAGTACTCAATCAGGCCATCCTCCTTTGTAACTATAATGAAGAGGTTTTCTTTCTAAAAATAAAAAAGGTAAAATGCATTAATGCTTCAATACTCCTGACAATAAGTCAGCTTTAAATCTGGTCCAAAAGATTTTCCTTTGAGCTGAAGAAAAAAAAATGTACCTTTTCCTTTGGTTTCACATTTACAGACGCTGTGCTCTGGAGTTGTTTAGTAGCTACTCTACTAAATTTTAAAAGGATTTTTTTTTCCTAATAGACCTAATTTTAGCATGACAAATAGAACAATTTCATAACATGGAACGTAAGCAACCTTCTAGTTCACTTTTGTGTATTTATGAAGGAGACATTACACAATATGTTAATAATAACATACAAGATAATTCCAGACAACTGTGTAACACATAGTGGCCCTGTAAATTCTACTTAAAAGTCAAAAAGTCTTATAGCATTCCCTTGGGGTGGGAGGGGAAATGAGAAAAATGCTGGCTACTGAGCAAGTTCGTAAATAATTTACACCTAACTTCAAAGACATTTAACATCTGATGTATCTGAAGCATTTGGGAAGCAGAAGTACAAACTGAGATCACATCTAAAATTAGGAAATTGTTATAGCCACTCAACCCTTTTAAATTCAACCTTTAGTGTTCTCTGTCAGTTCCATAAATTTAGTTCAATTCACTGTGCTTATCTAAGAATCCAAATATGAGAAATCAATACAGTTTTTACATTTTTGGGGGGGCTTATTTTATGAAACAACAGCAATGCAGTTTTCAGATTTCTAACCCACTTGCACTTCATCCTATCATCCAAGAAGAACTTCCAGACTAATAAATGACCCTTTCGTAACATCCAGGTTTTTATAAATCTACATTAGACACAAAAGTTTGTATTCTTTCTAATGACTGGATTTCTGTGCTACTGAATCGCTCAAGATGACATACCTATTCCACAGAAGGAATAAGCAGACAGTCACATTTCTGTCAAGTTAGCCACTGCACATGATAAAGAATTTGTACCAGCTTTATGTTTCTGTGTTGACTTAATGCAGGCCATGTGAGGACGGACAATATCTGATCTGGCAAGATGCCTACTAGTAAAAATTCAACCCATTGAAAACCTTAACAAATTTGAATTAACAAATTGAGTTTTAGGATTCTTCTTCCTGTGGCAACTCTTCAAGGCCTCAAGCACATTTTAGTATGTTGTCACGCCACAGCCTTAGAGCGAATACCAAGCCTCTGAGCAAGAAATCATATTAAAGCCAGCATCTATGGCAGAAGGTGATATTTCCAGCTTCCTAACTAATAAATTGTACTTCGTACAAGTGTTAGATTAGACGCTGCCTTAACTAAATTCCAATTTACATTCTTCCAGTCTGCATGGTTTTAGTTGGAGAAGTTACTTTGCACTGTAGCTGGAGGTAGCCTGTTGAATATACATTCAATCCAAATGTAACTGCAGTTCAGCAGTGGGTGAAAAGAGTTAATTGTTGCATGGGCTAAGTTTTGCTTCATTGTTGCTTGGATTTAGGTAAAAGTGGATGTACAGTTTTAACAATGTTTTGAGTTTCCACGGGGAGTAAAAGGACACCATCTAAATATGAGGCTTCCAAATATTCTACTTTCAAAACAGCTTTAAAAGAAACATGTATTTCAATCTCTTTTATTAGCATAGTCCCTTCAGAATAGTTCTCCTTTTGTTTATTAGAAGGGAAAATCTACCATGAAGTGATTTGTTAAGATGTTAAAACCCCATTACATTTTCTACAGTTTGGCTGACTCTCAAGCAAGAATGTAGGCTTCTATTATAACATATTGGGAGCTTTTAGAACCAAAGCAATTCATAATAAATTTATTCACATTGACACATTTCTAGTTACAATGTCTTCATTATTTCTTCAGAGTTATGAAACATGAATTGTATCACTGTAACCACAACACTAGTCAAGGAAATCTGATTTGCCATGAAGTCTGTTTGTACAGTCATCCTGTAGCTCAAGGCATACATTTGATTATTTTCTTGTACTGTTTCTTATATTGGTGTTATTTCAAAGGCTGCAGCACTATTATAAGCCCATTACATCTAATTTTAAGAAATATTCTTACATGGCAGGCTCTAAAAATATATAACTACATAACAATTTGGAAATAATTACATCACCAAAGTCTATTACGCATACATTGAACAGAAGTGGATTTCAGATTCTTTTTTTATATATTTCAAACACTTTCAGTTTAAGCAGTACATGCATTTAATCATCATAGCCAGCAAGCTAGTCAATATTTTATTCAATTCACATTAAAGCTGAGTTAACGCAGCATAGAATTCCTGAATCATGAGAACAGAGTCATTAAGATGATCAACATAAACCAAAAAAAGGACTTTTTAAAGCAAAATGAAAAGGTTCTCCATAAGAATCTTTCCTCTCTTACTGTCTCATACTTTGTTTATTAAATCTTCTAACAAGAATGAAGAGAGTTATAATTAAAACAAACAAAAAAAAAGCTGATAGCCTCTTTTACAGCTTCTTAGGATAGAAAGGTTTTTTCTGTCTCACTTTGCTGTCAGAAATGAAAGCCTGAGCTGCAATTATTAAAGGTCTGAATTTGCATTTTTCAGCAATCCAGAGAAATGAGAGCAGCTATTGTTATGATCATTATCATTATAAAGTTGTCTACAGATCTTCTAACAATGTTGTTGGTCAGCTGTTTGTTAGATGCCTTGCCAGTTATCAGATAATTTCATAGTAGATCAAAAAGTACATCAAATTAAAATAATAGCTTTGTATGCTCACAGATGGTAAATCCTCTATAAACTAAAGTAACTGGATATAGTGCCTAGTGCTGTAAGCTAATTCAGGAAATATGCAGAAGTTAAAAATACATTGACAAATTTGTTTGTAAATAGCTGACAGGGTTTTGTCTCCAAACCCAGTTCTCTTCCCTGCCAGTTCTTTTTGAGAGAGCTGGACTACACAGCCTCTCAGAAGTAAAGTCTCCCCTAGGCCAAGATCTCTCAAGTTTACCGTATTTTGAGCAGCTATTTGCAGAAGAATATTAATGTCAAAAAAGCCCTTGATAAGACCTTGCTGGCCTGAGCTACCAGTGAGAAGATCCAACTTGAGAGAATAGCATGCAAGATCCCTTCTAGAGTAGCAGAAGAGGGTATCCTCTCTGCCAAAAGTCAGACAAGTTCAGATGGCTCATCAGGTAACTGAGCTCATTGAGGAAAACAGTCAACCCCAGCCTTAATCTATTAATGAATCGTTACAGACCTGCCTTAGAACACCTCCAAAAAGAGCTGAAGCTGCCACCCACTGAAACAGTGTGTCAGGAGCTTATCTGCTATAAGTACCCGACACGAAAAAGTAAAAGCCAAGCAGAAATGCAATGTTTCTAGGGTGGTTTGAAGTACGTGTATTTTATTTCCAGATTTCCCTTACAAAGTATATGTACTTGTATTATTTTTCACTGTGATCAGATATGTGCATATCTCTAGTCTTTATGTGGAGCCAGTATGGAAAGATGGAGTCTAGCACAGCATCCTCTGATAAGTCTCTGTCCTGTTTCACTCCAAATTCTGTTGCTGCAGCAGTTAGGGCTACAGCTACAGACAGTAGTCCTCCTTTTACAGAGCCTTTACCCCAGGGTCTATGTAACCAGCAGCCCCCCTGTTCAGTGTGTCACAAGGTAGAACAGGGGAGATGAAGTGAGATAGTGGGTCCTCACACCTTTGTAATGCTTTGGAAGTAAGGCAATATTATATTCCTTTGAACAGGCTGTTAGGCAATCAACATGATAGGAATAAAGTGTTTGCTTCCTGGTCCTGCATGGGAAGGAAGAACACTGGCATTTGGCGTAGGTTCCCTCACCACATCTTTGGCTACCTCTGACAGTCTGGCGGCATGGTCACTCTTCAAAAGCTCTTGGGCCACCTTGCTGCGCTATACATGCACTGCAAGAGAATCATGGATGTACTAGAAGGCCCTCACAAATACAGGAGAGGGAGGTTGACACCACAGTGAAGCAGGCATCATGAGAACTCTCCTGAGTCTGCTGCATAGATGTGGACAGGGTACTGTGGCCTGAAAAGGTCTTCTGAACTGCTTGGCAGCAGTCATATAGAGCAGATGAGTTATTGCCATTGTTTCCAGAGTTCAGAGAATGAATGTGTTTCAGTGTCCAGCTGCTGCATAACTAAAGGAACAGAAATAATTTAATAGGTACTACAATTTGTTTTCACACTAAGATTTCATTTTTCAGGAGTAGTAGTGAGAATATATCAAATTGTTGACCCTTTGCAAGCAGGCTTCAACATAAATTAATTGTTGTGTTAAAAAAATGAATTTAATGTTTACAGTGCAATTTGTCACTGAAATGGAGGCTCAATTAGAGTCTCAATGATTTACTAAAGACATTTTAAAGATAATGTCCAAACAATGCTACATAAATTAAACATGATGTAATTGAGTGTAACACTAAGTGGCTCATCACTGTTGATTCATGTGGAAATCAAGGAAATTTTACTGATCATTATGCATTCATTCAGTATTAATGTAGATGCCATATGTACTTTCAAAGGGATTCTACTGTTACTCAGCATTCATTAAGTTTTAATGTACCATTAAAAAGGCATCAAAAGACCCCTCTAAAACTACTGCCACAAAGGTAGCTAATTTAAAGAGAGTTAAAGAAACATTTCAATTTAGCATTGCAATACAAAGTAAGTTGATAATGAATCAGCAGAAATAGTTCAGGAGAAAACACAGTGTTTGATTGCAAGCCAGACTAGAAAGAATATTTGAACTAAAGGGAATAAGTTCTCACTGTTCTAGATTTCTGGACAGCTACATTTTTTGTAGACAGAAGTGCTCATCATACGAGTACATGGTCTCTATTTGACTGATGCTTTACAGTACTGCTCAGCACAGTCATTGACTATAGTGCAAATATGACTTTAAAAAAGGCGAGAGGAAGTATGAATTATGGCCAGACTGCCTACTGCATTCAGTTTTATGGGTGGGAATCAGTGGGGGATGAGAAAACCACAGCAGTGTAGTAACTTGCCCACAGCTCCTTTCTTTTCCTGCTAGGTCTGGTGTGCTAGTAAAATGCTTTTCCAGGGGTGAACTCTATCATATCTTGAGTATTAAATTGCTGTAGCTCCTTCAACTCAGGGCATACTTTCATTTACAGCCAGGTATCAAGGCCCTAAGCACATCTTCCCTTGTCTTGTGGGTTTTGCTGCCTCAGCTTAAGGTCAGGCATTGCAGCTGGTGACCTTGAGAGATCTTCAGAAAGCTCAATAAGGACACTATAGTGAGGGCTGTCCCCTTCCTGGGGAGCTGCTCCTCATTGAAGACTCTAATGCTTTGTCCCTGCTTGAGCTGCAGTTCCTGTTGAATCCATGCTTGTGTCTGGCCATGGAAATGCTGGTCTGCGCCCAGAGCCATAGACATTTCCTCCTCACTATGGACTTGTCTGGTAATCTGGACTCATGGCTGATCCTGGTGGCTGCCTCCAGGCTTGCCCTGCTCCCTCATTCACAGGTGGTGGCACAGGGCCCTCCAGAGCAGGCTTCCCTGTGTTACCATGCTGGGTTCTAACTTGCCATCTCTTTGGCTTGGCAAGGGTTTTCTTTGTTGTTGTTGTTGTTGTTGTTAAACTTCTTCATTCTCATCACACTGCTGAAAATGTTTTATATCTATGCCTTCATAACTTCCTGGGAAAACTGCTAGTGGATGAATTAAGAAAGACTAGATGAGCTACTCTAGTCAAACACAGTATGCTGGCAATGGATTTCAATTGAAATTCCTATCAGAAAAATTGATTGAAATTTCACATGTAAAGGTGGCACATTTTAGCTGCCAAAGGAATCTCATTATTTTAGTTTGAAATTAATGAACAACTATCACAGTAAACTGAGCAACCTATGTATCGTATCCTCAAATTTTTAAACTCTGTTGTTCACTGGCCAGAGAACTGAAAAGATCATTTGTGAATCCGGTGATCACATCTGTAAATAAATAACTTAGCAAGGTTCTAGTCAGCTAGACATTTAGTACTTCAGAAGTACAAACTTCTCTCAAACTCCTGATCTTGTACAGAAGATGGGCGTATGCTGCAGGTGACTCATTATGGAAAACAGCTGCAAAAGGAGACACATTTGAAAAATAAATATGGCTAAGAGAAAAAATCCTCTTCCCAAGATATTGAGAGAAGTAAGGCATGCTCAGACCTACGCCTTTGTTTTTACAAACCTCGATGACATCTAACAGATAAAAATGGCAAAAGCGTACAAGCCTCAAGTGCCTACGGTACAACCCTTTATGTTATGTAAAGACATGAGTGGCATAGAGAGCACGAATGGGGATTGACGAGTTAATTTCTCTTTCAGAAAAAGAATTGAAGAGGATAAAATTAAGCTAGCAAGCAGAAGTTCACAACAAACAAAAAAAAGATGGTTCTTCAGTGTGTCATTAAGGCAAGGAACTCCTTGTCACACAGTACTGTCTGTCACTGCTCAAAGTTTACAGAAGTTGAAAGAATGAGTAACTGAGTTCTTGAACAAGACTATTTAAGACTTAAATATACAGAAATCATCTTCACTTAGGCATTTTCAGAGCTAAAAACTGTTGAAGGTTGGGCATACCTAGGGTCTCTGTTACTTTGTGTGTCTTCTAATCTTCTGTTTTTCACTAGGCATGAATTTTTGATCATTGCCAAAAGCCAGGTAACCAGCTAAACGAACCGTCAGCTTGACCCAGTACAGCTATTCTTCTATTATGTTCTATTGCTGGAACAGACTACTGCTTGAAGATACAATGATTAATCACTTGCCTTGGTGTAACAACTTTTTTTGTGTTCAAACATGGTTATGTCATCCTGATCAGTCTTCCATTTTTTACACTAAAGCAACCCCATTCCTTTAATCTTTCTTGACATGTTTTCTAAAGGTCTTATAACTCTTGTTTTATTCTCTTTTTCACCCAAATTGCCTTTCACCTTTAGATTATCAATCTAAAGAGTCAAAATTCAATCTAAAATATCTGCTGCTTTTAGCTGTGGGTTTGTTTTGTGTTTTTGTTTTGTTCTTTTTTATTTCTGAAACAAAATTGTTCCAGTTTCATTTCTGCCATGTTGTTTACTCCACTGATAATCAGCAACTTACATTTCACACCACCACCAAATTATGTTTTTAAATTAATGTAACAGTTACACAAAAAAAGACTCTAATTCCTTTTCCTGACAATATGGTCTAGCAGACCCTTCCTACTTCTCTTTTTGGCCTTTTATCTTTAGTGGGCACCAAAGAATACGTCTTTTACATTTACTGAGCTTCCAAGCATGTCTGATAGCCTAGAAGTAATTTTTTTTTTTCCAATCTTGAAAATTCTCAATTTTAAAAAAAGCATTAATAGCATGATCACTTCTGGTAGGGCCCTCTTACACGGCTCACAGTAGAGTTCTGGTAGAGCTCTTTTACACAGAGTTACCATACAGTTACAAACAGCTACACAAACTGTAATGTTCTCTTCCCACTCCATGGTCATCTTGGTAAAGGGAAACTTGAGTAAACAGTGTCCTCATCACTCTGGAGGTTAAAACACGCCAGTTCTAAGGGCTGCTTGACTGCCCGTTGGCTTTCTCCCAGCAGACCTTCTGACCATTCAAAGAATTAACCCAAGCAGTACTGCAGCTTTTAGGAAGTGTTAGCAGTATGCCAGTGCTTGAAAGTGAGGCACCTAACTGCAGCTGCCTGCATGCCCAGTCCTCTACAATTTAAAAAGGAAGTCTTCTGTAATCCATTTCTTCATCCTCTTTGTCTCATTTAGGTGCTGGAGTTAAGAATTGCAGCAGCTTGGCATACATACATAAGGACTTGCTTGGTACATGCACTTTGTAGCTGCAGGTGTCCCCCAGTATGATCTCAATTTGCGTGGCCAAATGCACTTCAGTTTGTAGAATACAAGTGCTTCATTTACTTTTAGCATTTGAAGAAATGGAATAGCATCTGCTGAGGGGATCCATCGTGCTGGTCACCAAGGTGACCAATCGCAGGTCTTCTTTCCTTCCTCCATCTCCCTGTTTAGTTTGAGTGGTTCATTTAGAAAACTGCAATCAGCTTAACTATTTTAAAGATAATTTTCACTGTAGTTTTGACAATTCAGAGCTATATAAAGCCTTAAGCAACTGTGAAATAAATTCACTTGTCCTTGCTTTACCACTTCAGAGTAAGTGTGACTGTAGCCATCGTGTCTTAGTTCTTGCCACAGATCACATAGGGGAAAGAAAAAATGAAAATCCCGTAAATCAAAACAATCCCAAAACCAAAACCCAAGAGAGTAAACAAACAGGCAGACACATGCATGTAGCTGGGGAGGTAAATTATGAAGTTCTGTCCAACTATAGTTTATTATTATCTTTTTTTCAACTAGAAATATATTAACCATTAGCAAATACACTAGTGGTTAATGTACTCCAGCACTAGTACACCAAGTACACTAGTATTTGCAGATAGCTACTGTTGGTCAGATTTATTCTTCAACAGCTGTTACAGCTGCAGATTCTATGAACTCAGTTCTCCCCCTTGCCCTGAGCTGATCACATGCTTCAATGGCTTTACTCCTCTGGATATTCACTTTCACATACGCAAGCCCATTAGTTAACACTCCCATTCTTTTAAGCGTTGTGTCACTTGTGAAGATTTCCTCATAGATACTGTATTTTAGTGGTGCTCCTGCTCCTGCTATGATGGTATCAAATATTACAGGCTAAGCAAGGTCAGGCCTGCTTGGTACTCAGAAGAAAGACTTTAAACATGTCATTACCCTCTGTGTGGTACAGGAGAGGGTGCTGCATTATTTGTAGCCAGTATTTTGCTTTCTGACTTACTGTATTACAGATTGGTAAACAATACTTGAAAACACTGCTTCATTTAAATTTGCTTGTACATGAAAAACAGGACACAAAAGGAGGACTGAGCTCTGTTCAGTCACTAGACATGACAAAGTCAGTTCTGTAGAGATGGCAACATAGGTGCTCCAGCCATACTGTATTTTAAGAAACTATATTCTCTGTATCCAACTTTGCTTTGACACTTACTTGCAAGACTGTTCTACAACACTATAATGCTGT
Source organism: Ara ararauna (assembly GCA_028858755.1). NCBI lineage: Eukaryota > Metazoa > Chordata > Aves > Psittaciformes > Psittacidae > Ara > Ara ararauna. The sequence continues at coordinate 28,648,433 of CM054381.1, read as the reverse complement.
AGTTTACATCTGACTGATAAGAGCAAAACAGTTATTCACAGACTTAAGTTTCAGTATTTCAGATAATTTTAATCCTTATTTGAACACAACCTGTCAGCTGGTAGACTTCTTAAAAGTACTCACATAATCTGATGGTTTGCCTTTTTAGTTAAACCTCACTATTCATAATACATCACTATTTTCTAGTGTTCTACCCTTCCTGCTTCTATGTCGGCTTACTTCAATATTAACAAATTTTTTTCTGATATGCATACTGAGGGAGTACACTCTTTTTTCCTATTATTGCCTGTAGGAATTCAGGTATTTGACACCCACAGTAAAATAAGGTTCCATTATCACCATCTAACCCTATGCAGGGTTAGATATACTACACAACCTTACGCAGTAATCTCTGCATCAAGCATGTAATTTGTGAGCAAGTTAAATCTCAATCCACATTCAGAATGTAAATAATGATTAAACCTAAGTTTCTGTGGGAAGTTGCTTTAATGATTAATTAATTTCTTTTGTATTCGTAATGTTGACTTCCTCATGCAAGTTACACAGCAGCACTTATTCTCGCATTAGTGTCAGCAGCACACAGTATTCTCACTCATAAATCAGAGCAGGCTTGAATTTACATTTTAAAAATGACTGAAGACAGTTGTAAAGGAGACATGACTACTAAACCAGGAACAGCTTAATATTTCAAGAATCACTGACATGGAATAGACATCCTCAGGTGTGATTGTAGTCCATTTAATAAGGGAATGCCTCTAATCAAAGTTAACTGTATACCTTGACAGTATTTCATTAATACAGTGATCAGGTCCACCTATTTCTATATGGTTAAACATCTGGGGATCCTTCACACTTAAATATGTTAAAGGTTTTTAACAGTTGCACATTTATTCAACATTTAAGTTCAATATGAAATTCAGATTTAAAAAAAAAAAAAAAATCCTTAAAACTACATGAAGGTGATGCCCCATAGCTTTGACATTCTCTGAGCAACAGCAGAAGCAGAGCCCCCTATACTGACAATTGCTCTGTTTTTAAAGTTTAACTTGAAACTTTGAAGACTGATGTAATATTTAATGAGCATTTCTTGGCACACTGCAAATTCTTATCTTCACAATAAGCTGAGATATAGGAGACTTTTACAGATTCACAGGCCACATAACCTGATGCAACTAGATACCACAGCTCCATAGAAAACCAGACAAATCATGAAATTAAATCTGAATGTGTTTGATAGTTATGTAAAGACTTCTGAATATTCCACAGGGTGATCTATCTCATTCTTTTGCTACTAAATAACTAAAGGAGTATGATACTTAATTCATACATGGCACATAGATAGATATACTATGAAGAATCGTGCCAATCCAATGATAGGAAAGATTAAGGATCTGAATTTCAGGTGTTTCAGTTTATTCTCTCCAATGGAAGAAACAAAGGAATGGTCTGTCAGCAAGTTTTCCAGGAGGAATTCAACTACATGAATCATGAAGCTTCCCCTCCCTCATCCCAACCTCCCCCACCTTTTGACACTCACTTTTTCCTGACAGTAGGGTTACTATTAATGCAAATAACAAAACAATGCTGCCTTACATTTCATACACATTCATCTATTTCAACAGTTTCTCTGAGGTGTATTCAAGTGACTAAGAAGGAAGCTAAATTAACTCCCTACCCTATCCCTAAACTCCTATTTTAAGCATTGTTTGGGAACACTCAGGCACTGATGGAAACTAATGCTTTTGAAATCACCAAGCAGATCATTTGTTGACACACAAGACAGTAGTTCTTCACATGCATCAGCTGATACCAACAAAACAGCTACTAAAAATACACTCATACAGTCACAAACTGGTAAATATCACTGACATTTGTGTATAATCACATTGGCTGTAGTGCGTTATTGGTACAAGACTGTTCTCAAAGTTTAAGAAGTTCACAGGTGAGTTAGCGACTTACATCCAAATCCAACTCTCTTGGATTCTTTTTGTCCAGAGGGTTGTAGCTATTTTTGCTAGAGATGACACAGCCCTTGTTATTTCCAGGGCCTATATATATATGCACAAACATTCTGAAATAACAATTACCAATAGATGTAGTTGAAATGTCCTAATACTTTGAGTGTCCTTTTCAGACACAGTTGTTTCTCCTTTCCCAATGTCAAAAGATTTTCTTTCACTGCTATTTAGAAAAGTGGAACAATGCCTGTCCTGCACAGGATTGCATTTCCATCATTGTACTAATTACACAGATGGGGATCACAAGTTATGAGGCTTTCAGAGTTAAGCTTTTAATTTCTGGCTTGTATGCACACATTTCAATATGGTACAGTATTTGTAGAACCCTGAAACACAAAAGCTGGGGGGAGAAGCAGCACTCCCAAGACACTGATGAAGAATACAGAATTCACTCAACATCTTCCACTGGCAGCAAGTGAAGTAAATGTCTCAATTAATAGTTTGTCTGTAGAAGATTACTCCTGTGTGCATTAAACCAGGGAGAAGCAGAAGTATGCTTCTGCTGGTTGCCACATATGGTGATTCTTCAAATCAAGAACTCCATTTTTTTTACCTCATTCCCTCTTCTTCCCCCTCTCATGAATTTTATTCTCTTAAGTGTCTTGAAAGAATGATCTAGGAATAACTAAGTCCATTAACAGTTTTAGTGATCTTCCCAGGGTGATGGAGGAAGTAGGGAAGGAAAGTGTTCATCTACTCTTTCACTTAAACAGTAGCTGCTGTACTGTTATGTGAATGTGAGGTTTAATACAACTAAAAGGAGAAAACTACATGTCCCTTCCAAATCTATTCCTTGAAGACAAATAAACACCGAAAAGGTGTTAAGTGCTTGCGCTAACACACGGGAACTGTGGATAAAAATTAATGCAACTTTACGTACAATACATTGTGATAAGATTCTTGACACACAGTTTCTGTGTTAGTTACCATGTCACATAGCTCTTACAAGAAGGCAAATTGAAACAAAGTATTTTTAACAAATGTAGTTTACTGTTACTTGCAAATTTCATGTCATTTAACAAGGACACCTTCCCTCTCCCAAAGCTACCTAATCACAAATTTTAAAGGAAAAAAAAATTCACCTTACCTGTGATTTTCAATTGGTTTGTATCAAATAATCCACAAAGCATCCTTTTCAATAAAAGGCTGTGAAGCATTTCCATTGACATTGCTACAGCTTTATTATCACAATAGACTTTGTAAGAAATCTGTCTATAGTAAGTGATGTCTCAGGTTCAGCTATCCAGTCAGCAGCCAAGCACTAACAGAATGTCACAGCTTCAGAACCTCAGACTATTCACAGTACCCAGAAACAGTTGTCAAGCCCGTGAAGACGGTAGTTCCAGTCCAAACACACTATTTTGATTTCAGCCTCACATTCTGCTAACACAGACACAGACAATTAAATTAAAACACATTTTCCCCTCTGCAAAGAGCTCTGTTTGCTTTGTTAGCAATTTAGTCATTTACAGTTACTCTTCAATCTAGTTGTAGCTGTCCAACACCAGACAGAGAGGCATTCTGGCCAGGCATTCAAGGATGTACACCCTACTGCTCAACAGCATCTTTGCTTTGTTTCTATTTAACAGAATTATTTCAACCTTCTCAGCAACTGTGGTTTAAAATAGGATTCTAAGCAACTCCAACTGAAAATGTTTGCTTTGGCTGATAACAGATGCCTGCACAATCTTAAAATTAAAAGCATTAGCTGCTCTCATATTCTGATCCTTTACTTAGTGTGTGATCTTGTGTCTCTTGGTCTACATCCATTCATTTTCATGTCTTCCTTAATGATTTTCATGTTGTATGTTACAATATGCTACAATTACAAGTAGCTGGGAAAAAATAGGGCAGTGATTACTAAATATATGTCCCAAAAATGGAGACATCCAGTGGTTTAACATCTTTCAGCTGCAAGTATGAGAGCTCCTGTCTTGGTCTTAAAACTTCTAGTCACAAGAATATTTCCAAATATTATCGGGTGATGCTCCCCCAGCAAAACTGCTCCTTTCTCTACATACCTCTGTAGTTTTGATTTTATTCTTCTGTAGAATAAATAACAATTTTAACTAACAAGACCATTTTTACTCTTTTTTACTAGCCCTCCTTTACTTATAAAGTCCTGGAATCTGAACTAGATCAAGATTCCACTGTGCTACACGGACTTCTAACACTTCCTCAAAGAACTCGTGACAGTACATCATAGCGTACTTTTATTTGGGTCTAATGTTTTGTCTGCACAATTACACTGACATTTCATTTGCTGTAATATCCTGACTTCCTAAACATTCTGGCTGCCATTCAAAAGCAGCAGGGGGATTTTAAGTGCTGTGGCATAACTAGTTGCATTCTGTTGGAAGACATCCATAATACAGGTTGCCTAAATTATAAGTATTCTCATGCCCCCAAAAAGTCTGTTTTCTCTGCATGTAAGGCATCTAAACCAAAAAAGTACTGCTAACTTAGGTTTTCAGTTGCTAAAAACACTTACTTCTTACTCAAGCAGAAGTGCTTTATTGTTTGAACAATGAATAAACATGTCAAGTTCATCAACAAGTTTCTCTGGTAGAATTTAATAAAAGAGTATAAGAAAAAAATTAGTCTCTAGATATACAATCACAAGATTTAAAAATGTCTCACAATATATGTTTGAAGAAGAGGGAAAGTTTTGCTAAACAATATTGCCAGCTAGTAACAGTAAATCTCGTTGAAAAGTTTCACAGTACTACGGTGTGTGTAGACATTTCAGTTAATTATAAAGCACATTCGGTTACACAGACAAGAAACCCTAGAATTCAAGCAAGGGATTTTAGTTTTAATCTCTGTTACATAAGACTATATTTGCCTTCAAGAATTCACATAAAAGGGCAATGTACTTTTAACATATGGGGCTAAGGAACATACACTATTATAGTTTCGCAGTCAATACCAAAGAAAACAATAATGAAGGATGGTTATTTGAACTTTCTCCCAAGCCAGAATAAGTGGATTTTACCAATTTGGTTGAAATAGTGAAACGCCATATAGACTTTTATTACCATAGATGGAGATTATGTTAGTTATATGAAATAACTTTAGTCACCTTGGTAGAGAATACCAAGGTTTGAGAAAAAAAGTGTAACCCTTTCCCACCCAAAGTACAAACAAGGAGATTCCTTTCACAGTGCAAAACCTCTTCATGGCAGTTACAAAACATCATGTTGTACAGGAATGCTTGAAACACAGGCTTCAAATATCACAATGAACCCAGACACTGGAATCCTGTGGGTTACAATTTTCAAGTCTGTCACTCAAGACACGGTGAAATCTAGAATGTAAACCTCAGTTAGGAACTAGAAAAAAACCTAACTCTTCTATCTCACCATTTTCAAGTGAAAGATGAAACATCCGTTTGCAATCAGACCCTGAAAGAGATCTTTTGAACTACCATGTGGGTCCCCCCGCCCTTGGAATTAGCCCTTGATCAAAGGCAAGAACAAGGAGGAGAAAGACGTGGTAATAATATATATTGTCAAGGGACTAAGATATTGGAGAGAAAACAGGAGAGAGAACATCAGTGAACAAATGTTCATCAGTTCTCTTTGTGAATTTTTATTTACTAAAACATTCCTTGAAGGGTTTCAGCATTAAATTAACACTGTTATTTGTAATCAGTATCAGAAAAGTAATGAGACCTCTTGGAGATTATTGCACAAAAACCTGGCAGCAAAACATTAATAACCCTTTGAAATGCACATATAGATCAGTTTCTGGAACTGAGTTACCCAATATCTTTAAAGTACAAAATAAATATATTGTTAAAGAATAGCAACTAAATACAATTACTTTTATTTAAATCAAGTCCAGCAGAAAATATTTCAATATGGCAAATACCCCAGCACTTGCTGCATGTATCCATAATCTAGCTATTTCATCATGAGTGTGATCATATTTTCATCCCCTCCCCAAAATGTATAACCTTGACAAGTAATGCAAAATAGATAAAATATAACATGAAGCGTTTTCTTTTAATGTATATTCCCATTTTGGTATTTAATGCTTAATCTATAAATAGATGCTCTCAGAGACAAGAATGCTTTGCAAATGTGTTATTGTGCTGTTTTAAGATTAAAATATTTTACATTAATAAGTCCAAAGCAGTTCATTCTTTAGTCATACTTCCAGTGAAAAAAAATTTCTTCTATTTCATTAAGTATCAAAACTGGAATTTGCATTTTATCAGTAAGTGGCTATATGCTGATGACTACTTCAATACAAACTTAGTTCACAATAAGTATTGCTTATTTGAGTACTAGGTAAATACTATATACAGGTACTCAAAGAGTAGATGAGAAACATCATGTAGTGCTACTGTTAAGAAAAGTTCTTAAGTAGTAGAAAAATTTCCAATAATTTATATCCTGATTTTTTTGTGTGTGCTACCAGGAAAAAATTAAAGGAGATTAAAAAAAAAAAACAAACCAAAAAAAACAACAGACTACTTATACCAACTACTCCCACCTGAAGAAACAAAACCATCTATTTTTTAAACAAAAACAAAGTATTGCATATATTTAAGATTTTCTACTAATTACAAATTTAATTTAACAAAGTAATACGGAGGCAGCATGTGGTAGATTTAAATTCACACAATCTGTTAAAGCAATACACGATTGAAAATTAATGATCTAAAATCCTTAGAATCCCTTAAATCTGTAATTTCAGCATAGTGCTACATATTGTTCTGTCTTAAAGGCTAAAATTAGGAATTTTTGATTCTCATGTTAACATAAGCAAAGCTCATCTGCACCTTCTCTTAACCATTTTTAGCAGCATAGTCAGCTTTATAAAGAGAAAAAGGCAAAATACTACCATAATTTACATATTCTAATAATCTTTCCAAGGCATTAAAGGACCCAGCTCGAAATTTCTATTACAATTGACAAAAATATATTAATATATACTTGCATTTACACTTTCAAAAATTTGCAGTTAATATTAAGTTGGCCTATGAAGCAGTAGTAAAGTGCAAAATATTTGGTATAGTATCTAGTGATTAACTTTCGCTTCTGTGGAATACAAATGAGTAAGCCTCGCTCTTCCATTGACAGACATGGTGTTTGATGGAGGACCAACCTGGAGGCAGGGGGGGAAAAAAGAGGGGGGAGGGGAGAAAATATAAAAATTAACTTAACTTTTCAGATTCTTCTCTCTGTTGTATTTTACACAGTATTAATTTAAGGAAACAAACACTGTTACTTCAGTTAGCATTTTTCTCATTGCAATGAAAGACCTTTTATAGGATTTCTGAACAAAGCACATGCTATGGAAGTAGAAATATAAGAAATTACTTAAAACATATTTTATTCTCTCTAAGAAATCTGTGTATAACTATTAAAAATACACACTTTTCTAGTCCTTCTCCAGACCTAGTTGCAAAGAAATGTTTGAAAAAACATTGCTAAACTAAACACTTTTATTAAATATTCAATAGAATGCAACACAACTAACACTCCTTTATACCATGGCAATGTTTCTTTTATCAGGATCTCATGGTTTAAGGAGCAAACCATATAATTTTAGACTAGATAGCAAAGATCTTATTTTTGGGGGAGCTGCATAAATCAGCAGCTCCAACTGGAGCTACTGTGAGCTGTGGGCACTCCACAGCCATGAGAACCACATACCGCAGCACACATATTACTAAATACAATGAGAACATTCTGAAGAGAAAAAATGGTTAAAAAGAAACCTCACTTGACCCATTTTAGGTTAGTAATTACTGAGGACCCTACTGAAAAGGCCAGCAACACAAAAGGCTACAGATCTCAGCATTTCTCAGCATTGCATATTCACAACATATTAAGGAAAATGGGGGGAAGAAAGAATTTGGTTCATCATGCCAGCATTTTATTTTTTAATGATTCTCTCACAGAGCTGAAGAAAGGGAGAGTATGGTAAGAGGCAAAAAGAGAAGTATGCACCTGACAGACCTCTTTCACAATTCAAATGGATCAGTTACACTCCCTTTTACTTAGTGCAGCACGATAGTGGAAGCTATAAAGTAAATGCATTTAAAAGATCCTTTCAATATTGGAAATCACTTTCGGGTGCTAATAAGCTATTGTTACAAAATGCTTCATTTCTCTGTCCTACTACTCCCAGTTCTCCATGTTAAACATCAAATGAGACCATGTTTTCATAAGATTTGCATAGGAAAAACCCCCTCTCTTTTTGCCGTCAGACATACCTGTACTAGGTATGTCTGCAGAAAAACTTAATAACCACTTAATGAAGTTTTTCATTGTTTTCTTTCTAGTAGAAACAGACTTGAATTTTGAAAAGCACATTAGGAATTTTATATTTTAGTTATAAGCTATGTTGCAGCAGCCATGCAGAAGCATATTTGCCATGGGATCATAAAAAAAAGTTCATGCACGATTCAAAATAAATACAGTTCAGTATTATTCAAAATGTAATTATGCACTTGAGGTGGGGGTGGAGGAACCCACCTTAATAAAAACATTCAAACTAAATTCAAATAACATTTCTGTTAGAACAGACAGAGCTAACCTCTAAGAAACTCTGAATAATACAGCATTTTCTTAATCTTATCCTGTTTTTAAAATGGCTGTGGTTAGTGACATGTAGTTAGAAGCATTACTATGGTGTGTTATGTACCACTTTGAGGTCAAAACCTACTTGAGCATGCTTGTAAACCTTCCTGAGAAACTGAATCTTCCCATTCGGGGTAGAAATGATGGCAGGTCTACAAGCCTCAGAGAGGCTGCTGCAGTGCAACACTGAAACAAAACCTTACGTATGAAATAGATTGTTCCAGTATTTAACCATCCACTGAGAGATTTTGACCCTAGGGAGTCAAAGACTTCCATAAAACTAAACAAAAAACCACCAACCCTCACATCCACCCACCATGTATCACTTGTTTCTTTCAAGCGGGAAAGTGAAGAGAAACAAAAACTACTGACTTTGTTTAACCTTCTGCAATGAGAAATTCTCAATGCAGAATGCAAAACACAAATACCGGTCAAGAAAGCTGTGTGTGAGGCTACCATTAAACCATCTGGTTACAAATTTAAAAGAATACAGATTTCTAAAGAATGCAATGTTTTCCCCAATGTGAGAAGTACAGGTGAATTTTAGGCGAGAGAAAAGACAAACATTAAGCCACAATTTTAACCTGAGGTGTTGGGGGAAGATGGTCCTGCCACAACTGTTGACAAAACATTGAGAAATATCTTACTAATGATACCAAACAGCAGTAGGAGGCCTGAAGTACATTTAAGAAGAATTAAGGACCTGCTATAATCTAATTAAAAATACAATCTTCAAAACTTCTGTGCGTTATCTTCCTGCATAAGATTGCAGCTACTTCAGGTCTAAGGTGAAGCATGTGCCTAAAACTGTACCACTTAAACCATAAAAACACCAATAACTGAACATGTTCCTGATTTTATGAAGGAGATACTTGATCAATAACTTAGAGATTTCTAATTAATTTCAGGGAGATTTCTAATTGGATTTAAACTGTTTGAAAATATGGACAGAAAAAGCTTTGCATGTACATTCACCAGTTAATTCTGCAAAACTAAACTCTCTTCCCCCACCTCCCTTCCTGTTGTTAAGGGACCTCCAGGCAGCACTTTGTGCTAAAGCTAACTGCTTCTAGTGTCAGGCATTAATATGGTAATTTCAAGGAAGTTCCATGAATTCATTGTTATGGATGCAATGATGAAAACTCACCCTTTTCAATTTGGCAGCAGCTTCTCCAGAGCGGATTGCAGCCAGCAAGCTCTGGTGGATCTGTTCTGGGTCAGAGCGCTGGAATGTCATAGCGGTTTGTCTCTTAGTGACAGGGGGTGGATGGTCAGTGGAAGCACCTGACTGTGCCTGACCCTTCTGCTCACTATTCACATTGCTGTTTATCTATAAAGGGAGGAAGAGGGTGGAAAAACAAAACAAACACCTTAAATCTGAATTAGTCAGAAATGGAAAACTATCTCAACCTGGCACAAAGTTGTGTATCAAACTACCACCATTCTAGTGTTTCATTCACAATTTCAGAGATCAGCCTCATTTCCACTATAGCAGTTTCCCTCTCAGATAATTATGCCAGCAAAATTGTATACCCCATTCAAGTATGTGTGTGTGCCATGATCACTTGAAGCCAAACTGATCACACTACTCAGAATTATATTTAAGAAGAAGGGAATGCTAATTATGGCAAGAAATTATTATTTCCAGTAATCCGAATGAGGTTGTTTTCACTGTAAGTTTCCTGGTGTTCCTGTATTTCATTATGATGCTGTGCTACTGCTAGACTACTATAGGTGATTACACTGTATTAATACAGTACTTTCTGATCAGGGAGCAGTTCAGAGACTATCCTCTAGACTAGTCACACTAGATTACAGTGGATCAACAGCCAAACAATAGTAGAAATAAAGTTTACCTCATCCATTACACTATTTTGTGACCCCCCTGTTATGGTCTGCAAGGAAGGGGCTTGCACTTGAGGCACGGAAGTAGCTGAGAGTTTGGCTGCCAAAGCAGCAGAGGAGAGTTCAACAGGAAATTCCTCTTTTGGTGCCTGGCTAGTGATTGTACGCGTCTTATTGAATGATTGCGACCTTCTGACTGCGGATGAGACAGCAAGAGCAAAAGGGGACGGTCTTGAACTGGAGTATGGCTTTGGAACTGCAAAAGTTCTGAGAGTTCTTAGGTTCAACGGTGCTGGCAGACAGGAGGGAACAGTTGAAGGTTTATCGCTTTTAACAGGAGAAATGGAAGATTCAATTTTTTTCCCATCATCATCATTTTCTTCATCTGCTGGAGGAGAGGGAGTACTTGTCTTGTGTAAAGGTGAAGTTGGATCAGGTGATGAGGTTTTTTTCCCCATCTCTGTATTCTTAGCTTCATTTTGAATGGAATTAGGAGCACAAATGGTACTTCTGGCAATTGCAGAAGTCACATAATGACTTGAAGCTCTTCGTTGCATCTGCAGATAAAAAGAACTAGGCTTTGTTGTAGGACTTAATGCATTTGATTTATTCTGCATCTCAGAAGAAGCATTTGTATTATCCAAGCTTAGCATCAGTGGGACATGGTGTTTAGAAGACTCTATTTCTGTCTGATTGCTCTCAGTAGTGATCTCAGCTCCAGACACCACAGCATGTTCAGAAATGCTGTTTGCTTTGCGCAGCAGATCACTTGCTGCTGCAGGTTCACTTTGTGAACCAACCTGTAAATGACCCACACTTTTTGGAAGACGAGGAATTTCAGCTTGCACTATGAATTCTTTGGGGTCTTCATGTTTTAGAGAGTTTTCCAAAGCAGATGCCTCTTGATCCTTACGATCTGATGGAATTTCTGATTCCCAGCTCTTCATCATTTCTAAGGATTTTGGAGGCACTATTTTATAGGTAGTCATCCCAATTTTTGGTATGTAATCCCTTGTAATTTCATTAGCAGGCTTGGGTTTAGGTTTAGCATCCTGTCTATAAAGAGGGTGGTCTTTTATGGAAGAGTCATCTGGAGTTTTTGCTGTTGTTTCTGGTGAAGCAAAATTACCGCCATTTATACAAGTGTGATTCTGATTTTTAATGGGAATTACTTTTTCATGGGTAGCTTCTTGTCTCTCAAGATTTTGTTCTGTTGAATTATCTTCATCCCCTTGCATTCCATGAATCACTTGAAGAAGGGGGCTGTTTGCATCTCTACTGTGTTGAGGGACCAGTCCTCTGAATGTGGATGATTCACAACCCTGAGGAACAATAATTTCTTTCTGTGCAGTCCTTCCCAAATTGCTATCCAATGGACCTGTCTGGATTGCAACATCCTGAGTTTTTATTGTGTCCAAGCTGGTTTGATTTGTTTTCTCATCTTGCTTTTCTGGAATCATTTGAGGATAATTCCTATGACTTACAGAGATGTCATTTTTACATGTCTGGCAGTCTGATAGTCTGTCAACTTCGAGCTTGTTATTTTCTCTAAAATCTACTGGTTTAATTTCAGCTGACTGAAGTTCTTTAGCTTCTTCTGTTGTTGGAAAGAGTTCTGTATCACTGTGGTCTTTAAGAGAGATTCCAAAATTAATACAAATGCCAAAAAACATTCAAACTTCCCCCTTACATCATGAAGCCCCACATCCAGTGTATTTAAGTACAAGGACTAGCACCTCACTGACATTAAAGTTTTCCTTAACACTTACTTTTAAAGGCTATTTAAAGATATCTTTCACTAATAATGCCAAATAACAGTATTACAACTCCAGTATTCATCTTTAATTATCAGGCATCTGGTGCCATGCATGATCGTGATAGAAAAATCTACTCTAGAGTCATTTAAAACGTACTAAATGAATTTCAGTTGGTTTATATGGGCATCAGTGATTCAAGAGCTCAAGGACTATTTAATATTAAGTTAGATGCAGTTTTTATTTAGTTCCAGAATTTTGTGGCTTCTGTCCTTTAGTTTTAACATTACAAATGTTATTTGTCAATTATTGTACAAGGGACCAACTTGAAACCACATGGACAAAAGCAATTTTCTAACTCTATTTTTCCAATTGTTTTTAGCAGGTATGAAAATTCAATTCTTTACTCCTGGACTAAACACATACCCCTCTCCAAAACACTGGAGTGTTTGGATCAAATTGGTTTGAATACGATATTCAAAGGAAAAAATTATTCTTGAGGAATAATCATATTTTGAGGAAAAAAAAATCTAATTTCAAGCATGTTATAAAATGGCAGCTAAAACTTGTATCTCATATAAACAGGACTCATGCAGTATGTTGTTATGATTTATAAACAGAGATGTGCTGAACATAAAAGACTATGAAAGGCCTAATATATATAAATCTGAAAATCAGTGTCACAAAAGGGAAAAAGAAATTAGTAAGCTCACTAAATCCACAGAAAAATTTATGATCCATTAGATGCACAGGATGTCGTCATTTCTTTTCAAATCAGCATGTCACTTTGTTCTATTTCTGACTGAAAATATTTGCATTTCCATGCAGAAAAACCACACTAACTTTGTAAGCACAGAACAACTGATTGCTTCTCCTTCCCCACTGCAGGCCCATGTCACACCATGTGGTAGGACAACCTTTGTGTCCAGCCTTCCCTCCCCTCAGCACTGCTCCACCCACAACGCCCTACAACAGCACAATGAAACTCTGACTACTGCTATAATAAAAAATTATTAAAACCAAAACCCCTGCAAAATCAAAACTGCCATCAATTCTTGTAACCTCATCACAGACAGGATGCACTGCAGCTAGAGAAAGTATGAAGAAAATAATCTGATGATAGCAATTCAAGAGTTGACTGATTTGTCATTTTTCTCAAAGGAATAGAAAAACTCTCTTCAACCTTACTCTGAAGTACTAAAAATGAGTGGGAACTACTCACCATCAGTTTTATTTTGATTCAAAATTCTAAGCTTCCTGTCTTTTTCAAACACAGCTTGCTCACTGGTTATCATAGTCTGTAGTCCTCTGCAAACCACAACAGTACATTAAATATGCTGGTATCATTCATTTCAGTAAACACAACTAATGGTGCAAGAGAACTGGCAATATTCTCCAAACACAGATGGACAAAATAGAATCATTCTGCCAAACACTGGAGTACTCAAGAGAATAGATTTTTTTTTAAAAAACAAGAGGAAATGCTGCTATAATATTTTACCAAAATTCAGCTTCACTCTCTTCTGTGTAAGCAGATGACTGGTTTCCTTTTCTCTCCTCCCCCTCCTTTTGTTTATGTGTGCAGTTTGAACAAGCCCCTTTCCAGAAACAGCTAAGTTTCAGTGAAGCCACAACAGTTTATCATTCACATAACAGTAGTGTTCTATGAAGTGTTTTAAAACATCTCCTTGACTTTGTCCCCAACACATTAAACAAGAAGCCGTATGAGATGCTGACTGCATATGAACACACAAACTCTGCGGTACGGACTTTTCAAAATAATAATGTGAAGTTGTCTGTCCCTTTCAAGAAATTCCTTAAGAATAACAAAGAAATATGCATCTAACATATTACTTGCATACTAAATGTTTTGCAAATGCATGCAATTTATGTCCTTAGATCATGGTGGGCAAGAGATCTGCACAAATGCTGAATAAACTCCTCATCTTTTTTGGAGGAAATTTTAATTTCTTGCCTTAAAAAGGTAAATGAAAAAGGCAAAAATATTTAAAATTTCTCTTTAAAAATATTATTAGAACTTCAAACTTACATCTTTGCTATTTTTATTTTCTGTAGTTACAAATACTGGCATTATGAAGATTCCAATTCATTTGCCACATCAAATGAGTTGGCTGTCAGAAGCCAGTGCCCTGAGCTAAAATGTCTGCTTTGAATCATTTGAATGTATAAATTCCTCAAAAACCACCCATCCTCGTGTTGGTTGTACAGTCCAAAATGTACTGTAAGTGTCCAATAAAACACAAAACAGGAGTACAGACCCTCAAAATCATCGTTGGAAGAAAGTTAAATCTCCATCCTGGACTCTGCACTCTTGCTTGTCTCACAGCTGAGGGACTGAAATGGGAGTTCTTACAACGGATTGAACTGTGGGGTTTTTGTTTGGTTTTTTGTTTTTTGAAAAAGGGGGGGAGGGAAGGAAGCCACAGAATACCCCAGGGTATCATCATAGAATATATAGTGGGTTTGACTGGACTATTATGCATATCTGTGGTTTAATTAAAAAACATCTCTTCAAAGTAACTAGATCTTTTATATAAGATCTGAATTATCAAAAGGGTTCCAGAAATAGAATGTCAGAGAAATGCTAGCTCTCATTCTGGAATTCCCATGATATTTCAGGAAAGAAATGATTGCCTAACTCTAAAGTTAGAGGGCAGTGCATGCTAGATGATACCAGGATTAAGGCTACCACAAATCAGTAGGGGAAAAAAGAAACATTCCTTGGCCAATTGGCCAAACCAACCCATTCACACAGTAACACTGGACTGATAATTAGCAATCTCAAGAAAACTTAAAAACAACACTTGGCTGATCCTCCTTCTTGTAAATCCCCACAGAGGAGACACACCCAGGCAACTGGCACAGTATTTGTCAGGACAGAGCACCAAAGATTTTTGCAAAGCCCCATTTGGCCTTGGACTGACAAAAAAGACCCCTGAAATGCAAGTCAAAGTTCTCCCTAATACTTTGAAAGTTCTTGGCTACTAGGGCAGTCATTTTGGCTTCAGTGCAATAACTGAAATAGTTCTTTCAATTTAGTTTGGGAACAGTAGCCAGTTTAGTTGCCCCAGGGAACAGAGAAATAGTGAATTACATTAACACAATGGGACTTCTCTAGACAATCAACATTTATTTCAAGCAGGATCTAACTCATGTTGGAAACCTGCTGAGTCAGGTAGTTTAACAAACATGCTGAAGGGCAAAGGTACAGCACCACCAGAAGGGGACAAAAAAGCGGGTAAGGAAACTAATGTGTTTTTTCTTTAAAAGGGCAGAATTAACTTGTTTTCCTAAGAGCAGATGGATTAAGACAGGTCAAGACAACTGGCTAACATAGAAGCAAATAACAGAAGAAAAATTCAAACCAAACATGCAAGCAATAGACAACTGTGCCTGGAGAACAGAAGTGGCCAATCTACCTGTTTTTCCCCAACTGCAAGAATGAATTTGTAAATTTTCATTTAACTAATCAATTCAGGGTTTTTTTGTAGCACTCTGCTCTAATAAATATGCTGGGTATTTTAGAGCCAGATTCAGCTTTCTTGGGGTCCAGCTGTTTGAGTAGTTAGGAAAGGAAGGCTTAAACCGAATAGCCTGCAGAACACTTCTTTGTCATTTTTGTTGAAAAACTACATGAATTACTGTGTACAGAAGAGTGCTACAAATGAAAGCTAAGCATATTAAGCTCATTCCTCTCTCACAATCCTCTATTCTGCGCTCCACAATGAAACAGAACTCTACTTTTTTTGCCTCCCCCATTCCCTCCCTAATGCTCCTTTCTTTGTCACAAAACGTACTTACTTGCCATCTGTGCTCATATTTTCTTGTTTTTCTTCCTTGAAGCTTTGTGAGTCGTCTACAGAAACACTGCCAGGAACTTGAGCTGGTGAAGCAGGATCATTTTTTTCAGTTTCCAGTGGTACTTCAGCAGAGCTGAAGGCTGCAGTAACCTCTCCTATCCCAGGAGAGGCATTTGTACTTTCACTGTCCTCTCTCTGTTGCACACTCCTCTCTTCCCTTTCATCAATTTCTTCTAAGCTGTATTCTGGGCTCCTTACACCTACACTCAGAAAGGGAAAAGAAAAAAGAGAAAAAAACCCAACAAAATATGAAACCACCCACAGCTAGCAATGCATGGTAGAGATACAAAGGGGCTGGGGAAGTTCACCTAAACAGTTTGAAGAAGAATAACTGAAACTTCTTTTTATAATTCAAGTAAAACAAAATAAGTAAACCAAACTAATTCAGAGGTTTAACACCACAGTATTTTCTGGTTCCTTCCAATTCTCTCTTTTTTACATGTGAGAATACACTCACCACCATGCTAGTGTCCATCTGTTTCTGAATCTGAAACTAGTGTACAACATTTTCCTGTTTAACTCAAGTACTGGATTAGGAGAGATCAAAATATATTTAACAATATTATAATCCCAAATATCATGGAGGCAGACAGTTTATTTTACCCAGATTTCTAAATACTTCCATTAGCTCTCCAGTGAGGTTTAACATACACGGTTCCTTTATCCCAGAGTAGGCATATTAGAGAACTAAAGAGTAAACCGAATCTCAATTTTGCCCATGGTTTGGAACAAGTTCGATCACCGCTATCAAAAATTTCCTATAATTATCCAAAGTGCATTAAAACCTAGTTAGAAGTGCCTTGTGCAGTTCCCTGTGCTACAGTAAAAATGCATAAGAACAAAGAAAAGTGTGAAACCACAAAAAAAAATTACTTTTTCAGCTACAGCACAGTTAAACTACAAGGCTCAGCTACTGGATTAGCACGCACAGAAGCCAGTGCATCTGAAGTTAAACTAATAAATCCACCTATTTTAATTTTCAGAGGAATTAACCATCTCTAGTTTTCTTCCCTGACAGTAATCTTCCTGCAAGATGATGATTCACATTTTTCAAATATTAATAATGTAGACCATACAATTAACCTCTTGGCTTTGCAACCTGCATTCTATAACACAAAGAAGATAGTAATGCCATCTATAAAGTGCAATATGGTGCCACGGAAGGCTACTGGAACCAGCTGAGCCATACAAGCAGTGCACCTTGCCTGACCTGACCAGGGTATTCCTGTCAGCTTTGCATGAACCAGTAGCTGTTAGGGACAGGCCTTGCACTTGGGCAATTAGTTTCAGACTTTTCTCATTTGTACCACTAAATTTCCAAGTGTAAATCAAGACTACCAATGAAAACAAAACAGTGGCTTAAAGCAAGCAATACTGGAAAGCAGCAGACCCTAGAGGACAGAAAATCTCAGACTGACTTTTTGCACAGACTGGTGTGCTACAATGCTTCCAGTACTTCTAGAAAAGTACACTTATAGAAACATAATAAAGGACCGTATATACTGCAGAAAGTGTCCAAATAGAACCTAACTTTGATTTTTCCAATAGGGACATTAGTTAAGAGTTCAATAATACCAAAGTTACTCGTTCACGGGTATAGGGCAACTACAAAAGCCAAACTTTTTACTGCTTAATTGTAGTTTTCTGTTTTGCACTCCTCTAAGACTCCTTAAGAATTTGCTATTAGTAAGGACCTTCACCTCCTTTCCACCTGCCCTCTTCCACCGCCAAACCCTTCCATCTTCAGCTACAGAAAAGTCATGCCTACAGCTTTATACTCTGGGAGATGATTTTAGTGATAAAGTATGATTTTATGTGTGCAAAGATAAATATATGTCACAAGGCACAAAGAAAGCTTAACAGAACGTGGGCAAACAACAAACCTGCTTTGACTGTGCCACACCCCATAACCAGGACTCAGGAACACTGTCTTCTTCACCAGTGAGAGCTATCATGCCATGGGCCTGCGCCATCACCAGAAACAACAACTAGGTATCTCCAGTCGAAATACTCTGTGGAAACCTGAATCACGCAACAAAGCACAGCCAGGACTTCTGACAAAACAAACGGAAGCATTCTGGAGTTGCTGTGGCTTTGTGCCCAGGCACTGCTGTCATCTCTTTCCTCTGGAGAGAAGTGTAACAAAGACCGAGTTGTATCTATATTGGTGGGATGGAAACTCAGCTTGAGTTGGTAGAAGACATTCCTGCTATGTGAAAGTCTGTCCTTTGCTGTGCTAGGAACACTTCCAAGCTTTGGAGTGGACTAACCTGACTGCAAATGTGTAACACCAAACAAAACCAAGCCTGACACTTCTTCCAAAGTATCATACTTCATTTATCAGCATAATATTAGCCCGGATTTGAGTTAATTTCAGTTACTGTTTTTTCATGTGTTACTGAACACCATTCCAGACCTGGGCCACTACTGCTGCAGCAGAATAAAGTCTGAATGCATTTGATACATAAATAATGTTTAACAACTTACATCATGCAGTTAACTCCCCAGAGGAAAAGTTGAGGTTTTATGACTTGCTTCCACTCAGTTTAGAGTTTTATATGCAACATATTGCTTCAAAGTACTTACGGCAATAGTGGGTAATACTGTTGCCTTATTGCTTATATGTTTTATATGTAAATCCATATACAATATAAATCACAATTTTGTCTGTGTATAATTTATTCTCTATGAACATTAGTCACTGAGTTTTAATTAGCCTTGAAAGAACACTGTTAAAGCCTACAGGATAACATTGCAAAGACATACCTGATGAGTGACATAGTAACTGCAAGTCTCCTTTGAGTTAGTAAGAATCATCTCTTCACAACAGAGAAAAGGCTGGCACTGCTCTCTGAGTCATTATGCTTGCAAGCACCAAAGACAGAAAGCTTCACTACATCATGCAAATCTGCCAGTGTTTCTGCTCTTGATTATACAGTTCTGGGGCTGTTCAGCCTGGAGAAGAGAAGGCTGCGTGGAGACCTCATAGCATCCTTCCAGTATCTGAAGGGGGCCTATAGGGATGCTGGGGAGGGACTCTTCATGAGGAACTGCAGTGATAGGACAAGGGGTAACGGGTTCAGACTTAAACAGGGGAAGTTTAGATTGGATATGAGGAAGAAATTCTTTACTGTGAGGGTGGTGAGGCACTGGAATGCCCAGGGAAGTTGTGAGTGCTCCATCGCTGACGGTGTTCAAGGCTGGATTGGACATGGCCTTGGGCGGCATGGTTTAGTGGGAGGTGTCCCTGCCCCTGGCAGGGGGTTGGAACTAGATGATCTTAAGGTCCTTTCCAACCCTAACTATTCTATGATTCTATGATTCTTAAGGGATACTGTAACCAAGAAGATTGTATCACAGCGTTTGTTTGATGGAAATGATTTAAAAAATCTGTAATTTTATAATTATTTTCTAAAACCACTATTTTACCCTCTTCCCTAGAAAAAAGACTGAGCATTAATTAAACTTTGGGAAGGGGAACAAAAATCATAATTGAGGAAAAAAAATTGTTTATAATCCCAAATGTTCAAATTAATTCTCTGTCAATGTTTATTCTAGTAGATGCATGCCTTCAAACTACTTTTGTCAAGGTACAGGCTGTTTTTACGCCATGGGAAAACAGTCATTTTGCAAGAGTTGCTGTCTATTCCAAATTATACAGCATAGTTCCACTTAATACATATGTATCTATTAGCTAGGTACTACTTAGTCACCAAATTGAACATTTGTAATGGTTTATCATAGGGCAGAAGGTAATGCTATATTTGCAGCTTAACTTTTTTGCCTATTTGCTACAGTAGCAATACATATCAGAACTACTTTGGGAATGCCAGTCACAGCTAAGCAAAAACTCACAATGCTTCCAGAAGCATGACAATCAAAGCACTATTAATCCAAATAGAAGGAAGTGCTGTTTTTATGCAAAGCTAAAATTATGTCCAATTTGGCAATTAGAGAAATATTGAACTATTTTATGCATTCAAAACAAAACCCAAACATGCATGCCTTTCTGACTAGTAACAGCACAAGTGTGCTGTAACTGATTTTACTGCAGGTGAATGCTCTCACAGCATGACGGGCTTTGCTAAAAGGACCCTCTATACATAGGCCTCAGGACAGTTTCAGAGGTGCCACCAGAGAGCAGCAGTATCCCATGAGTCAAAGAAAAAAAAACCCCAAAAGCAATGGAATTGCGCTATGTGACTTGTCTCTGCATTTAAAACAAAAACAGGCAATGCACTAAGTCTTCAGCAAAGGCGTCACATGAAGCCAGCAGCAGCAGAATGAAGACTGTTACCAACTGCAGAAGTAAAACCCAGGGCTCAACACATTCTGTTCTGAACCCAGTGAATATCCTTGCATTTTTCCATTTCTTTCCATTACAGCTCAAATTAAAATGTTTAATTACGAACCTTAAATGTCTCAAGCAGAAATTCTTAAATCTATGGAAAAGCAAAAAAGCCATTTCTCTGAAATTCAGGGCTTTTTTTCTGTGCAGCATTCGGGCCTTAAAGCGACAGGAAATGCAGACATTCTAGCACGGATCTATAATCTTAAGATAGAAACAAGCTCATGAAAACAAAAAAAACCTGATTTTAAATCATAGCATGATAACTTTGCTCATCATCTTAGACCCATCACATGTAGATTAACAGTTTTCAATGCAGAAAATTAAGTACTAATAAATATCACTAAGAGCCACTCACTTAGAAGTGACTGCCCTCTATCTGCTACAACTAGGAAAAGGAGAGATTACAGCTTCATTACACCTTCAACCTCAGATTTTACAGTATGGGTTCATACTCTGCATTTATTAAGACATGTATTACTTCTATTAAAGGTCTTTTCTGACAAATTATATAAATTGCCCTAAACACAAACCAAACCCAAATTTACGGATTACTGATTTTTTTTTTTCCTCATTTGCCAGAGATCTAGGATGGCAGGTGACCTATTCAACTCCTGTGCTACATTTGTATTTTACCACTCCAACCAACTTGATTGGCATCCTGAAAAAGAACAGCTGGAAAACTACTAAGAGTTCCTGTCAACTAGCCCAGGAACTATGAGTATTTAGCCTCATATAATGTCAGTGGCACTCCACATGCTTAATGTTTATGTATTTCATTCTTAGTGAAATACATTGAAGAGTGATTTTTCCAGACACTGGCACTGATTATTCTAAAAGGTTTTACAAATTTTAGAAGATTCTTAGATGCTGTATCTTGTATCTAAGCCTTACAGCCTGATGCTTACAAACAACAGTGTTTAATAGTACAAACTGAATAAATTGAAAAAGTATTCAGCAGCTGAAGAATTGTATTTTAAACAGCTGTTCTTTTATGTATCACATTTTCTCCACAGCACCCAATAAATGATTCAATTTAATGTATAAACCACTATTTATGCATATAGTTTATATTTACAACTTATGTTTTCAAAGGCTGTTCAGATGCAAATCAAAAGCAGACATGGATTTGCTCCCACCCCTCGGTTATACAGGTCAAGGTCAGCACAGGGCAGGGTTTTGAAAACAAGACTGGGTTTTCACTTTTGAAAGGTTTGTTATGAGGTATACAAAAATCACAGAAGTTCTGGCTTGGTCTTGTCTACAGCTTGCAGAGGAGGAGGGAAAACAGGGAAAACATTTTGTTTATTAAGTTGTAAAGCACAGAGACCAAGACAAAGTATATTGTACACATTTCTGTAGACAGTAAAGGTAAAACTCCTTTATTTTAGAAAGCCATATTTGTACTTCAAAGGAAAAGTTAATCTGAAGCGTTAAAATTAGTACTATACTTATGACACTTCTGTAGTATAGTAATTTACTGCTATGAATTGTCATAGCTTGCTATGAAGTAATTTTATCAAAGCATTTGGAACAGAACCAATCTGTTTCAGACTGCATTTCAGCGGCTCCTTTTTCCACTTTACTAGGGGCTGATTCTATTGATTGTTACTACAAAAAGTCAAGTAAGAAGCTTTTTCGTTGCCTCAATTTCTGCACCAACAAAAGTTCTAGATAGAATGTTAAATTGTGATCTTACAGACTTGAGAGTTCCCTAAAAAGGTACCTTATCTTAAGCAACTGATGCTCATTGTCACATTTCCCAGGTATTTTAATCTCAAGTAGGTATTTTTGAACCAGAGAACTGAATTTTGGATCAAACAGAAGAATTATGAAAGAACAACATAAAACTTATTCTGAATTATTCTTCTCAGTCCATTTCCTATTAAACCCACTCTGATCCAGAGAAACTAATCTTTTCTCCCCACCCAAGTTGTTCATCTGATTAACGCAAACACAAGTTACAGTTAACCTAACTATAATTACTTTGGTATTTTCTGGCTGGTTTGGTTTTTTTTTTTCCTGAGCTGTGTGCCTTAAAACCTGCCTACTTTCTCACACTTACGGGAAAATAATGAAGGACTGGTGAGGAGGATTGTAAACATGCTCAAAGTGACTTGCAGCTGGGTGCAGAAAAACATATATATGACACTAATCGTTACTCAGTCTTGTGTGTTTGACAAGTAGAACATCTCTGTTTAGATAACATAGGCTTGTGATAGACTGAGAGGCACCCTATTAAACATGCTTGAGATTCCTGTCCTGCTACTGGAAAGATCAAAGCACAACGGTAAACTACATATGCATAAATCCCTGAAATAGAGGCTAAACCAGGAAGTTTGGTGATCCTCTAACATGAACATGGACCCAGCTCCATGATGCCTGCATCCCTGGATGTGTGCCTCTGCCCAGGTGCTGCTTCAGGGATTCCCTCATTGGTGAGGTAATGAAAATAAAACTTACTCTTTGCATTTCGTATGTGGTTTTGTGGCTGTTTCTGCATCCTGCCTGTGCTGGCTAACATGCACTACGTGAGCTAATCTCATAAAGTGGTATTACTGCTCCTTACATTCTGAAGATGCCTGGCAATCATATTTTTACTTGAAGGTCCTATCTCATAAAGTGGTATTTCTTTAATGTTTAGCCAACTTGCCATACCTTCTGTTGCCTCCCAATTAAACAGCATAAAAAGATTACCAGTCTCATTACTGCTTTGGCTTTGATCTTCTGGTGCTCGAGAGGGTGGTGAGGGTGCTTTGCGTTTCATCCTCCTTAGAGAGGAGTTCATGGAAGCAGTGTCACTGAGTGGCAGAGAACCTTTCCGTACTAATCCTGGAGGGGCCTAAGAAGGGAGACAAGAGAGGAAGAAGATTATTATCCATCAAAGAAAAACCGTAAAATACCTCCAATAATCATTCTCCAAAACTATTTGTAATAAACATTTGGGAAAGAAATAATATATATCTATTACTAAACATATTATGTTTCTCACCTTAATTCATCCAAGGAGTAGTTAAAAAAAATTAAAAAATTCTATAGTAATTGAATATATTCACAGAGTTACAAGATACGGCAGTAAATTGATTGTTACATATACTATAAAAGAGAATTTTAATTCGTCTATGCCCAAAGGCTATTCTACAAACCCCAAATAATTTTCTTCTATAAGTAGCTAAAAATTATTGTGGAAAGAAGATTCAACTATACACCAGTGCAATGATATATCACAAAGCTTCCTTCTCCATTCCTTCAACAGCAGTCCTAACTGGGCTGCATATGTAATTATAGGACATTCAACCCTGCTTCAAATACTTGAATGTTTATAGAAATTTTTTGAATGCCAGCTTTCATAATACTTACCGAAGTTATATCGTAATAAGCTGTAAAAACTATCAGACCTAATGATGTTAAAGTGTAATAATGACCTCATTATTTTAGCAAAAAAACCCCCAACTTTTTAATTCACAAATAATGAAAACCATTAAAAAATGGACAAAGGCTACCTGCTGAATACTTCATAGTTTTATGACGGAGAAGTCCAATTGCATTTTAAATTGTTTTAAAGACAAAAACTAGAGTATTTTGTTGTACAAAATAAAAACTAAAAAGAAAATTGCTTACAAGGGAAAAGAAAACTGACACAAGATGCCTGTTAGATCCCAGCAGCATACCTGAGCGAATGAATTGGGACGGTGATAACCATTCTCTGAGCTACCCTGGACATATTCAGCCATCTGTTTTGTCCCATCTCAATGTCAAGTATGACAGGTCCCTTCAATACTTTACTGCACTGTAAGGAGCAACTCTGTCCAAAACGTTCACCTAATTCTTCTAGCAATCATATTAATGCCAAAGCAAGAAACCTGAACTTTTTACAGCAAAGCAGGACTCAGATTCCAAGGAGAAAAACAACAAAGCACAAGGTGAAATGTTCTTTTAAGAACATCAGAGGATGCAGAGGCACAGCACTCCACTTCTAATTAAAAATACTTGCATGCTTGAATAGTTTTTAAGCAAGTCATTTTCTAGATTAAAACATCACACAACAAAAAAAACCTCTTAACACTTTTATAGTTTCTTATTCACAGTTTCCAAACAGTTCTAACAAATAAATAAATAAATAAAATCAGTATTCAGCATCTGAACTGATACAGGAGGGGATGTTAAATATAATAATTTCCCAAATGGGGCTTTTTTACTGTTAAATCATTTTCCTCCTTGCTATTGGGCCCTTTTGGTTTTCTCCTCTTTGGCAGCTGCTCTCCAGGCTGCAGCCCCTTCATTCTGCACAGGCACTGTTCTCTGTTCAAAGGTCTGCACTCTCATCTGCTTTGCACAGGCTCCCTCAGCTGACTTGGCTGGCGCTGAGTTCTGCGCATACTCGCTCAGCTAAACAGATGTCACCAGAGTTCCCTCCTGCACAGAAAGAGTATGTGTGTAGGGGGGAAATAATGTTCTCGGCATAAGAGCACAAATGCTACTAGAAGATTTTTATAAGCCTTTCCACTGCCCTTTGCATCCAAAGAAACAAACGATGTGCAAAGAGAGATTTTGAGAAAGTACTAAATGTTCCAGTTAAGGTTCAAGTGTTGAACAGATTTCCTCAGGAATTATTCAACATATGAATATTAAGAGCTTTCAAATCCTAACAAAGGGTGCAATGTGAAAATAGTACTTTAAACAGATGGAAAAAAAATTAAAAGAATGTTATTAAGACATAGCTGAAAAAAGTTTTGGAATATACATCTGGGGGTTCGTGTGTCATACCAACTGCCAGCGATAACCAGTGCTTTATCAGTTACACTTGAATTAAAATTCATGTTAGAATCACTAAAGTAATTAACTGTGCTTATGCAGAAACACCAGTGAACTCTGTCATAATTTCCACAACATATGAAGAAGTTCCACTTTTAACACTGTACACCCGCCTTATCCTGGAACAAGCAGGGATGGGTATGAAGCTTTTTAGCCTCAAATGTGTCCAGGCAAATTTGGAACCAAATCCTGTACCACCCCAAGCAGACACTTGTAGAGGCCAGTGCTTCCCAAATTCTGGCCTCTGGAAGCAGTGGCAAGGTAAGGCGCCTGGCCCTTATTGTTTCAAAAAGCAAAGGCAAGTTAAATGAGCTACAGTAATTTTGCAACTGGAATGGAAGAAAAAGGGGAGGGGGAGGAAGTATTTGGGAAAGAATGTAGTGTAGTGGAGCATTTCAGAAAGCATACCTCAAAACAATGGTCACTGTACACACATTTTCACACCACCAGTATCTACCTCTTTTCCTCCATAGTTAACTAGGCCTACCAGAAGATACGAAGGCTGGAACATCAAAGCACACTGCTAGCCATTTTGCTGGTATTTCTTTCTTCCCTTTGTACAAGTATGCAGGCAAATGTATGTTCAATGATTAATGCACTCAATTTCTATTACATGACTTAAGCTTCCCAGAATACTTAAACTTGGCCAAAGAACTGCACAGGAAGTGATATACCTCTGACCTACTGGAAAGAAAGGACATACAGAATATGTTTGCAGAAACTCAGCTGGTGTTATTCTGTCCAAACACCCAGTATTACTATTTTCTTCTATGATTTATCTATACACTTGCTGGTACAGAAGTAAATACAGTAAGGGGACAAGGTTAAGTATCTGGTACACTGAAAAGTGGATGCACACAATGTTCACCAGCAATTCTGAATCATATCAGAGTCCTATCTAGTGATCTGCATACCAACTTCAGTAAGTGTAAACAGGTCTGGGCACTGTCTTCTCCCAGGTAACCCTGCCTCTGCACAAGAACCTCCCTGATGTTCGCAGTGCTCACTGCATCATTGCCCAACTTTGCCGGTAAAGGACTAACCATCAAGTTCCAGGCAACTAAGCCTCTGGTGTAATTTCTTAAGCACAGAACTCATTCTCACAAATATCTTAACTAAGCTGTTCTGTGACAGCGACTAATAAATCTTTTGAGAAAGTTTATGATTTAGTTGCTTCCCACCTTTCCCCCATTCTCCCATCTTCTTCCCTTTCTTTTCAAAGGAGTAGACTGGAGATTTTCTTTAGGAGTTAGGGTTGTGTAAGTAAAAGCAAGCTGTATTTCTACATTAAGAAGTTTAATCTATAATTTAAAACTGTAAATGTTTTGACTAAAAATCTCCACTTAATTGTTCCTACCCAAGAATAGTTTACATGTGCTCCTTTACCATAACTGAAAAAAGTGTAAGGAGACAAACATTCATGGGATAAAATGCAGACATCACAGCCAAGTTTTTATAAACAAAGCATTAGGAAGAAAATCAGCAATGGCATTTTGGACATAAATTATTTTCTTTTAAAAGAAATTTTCTTTCAAAGAAGTGTTAGTACTTGAAAGTTTTATCCACTTCTATGAAAACTGTGAAGATACTGCATTATACAACAGAACTTTGCAAAAAGCCCTGGAGAGTCCTCTCTACTCGCAAGTTCTAAAACTTGCTAGTTCTAAACATACTTCTGGCAAGAGCCATCTTGCCCAGAATTAGAACTGACAAATAACTGAGGGATTTCAATATTAGAGACTAACATGCTCATTTCCAATCTGATTTAACATTATCTATTAAGCTCACTAGTCATTTTCTGAGTCTTACATAGAATAGGCAAGTCATGCTACGTAGTAACTTGTAACAGCAATCCTTACATCCACTGTACTAATTTATCTCCAAAAACTAGCTCTGCAATTGCTCTGAAACCGAGGCAGAAAAATTCCAAGCTTCATACCAGAATGTAACTGCTCATATAAAGAGAAAGCAGTTTCTTTTTTAAGGCAAAAGATGTGGAGAAGCTGTAGGAGGTAAACATTAAAACCCTTTTTCATGCTGTGAGAAGCTGGACTACAATACACTGTGAATTTGAAGAAAGACAACAGTGAATACTCTGTTCTCTTAAAGTTGGCTCATTTCACTGTTGTCTGATGTTACTACTTTGGCATGTTTCTACCAAAACCAGGCAAACAGTTTATCCAGGCAAAGCTGACATTTCACTTTGTCTTCCTTGTGGATGTTACAAAAGAGATTTGTCCATAATAACGTACACGGAGAAGGTCATCCTGGCCCATAGAAGAAATAAAGTATGTATCCAGTCTGCCAAATAAATTGAAGGGCACAACTTAGGCACTCTGAAAAGCAACATGATTTGCAAGGAAATGCTACTTGTATGGCAAAAACAAATAAAAAGGAACCCTTGCGGGGGGGGGGGGGGGGGGGGAAGGGTATATGCTAAGTTTTGTAAATTAACTCCACGGGACACTATAATAACAGTGACACTCCCAGACATGCTAAACAGCTCAGCAAACACACCAATCAGCCTGGTAAGCAACCCAAAAGAGACTTTTAAATCCCACCAGCAGGATGCACATTTTCAACAGTGGGGAATATGAGAGACCAAATTCTTATATTGTTTACACTGAAATAATTGTGGTCTAATGTGACCATTGTACTTGTCTCATTACTGAGAACTGACTTGGATTAAACAAGTATAAATTGGTCACTTTAAGTTGAGAAAACATTAATGCATGATACAGATGAAAAAAGGCTGTGCAACCATCAAAACTGATTTTATTCTAAGATGCTTACATGCTTCACTTCCAATTCTGTATTTAGGATGTCAATTCTTGAAATAAAGACTGATTCTTACTTGATGTATTTAAATAGTGTTCAATTTAAATTATAAAGTTGCAAATCCTGTAAATGGCATTTTTATTTAAATAACATTATTTTACACTGTCCTTTGCCTAACATCTTACTTTTTTTTCAGGAGAGCTGTCTTTTATTTTACAGTTAAGTGAAATCAGAAGTCTTAATAGCTAGAGACACCTTGTTCATTTTAGAGACTTCAGTGGAAGCTCTGAAAAACAAGCTTCCAAATCTTCCCTTTGCCAGCATTACTCAAGCAGTGCTTAATCTCACAGCAAAAACAAGTATTTGTTGGTTTGTGTTAGCAGTGGAGTCCTAATATATTTTTTTCTGTTCTCCTAATTATGTGGATACAGCTTTGAGAAATCAAAATTCTTATTCACCCATGCGAAATATGAAAGTCCAAGTTGGAAGGAACCTTTGCAGATCATTTACTCCAATCTTCTGTTGAACACAACGTCTTACATTAGGTTATTGCAGGAGCCTGTCAAAGCATGCTTTGAATATTTCTGATGTGGGAGCTTCTACCACTTCCTTGAGCAATGTATTCCAAATGACAGTTTTTCCCACAGTGATGAGTTTTCTTCTGTGTCTGAATGGAATTCCCTCTGAGGCAACTACTTCTTTGTGCCCATTGGCCCTTATCATGTCACCATGCATCTTTGTACAGAATATACCTTTACTTTCTTATAACACTTTCTGGGTATCAGATGAATGCAATTAGAGCCCATCTGATCTTTCCTTTTGTTAGAACATATATGTTCTTCAATCTTTAAGCATCCTGGTAACCTTCCACTGGACTATTGCCTGGTTTTAATCTCGATTTTGAACTGCAGGAACCAAATCTTGACATAGTAGTACAGATGTGGCCTATAAAGTATCGAGTATTGAGATTGAAGGTAGATCACATAGCCAGACCCCAGGCTGTACAGGTGCTTTGGATGACTCCATTCCAGATACATCTTTTCTAAACCTCATGCAATTCCAGCCTCTCACTCTCCCTGAATGGTGGCTTTTCTGGTGTACCTGCCTGTATGCCCAGTTTGGTGTCAACCTGAAGTTTGTTGAGGGTGCATTCAATTCCATCATCTAGGTCGTTTATAAAGATAAATTTAACAGTATTGGCCACACTACCAACTCCTCAGGAACTCCACCTGACAAACAGTCTTGCCATTGTCTACCACCATCTGAGCCATTTAGCCAGTTTTTATCCTACCCTGTGGTTCATTTGTCTAGTCCATAGCTTACACTTTAAATGAAAAGTGTCGTGGTAGACTCTGACAAGCATCTTTCTAAAATAAAGGTAGACGACCTCATCCTTTATCCTCAGA
This sequence comes from Ara ararauna, assembly GCA_028858755.1. Lineage (NCBI taxonomy): Eukaryota > Metazoa > Chordata > Aves > Psittaciformes > Psittacidae > Ara > Ara ararauna. The sequence continues at coordinate 28,618,992 of CM054381.1, read as the reverse complement.
CTTCTGCTTGCCCCTAACTTACAAAACTCTCGTTTGTTATTCTTGATGACATCTGCTGCTTTGAGCTCCAGGGTTGCTTTTGCATTACTAACTGCATCTCTGCACACCCAATAAGTATCTCTGTATTTCTTTTGAGGAATTGCTCTGTCCCCTTTCCATCCCTCACATGCTTATTTTTGCACTTGACCTCCCTCAGTAGCATATTTAGATGAGACTACTCTTCTGCTTATTCCTTTTCTAAATAGGGGAATGGACCGCTCCTGTACTGCATGAAGGCTGTCTCTGAAAATGTCTCAGCATTCTTACAAGGACCATATTTCCAAGGAAGTCTCTCGTAAGATCCCTCCTAAGATTTCCCTGATCAAGTTGAGCAATATGTACTATACAGTCCAAATTCTTTCATTGGATAACATTCACTGGAAAACAGATACTAAAAAGACAAAATAGTTAACATGAATTAATAAAATTAAAAGCTCAGAGCAAATATTTGCTCATATTTAAGTCCCAAACTCTGTGTTACCTGGTAAATCACTGTGCAATCAAATCAGAATGAAACACAAGACATCTTAAAAAACACATGCCAAAGGCTTCCAAGTTCTAAGGGAGCTGCACGCATAAATACAAAACACAAAATGCACAAAAAAATATAACTTAATCTGAACTTCAGTCCTTTCTTTGTGGGCTGTTCAACTTTAGTCAAATCACTTTAGATGAATAAGAAATGTCAGCACAAAATAATAAAACTAAACAATTTTGTTGAGTGACAGATCCTAGCCTAACAGTCATACATTCCTGTTAGACATAATAAGATACGAATCGTTTAAAGCATGTTGACATTAATAAATTATTTTAAAAAAAATTTGAATTCAACTAAAATTCAAACACGATGAGGTAAAAAAAAAAAAATCGTGATTTCCCCCTCCAAGAAGGTTCTTTTTATTAAAATACAGAAAGAAACCTTTGTCTTCTTCAAATGATAAAGCTTTTCAGCAGGACACAGTACACAGATACAGAACTTCTGTTAAACAGTGCTCTCTTGTGGTTCTGTGCATCAATGAAAGAGTAAATGAGTGTGTATAAAGATAAAGGAAGTCACAGTCTGACATTTCTTGTCTTTGAGTTTAATTCAAAATTCATCCCTTAGATTTCTACCTGTATTTTATTATTCTAGCTTACCAATATCCTCATTTATTAGGTACCACATTTAGAAACTGCATTTAGATACTGTATAAAGTATTTTTTTTAAATTATAATGACAATTTTAGCCTTCGTCTTTATCTGGAATTACACAACTGACAATATGTGCAATACCGGGAGAATACCTTATGCACCAGTTCTCCCGCATCCTTTAGCAGAATTCCTGCATAGCATGGGATGTATAGGTTACTTAAATATGTAGCCCACATCTCATAACTTCAATTAAATATATAACTATTGAATTAAAATAAAAACCTTACTTTAACTTGCTGGGAGCATAAGATTACAAAGACTAGTCCTCAAGATTTCCATCTTTTTTTAGTAAGGAACAAACTTCTCATTATCATTATCATAATTATCATTATCATCTAACTAAAACATCAAACATTATTGGAAATTTCAAAACATCAATTACTAGATATGATAAACTGAGACAATGTTCTCACATTTAAGTACAAAACCTATTCATCCACAAGAACAAAAAGGTGCTCACAGTACCAACTTACATAAGAAATGGGTTTTACTTTTTCAAAATACTATTTTGAATAGCTGTTTTGGATACACAATATAAAATTTAAAAGGAATGCATCTTTCTATTTCTGTAGTTATTTTCCAACTATGATTTCTGAAAGACAGTACTAAACTTTGCTGTTTATTTCAAGCCTCAGCAGGTATTAACAGGGTTATCAGGATTATGATGTCTAAACTTCCTAAGAGAAGTGAAACAGACATAACTAACCTGTTCATTGCTATCAAGGCGGTTAGATTTCACAATATCAGATGTTGGTCTGACTTGGGCTTGTGCAAGTTCCTGGGGAGCACTCTGAGAATTTGGCATAGGCGGTAAAGGAGCTCTCCGTTTCTTCGGCATTTCTGATGGCAGAGTGTTTGAATCATACTGCTTGCTAACAGTGTTAGATCTTGTGATAAACGTTGGTCTTGGCTTACTCATCAGTGGAGTTGCTGGGGCACTGGCAGCCTTGGTGTGCAGGGTGGGGGTGGAGGGAAGAAAACAAAATCTAAGTTACTTATACTCTCTGGAAAATGATCAACAGTGATTGATTGATCAATATGCATAAGCAAAACTTCTAGAAACATATTCAAAGTTACACCTTACTTGTTCTCTTTTCTTCTTGCTTCGTTGAAAAAAGCTGAAAAATCCTTTGTTTTCTTTCTCCTTCAGAACATCTAAGTTTTCAGATTGGTAGGAGTCTAAAATAGAACACAATAATTCTAGATGTTATATATTGCACAGATTATTTCTCCTGCATTCCTACTATTCCACTGTCATTTCACATTCTTCATTCTTGAAAGGACAGACAAAACATATTGTAAATCACCTATATTAATATCTTTTCCTAAATGCTGCAAAATTAATGTGTTTCCTACCATCCGTGTTCTTCCTTCTTTCTCAGAGCTTGGAATAGCTGAGTTTCAGGTGCTGTTAATACCCCTGCCACTTAATCCAGCTTATCCCACCTGTCACATGTTATGGTTCTCGTAGAGGGGAAAAAGAGCATCAGCCTGTCCAGCTCTCAATTCAGTTTAAATTCATGGCAAAGTGTGAAGTGGGACAAGTCAGGCACAACCCTGCACATGGTATGGCTCTGGGGAAAGATCACCGAAACACCTGACAGGGGCTGCACAGGTAACTGCATGGCAGTCATAGCAAAGATACTCAAGTCCATTGTGGTACCTTGCAGAATTTACTCTCCTTACATTGTCTTCTTCATATAGATGATTTGTAAACCTAAAGGCCGTCTCCAATTTTTTACTAGGTTTAACTTTGTTAAAGGCATCCCACTGAATGCAAATGCAACGAGGAGAAGAAATCAGCAAGGCCCCTTTGGGGTCTCAGTATTAATATATTAGTATTAATTATATTAATATAAACCTGACTGTATTAATAGAAACATGACTGCAAATCTAATCAATCAATCCAGAGTAGAACTATACAGAAATATTTCATATATAGCTCGGTATATCCATTTCTGTATTATCCTTTTAAATATGCATTTATGATAGGACAATTACTCATGTCACAGCTAAGCAGATGTTCTAATAACAGCAGACTGTAATGTCACATAAGTGCTACAGTTTCACTGCCTCTTTCAGTAAATCGTACCTTGCAAAGACGGTAAGTTTAAATCAGCTGGTGATGTGGCTATAGAAGGACAAAAAGAAAGACAGAAAATGTGAATCTGAATCAAGGATGTGGTTATAAGTCACAAACACAGAAAGTCAAGCTCAATCTTCATCACTAGGAAAATGTAACTAGCTACTTTCTCGAAGTAAAAGGATGTGTATCTTTACTATCTGAATGTTAAAAGCCATTTAAGAACTTAAAGTCTGAAGACATAAAACACAGACAGAAATCTTGTAAATAAGGAGAGAGTCTTCACTTATATTTGTGATGGAAAAAGAAAAATCAGTATATAGAATAGTTTGCTCTGTAAGTTTTGGATTGTAAGGCAGTCCAAACTTGGAAAACAAAGAGGAACGTAAAATTCAAATATGAATAAAATATGAATTTAAATTCTGTTACGGGGCACACCTCACCACTTGCTTTTATAAAGAAAGCTCAAAATGTAAAGCTCTGAAGCTGTCTGCAAAATTGAAATGCTGAACTACTTTGTATCAAGAGAACAGCTCCTAGCCGGGCACTGCTGTGTAGAAAGCAGATATGCCCTCATATTCCCTCCTAAGGATTTTTGGCTGTTGATTCAAATGAAGCACACGTCACACTGTTCAAAAGGCAGCTCTGCCAATCTGCATATGAAAGCAGTAGCCAGACAACAAACAAGACAATACACTATGGGCACATGTAGCCCAAGGAACATGTTTAGGCAAGTTAAAATACGTTGTTTTCCAGTGGGGAAGAGAAAAATATTTCATGTTTGTTTTCTCCATGGAAAAAAGACATTTTCCAAATCTCTCATTCTCCTGTTATTCAAGATAACTGACACTTGCAAATTGAGAGAACTCTTGAAACTGCAAACACCAAATGATAAGGTTATCATATTAGGTAGAAATGAGGAAAATGACAAAAAAAAAAAAAAAGCCCAACAAACCCCCCAGGTTTTAGATTGGGAAGGAGAACAAGCAAATAGAACAATAGTCAAGAACAGCAGTAAGCCGGTATTACTGCATTCTATATGAGATAAGATTTCCTGTGAGAAATGTTTGAAACAGAACAAACCATACTGTACGAAATTTTTACTCATAGTACAATAAACCCTTCGTGAAAAAGACAGGCTTACAAATACAGTTAAGACCAGGCAATAGGAACGCCTACAAATACAAGGAAGTTAGTTCATTTTGCCCCTGTTGGGCCACAACTAAAAAAGAAGATTATTATTCCTTCACAATCTATAAAATTAGCAAATAGCAATCAAGTGGACATAAATACCACCAGAATATTCTAACACATTGAAAATTTTAAATTTTAAAAGAGAACTACATTTCTTCTAATGTTTTTGTACTTTTCAGCTCATCGTGATCCTATAACTTCTTATAAGCTCAGAGAAATACAGTGTTGTTAGTCTTTTGGGGGAAGGAAAGGAAAAGGTTGCTTATACGTGATGATTTGTACTTGGCTATCTTTACTGGTGCCTGACACACTGTTAGAAAATAAGACCTTTTTATAGCACTTCTCAAACATAAGTACAGATAAACTTGTCTCAGTTTCAATTTTAAGGAAGACTAATTAAATATATACTATATGCTAGAAATTCATTCTTCATAAGTAAAATTATCCCAACAAAATGTATACATTATTGAAATATTAAATAAGTATCTTTTCTATTATTTTCTGCAATTCACAAAAGTTATCTTACCTCGGCTGATATCCATGGCATATAATTCTCTTAGTCCAAGGTCATTAAGAGATTTTGTCACATCAAGGGGTTCTTGACACTGGTAATCCTTCAGCAGTAGAGTGTGTGAAGGATCAAACTCACATTTGCTGCAGATAACTGGAATGAGTTCTTGAAGGGGTGAATGTGGACTAACTCTTACGACTGTCTTCTGTGTCTTCCTGTAGTTTATCACTACCCTTACTGTTTGCTGGAAAGAAGACAATTCCAATAAGTAACAGCACAAATTCTGAAACAACTGGCGTTTTTATAACAGCTGTTACAGGAATTCCACTTGTGGCCAGCTTCACCAATGTTATTGATTCAACACTACAAGAGAAACTATTTTGTGATTTCCTGCTAGAGAAGAAAAGGGCACATGAAACAGTCTGCTCCTTCTTTAGCAGCTGTCATTTGCCTGTCCAGCAGGGCACATTCCTGGAGTGAGATGCTCTACTAGGTTACATTACAGAGCTGTAAAAGTCAGCCAATGAGACATGGGTGCATGTGTGTGCACACAAGTAGGATGAAAGTAAGAGGGCAGCAGAAGAGTTCCCCTGGCCCTGTTTAAGTGCTTTAGATAAATTAAACCCCAGGATTTTTCTCTACAGCAGAGCAACAAAGGTGGAAGGAAAGACTGAAGCAACACCCAGAAGTTGTTTTAGTGCTTCTAAAACCTCTTGCCTTCTCAAGGGTATATAAAAAAAAACCTGATTAACAACAAGAAAGTACAGTATGTATTAAAGGAAAATGAACATACAATCAGAAGGGCATATATATCACAGCATGACAGATGGTTCAAGTTGTTGATTTTCAGTTTATAGAAGGCTGTATTCAGCCACACTTCATCTGCAGTATTTGTCAAAAGGACAGTAAGGCGTGGGAATTCAAATAATATTCTAATGTTTCCTTTCACAGCAAAGATGTTTTCTCCAACAAACTGAAATATGTTTTACCTGGGAGGAGGTTATCAAGAACATGAAGCCAAGTATTTCACAGGGGTACATGGTGAGAGGATGAGAGGCAACAGGAAGTGCTGAAACAAGAGGCTGACCTATGAGCTCAACTTGTTGAATCCAATAGTGATTCTAATTTCTCAACATGCTTTAATTTTAGTTCTCACCTCTGGTATAACTGGAGCAGGTTTCTTCTTATCCATTTGTTTTGGCTTTAAAATCACCTTTTCTACTTCAAGCATTCCCACTGGTGTGTTAGGTTTGAATTTGATCTGGCTATTTTCTGCTGATAACAACTCTATAGTATAACTTGATGGATTTAAATGATACTGTGCACAGAGAAAGATCAACAAGTCCATCATAGGCTTCCTGTAAAAGACAAATGGAACTGTCAAAACAGACGACAATTAAACAGGCAATAATAAAATGTGCTGCTAAACATTTAACCCAAGTCATCCTTTCCCTTCCATGACTAAATAATTATCACCAGCCACCAACTTTAAGTATCTTCAACATAAAAAAGAGACAAAAAACCAGCAATAAAAAACGCACAAAAAAAAAAAGAATTACACTAAACAGAAAATGAAACCAATTTCCCCAGAAGTACTCCATGTGCTTGAGCAAAGGAAGACATTTTTTCTTGTATGAAGTGATGCTTTTCCTGAGGTCAGCAGGGACATCTGCATTGGTCACCTCATTTGATTTTTAATGGGAACTTAGCAGTGGTGATAAATACCCAGCTACTCATAAAGAACAGTTTCTTTCCAAAGATGAAAATGTTTATAACCATTCTGAGGTTACAAGGTATTTTCTTTTCAGAAATACCAAGCAAGAGCCATTTGGAGGAACCAGGAGAAATTAAGTATGAGGAAGTTGACTTTTAAGGAGGTCTTGTATGAGGTATCCCAAAATAAGAACCAGGTGTTTAATACAGACAGAGGGAAAGAACCGAAATAACAATGTAGAAGCTGAATGCAATTTTATTTTAGAAGCTCCGTGTGATGCAGCAGATGTCCCTTTCACAATGAAGTATGCAAAGCAAATTTTTCATATGTAGTCATGAATTGTGCATCATTGTTCGCTCAGTGCTCAATAAGGAACATGCAGAACAGCACATTAAGATAAGCTGAACATTCCCAGTTGCTATTGGAATAAATATATTAAAACTGTACTTTAAACAGAAGCATCATGGATGTTTAAACAGACCAAAGATAAGAAGAGTATCCTAACTTTGCATGTTACAGCCACTGAATAAAGTTATAATACTATCAGGTCACTGCAACTGGTCTTCCTCAGTTTGTAGAGTTGGGCAATCATCTGTAAGGAGCATTTCATTTTGACGTTCTCTGCCTCTCCCACTTACAAGTTCAAAGAGGGAAATCTATCACCTGCTTCATCTCACAAGGATATTATGAAAAGAATTTATAAGTCTGTGAAGCAATCAAATGCTATGTTGAAAAGGACACTGAAGTATCCAAAAGAAAATTAATACAGGGTTTGGCTGGTATGGCTTTATCAGAAATCTTAAATTCTAGATGTAATCTCATAACAGACGCAAGTATTGATAGCATAACCAAACGTGAAATTAGCTTCTACAAAGATCCATCAAGCTAAGCAGAATTATAGACAGTATGAAGACAGTTAATACATTAAGTAGGAAGCTAAACCAGACTTTTTATATGATATGATTCTGTAAAAGAATTAAGAATGACTCAACATTCGAGATTACTGTGAACACTGTTCTTTTACCCCCTTTAACCCTGCAATATCATTCCTGTTTTCTTTTAGTCTTAAAGAACAAATGTTCCTTAAGCAAGCTGTCTTCTGATTTCTAGAAGCAGGGCTGGACTATCTGGTGCACATACTGCACTTCCAGAAGATGGAAATGGTTTGAAAGTTGACAGATATAGTTATTGCAGGACTGTTACTTCCCACCCACCCCCACCCCCACCTCCCCCAGGAAAATTTCTCCCTGCTTAAATGACAGAAAAACACTTGCCTCAGGAGACAAAGGCAGGAGGACCAATAAATAAAAAGCATACAGAAATGAAGCGCCAAGGAGTCAAAAAGCAGCTATAAGATAGTCTGAAAAGGTATAGAAGAATGTAATATATTCCCCATGCCTTCATCTACATGATATATATCAGCCTGAGGAATACCATGAATAGTGCACTGAGCACTGCAGAAAACTAACTATACCTCCCTTTTCACACAGCTGAACCAGAGTTTATTTCAGTTTTTCTCTCTCATATATCACAACCTGCTCCAGTTAGAAGAAAGAAGAAAAAGCTACTTTATTTCTCGCATTTCTGACAGAGAACAAGTACATCCATCTTACCCTAATAAGAGCTGCAAATGAAAATCATGTCATTCCCCCATGCCACTGGCAGGAGAGGCAAGGAGGGACCCAGAAGAGATCGCAGACACTACTTCTGTAGCGACCTTTCTAGTTATCAGCCTATCCAATAAGTTACCCATTACTTTTTTTTCTGGTGCATTTATATGCACTATTTTCAACAGCTGCCCTTCCCTCTGGCCTTCAGTTATCAGAGAGTGGTAAGAACACTGAAGATGACTAGGACAAGAATTCAGAAGCAAAAATCGCAAAAAGCCATCCTATGGAAATGCACTGTGGTGACAGGGGAAAGACCTCACGTTAACCAGAGTCACAAGTGACAGAATGGTAAATGAGAAACAGCTGCTCACAAACAACAGACAGGTACATGCAAATTAGTACATGAAAATAGTGATTCAGTGCAATTTTGCTTTCCATTGATACTTCCAGAAATTACCTGCTTGACTGGAGGATGCTAGACCAAGTCCCATCCCTCCCCCTCCACTGGAAGCCAAGACACCTTCAACGACTGCTTTAGACAGATATTCCTACTGTGATATAAAAAAGCAATCTTTTTTGTAATCACATCCTCCAAAACCTGTAACACTATGTTTTGCTAAAGCCTTCAAGGATTGCAGGTACATAAATCACCGCACATTTAACAGCTTCCATGATTAATATTTAGTAAAACTCCAAGAAGTGGCCATCAGCTGCCTCAGAGCACCTCATCCGCTTGTCTTCCTCTATCTAATTTCAGTAAAATCTTTATTTGCGAATTCTTTACCTTCATTACCTTACTTAGCTTTTCTGAAGATCTCTGATCATACCTTTGTTTACATATTGCCACACCCCTTCTTCTCTCATCTATTTGCTTCTGGTTCTTCCTACCTGACTAAACACCAATGAAAAGTGGCTAGCAGTGTTTCGTTACATCACTTAACTGATAAAGTTGAACCTTCACCTACAACGTTATGTTTGTAACCAACATTGAAAAGTGTATTTGAAGCGACTGTATCAAGTGTTTAAAGGAAAAAAATCACATTTCTATACTCCTCTCTAAAAACAAGGGCTAGAAATCTGCTACTTAAAAAAAAAAAAAAGTGGAGATTCTTACATAATCAAACTTTAGGAAAAAGGTCTTTCTTCCCATCATGAGACTCACAGTAAGCACCACTGAACAAAAAAACCCTCCGTCAGCCGCCACCAAGGGTATTCCTATTGGGGAGGGAGAAAGAAAAGAGAAGAAACCTACACACAATGTGGCTTTCTATAGATCTCCAACTACGTAAGTCCATGGCTTCATGGCATTCCTTGAAAAACTATTTACTAATCCTAGTCACTAAAAAGACATTTTTGACTAACAAACATAAGTACAATAAGTTCCGAAAAGTAGGGCGACACCACAAAGCTTATTATTCACTAGCTAGCTATATGGAGTAAACCAACGGTTTATTAAGAATATCTTAATGACTGAAGGTACTCAAGAATGGATAAATGGAAACTCACAAAAGACTCTAAGAAAACAAATTCAGCAAAGCTAAGGGCTCTTTCAAAGTCATCAAAAACTGAAGCCCTAAATGTGCTGCCCTGCAAAACTGACACACCATTTCCAAGTAAAATGCACGTTACTATCATATTGGTCCTTGACATTTCTAAGTTAATTTACTGATGTGTACAACTTCAACTAATTATTCAGTTTTGATAACATTTTCTGACACTTTGCAGTTCTTCTTTGTGGGAAAAGAAAAAAAACTAACTCAAAGTGATCAGGCTGCTAAGTAAAATAGTTCAAGTTTCTTGTTGTTTGTGGGGTTTTTTTTCTTCTTGGGCTTCAAATCTTCACCCATTCCTTCACCTGAACAGTGGACCTTCACTTCCTACCACTCATTGCTCCTACCAGGTCTTTTTTTTTTGGGGGGGGGGGGCAAGGTTGTCTGCTTGGTTTTAAATAATTGTTTGCCTGTACCCCCTGCAGGAACCCTGGTGACAGGAAAGTGTGAATGTCACTGTCAGATTCTGAACTGAATCACCATCATCAACTACCATAAATTGGTGTCTGGGCTTAATTATGAGAATCCGCCCATACTTGAAGTTTCAGAATGAGGAATGAGCTATTTCAGCCCTCCTTCCTTTCTCACTTTTTTGCTTTATTTGCTCATAGATCAAATCCAGGATCAAAAATTATTCTCTCTTGTAATCTTTTTCTATAAAATCTCTTTCGGATTTCATTCTGATCCTCTTCTGCCTACTTGTACTCACTCAGGATATTTAGCTGTGTAACACCTTGCTTTTTTCAACATAGTTCTCACTAGCCACTATGAAAAAGCAGAGAGCAAACCAGCCCAACTTCATCTGAGAACAGCAGAGAAGTTTATTCTAGTGGACTACGGCATTTGAGCACATGGCTGTACAAACTCACAGTTTTGTTTTTTCTAGTATGAGATTTAGAAAGGTATTCTCTCCTTAGGAGCTTTGAAGCTGCTTATCCCTGATCACGAACAGGAAAGGGACAAATTAGCAATTTATGTCATTTCTACAGGGATCTTGCAATTTGTCCGTAAAACATGACTGCCAAGACAGTGCAGGACTAGAAGAAAAGATAGTCTGAAGTATGTTTCATGGTGGACTGTGGGTCCTGCACAGTATCTATCCCCATTCTGAGTGAGCCCAGCAGTGCTAACATAGGTTCTTATTTGCAAGAGAGCCATTTATGAAATCAACTACATACAGGGTCTTGACTGAAAAAAGCAACAGTAACTGTGGGATAATAAAACTGATCAGGAAATGAGTGCGCTTCCTGATAAGCCTGTGAGGCCTGTCTTGAACACAGAGTAATTCTACACAATATAACTTGACCAAGCGAAGATATGTGCAATGTTCCTTTCTGGCACTTTGTTTTCAGCAAAGTGAGAGAGTGGGCACTTGGTACTCGTAAGTGTGGACAAAGGGAGTGAAAAGAAGGAAGAGAAGTGCCTGATAGCATACATGTGGAGTCTCACCTTTAAGAAATTTTAAAAAACAGAGGAAGGCACCATGTTAGCAGACAGCAATAATCCTTCCTTCAAACACATTGGCAAAACCACCATAAAATATCACAGCTGCCACTGATTATTTCAGAATATTTATTCTGAGAAATATAACCTCAGATTTAAGTTATCCTGAAAATCACACGGAGTTGGGAAAGGGGGGGCAAGAAGTATCCACAAAAGTTCACCCACTGCAGCTCTGGAGAACATGCTGGTATTTGATTTCTAAGAAAGGACCTCATGAATGCTAGCAAATGACAAAGCATATAAACAGACTCAAGCCAAACTATCTCTCATTGAGAAGTAGCTGTAACTATACATTTACATTGTCTGATTTGAATAAATAAATAAATTCACCTGCTTGCTTTCAGCAGCAAGGACACTGGCAATACACTAATACAAGGACAATATACAAATAGTTTATTTCAGCTTAGGAAAGCAACAATCTGGCATCCTAATTGCTCTCATCCATACACGGCTTTGCATAGGAGCCTTCTTGGTATGCCTGCTAGGATAATAAATATAACATTTCAAATCCCAGGATTTCTGATTTCAACACCAGTCAATGTCCAGGTCTTTCTGAACTAAAGGTCACTTAAGAGTTATACACACAACCTACACTACCAATTAGCAGACTAAAATTTGTATTTCAAATTAAAACCAGCTTAAACAAACTATATTGGTAAAAAAAAAAGAAAAAAGAAAAAAGAAATCCAAGCTGTAGCTAGAAACTATTTCTTTAAAATATTATAGATTTTGTCTGAAGTGATGATTCGATTTTTTAGGACTGCTAGTAGTCTATAGGTAGTAGCGCTGTATAAGTGCTGAACACCTGACTTCATACCCAAACAGGATGCAGGAATACATTTTTAAGTCCAACAAGGAAAACTGATGTGGGAAGATTCAGTGACTCATACAAGCCTGTATTTTTCTAGAGACTTGCAGTGACTAGAAAGAACAAGTATGGCTACACATTCTGATAGGTGCCATACACAATTTGGAGAGAATAAAAAGTCTCCCCAAAAGGTAGGTAAATGTATAAAGTATGTTTCCACACCTACCCCAAAATCATAGAATCATAGAATTATTTAGGTTGGAAGAGACCTTTATGATCACTGAGTACAACTGTTATCCTAGCACTGCCCAAGTCCACCACTAAGCCGTGCCCCATTTTACACATCTCTTAAATACCTCCAGGGACGGAGACTCCACCCCTTCCCTGGGCACACTATTCCAGTGCTTCACAACCCTTTCTGTGAAGAAATTTTTCCTAATACCCAAGCTGAACCTCCCCTGGCACAACTGGAGGCCATTTCTTCTCATCCTATGGCTTACTACTTGAGACAAACACCCATCTCGCTACAACCTCCTTTCAGGTAGATGTAGGGAGTGACAAGAACTCTCCTGAACCTCCTTTTCTGCAGGCTAAACAACCCCAGTTCCCTCAGCTGCTCCTTGTAAGACTTGTGCTCTAGGCCCTTCACCTCCTTTTAATCCACTCAATGTTCACTTACAGAACTCCTGTATTTTACTGAGTGATTAAAACCTGGACAAAGATTGAAGTAAACCAGAGCAAGAAAATTCAACAAAAATGTCATGCTGTGTAACTTACCTCCCGTTAACTATAGTATACTTGATCACATCTCCTGGCAGGACCACTGATAGTTCAATATCTTTATCAATTACATTCTCTTTCTGTTCCATGATGAGGTTGGCTGATTCTGTGTTATTGAACAGAGAAACGGCAACGGGTTTTCTTTCAGATGGAGGAGGCGGCGCTTTAGATTTTCTTCTGAAATAAATGGATAAAAATTAAAAGTCAAGTATGTATTTATACATATGATTCCATATTGGCAAACTAACAAGTCTCAGAGCAGGGATGATACAAACTTAATTTTCACTTGGACTGTGCAAGTGATATGTGCAAAGAAGGGATGAATCAATATTAAACATATGATCAGTGCTGACAGAAGTTACAACAGGATAAGGTATCCATCATACAAAAAATAAAACAAAACCCAACCCAATAAACATCAAGCCCAAAACAAAAAGGGTTTTTAAATACACATTTAAAAAGTGTAAACTAAAAAATTAGTTACTTGTTTTCCTCCCTTGGGTTATGTAAAGAACCCTCTTTGTGCATTCTCCAAACAGATTTACTGGATTAGTACAAACAGGAATAACTGTACCATTCAGTATGAAGCCAAATAGCACTGACAGTATGTTTAATATAGAGGACAGATAGGCAAAGGAATAATTACACTTTTTTTCTCCAATTTTTTCTTTTTTATTATTGAACTCATTCAAACAAATCCTACCAGCTTTAATCTACTTACTTCATTACAGTAATAATATAGTGGCATAACCAGTACTACTGTGTTGTAATATTTCCTGGCACTTTGGTCACAACATGCTTTTATATTTTCCTTTCACCCAAGCCAATTTCCTATTTTAATTTTCGCATTATCCTTTGCCATCTTGGCGAGAAGCCAGGGTACACCTGAATACAAAAAGTCATCAATAAGTAAGTTTCACTTACTTCAATTAAAAAAAAAAATAATAATAAATAAACCAAAGTGGTATAAATGGGAAACTCTCTACATCTTTTAATATATTAATGTTACAGTAAATTCTGAAGGCAGAACTGTCATGTTCTCCAATATATAGCACAACATCCCCTTTTATTCAAATAACTTTCCACAATTCACCAATATTGTCACAAGTAAGAAACAGTATTATGAAGAATTTCACCATTAGAAACAAAACACGCTGTGGAGATGTATTACTTCATGAGTGCTTCTTAATCCTTTATAAACATTCTTTTAAAAAGCTTGGATAGAGCCACATTCACAGAAAGCTAAAATATATTTCAAGCATAATACATAAAGGTTCCAAAAATATGCTTGCAATTTAAATTCTGGAGCTGTACCAAAGTTTATTTTAAATTTAACAAAAGAAACTAACTTCTATAATTGTCCTGCAAAATTAAAACAAAAGATCTAGTGTACAACGATTAGAAACACACATCTTTCTCGGGAAAACAAAGTTTAAAGTCACTCACAATGAAGGGGAAACAAGGTCCAGAGCAGCACTGGAAAAGACGGCTGTATAATGAGACTTCACATGACCGATCTGTTGCTGAAAGTGCTTAGAGTTCTGAACTTAGGAACTCCGTGCTGAATAATTAACTATTCACAGCCTCTCAGAGCTAATCAGGAGTGCTTGCAGACCTCCAAACACACTGAATGAGGATCCGCCATCAAAATTTATACCTCCTCTCTGCTAATGTTTTAAATTAGTTTTGGTGCACTCTGCATACAGTTCAAGACGTGTGGCATTAGCTGCAAATTCAACTGCAGTCTCTACAGCAGCTTGCCTAGGCTGTTTCTGGGTTGTGTGAACACTGCAAAATGCATTAATCAAACTTCTTTTTACTCCTCCACTATTTGTTTGGAGGCTTTTTGCATGATTTTCAGCTTTCATGCATCTGCCAGAAAGAAATTATTAACCAATACAGAACATCAATACAGCTGTTAAAAAAGCCCCAACAAAAAAAAAAAAAATCTAAAAACTGCCCCTGACATTAACACCAAAAAAGAATCCAAACCCAAAAAGAAACCGTACTGCTCATCCCTTCTTCATTCGCCCTTACATCTTTAAGTGACTTCTAATGACTGTTAAAAGATATTTATTGAAACAGAT
This sequence comes from Ara ararauna, assembly GCA_028858755.1. NCBI lineage: Eukaryota > Metazoa > Chordata > Aves > Psittaciformes > Psittacidae > Ara > Ara ararauna. The sequence goes on along the minus strand of CM054381.1, from coordinate 28,603,922 downwards.
TTCAGAATTTAATCTTTGAAGAGTACATGCCACAGAAAGATTAGCTTGCAAATGCACATGAATGCAATTGCATTGCTGGAACCCTACTATCACTGGAGAGTGCTTAATCATACACAGCAGTAAATGCATGGTCCACATATAGGGATGCTGGGGAGGGACTCTTCATTAGGGACCGTAGTGAGAGTACAAGGGGTAACGGGTTCAAACTTAAACAGGGGAAGTTTAGATTGGATATGAGGAAGAAATTCTTTACTGTAAGGGTGGTGAGGCACTGGAATGGGTTGCCCAGGGAAGTTGTGAATGCTCCATTGCTGGCGGTGTTCAAGGCTGGATTAGACATAGCCTTGGGTGGCATGGTTTAGTGGGAGGTGTCCCTGCCCCTGGCAGGGGGGTTGGAACTAGATGACCTTAAGGTCCTTTCCAACCCTAACTATTCTATGATTCTATGATTCTACAGCGTCTAACTTACACTGTAGAGGGCTAGAACTGATAAAATACTCCTGACAAAACTTATGTGTAACAGCTAGATAGATAAACTTCTTGTATCTATAAAGAGCACATACACACAACCACATGGGATCAGGCAGTCCAATGAGGTCAGCTGAATCCACACACACACCACTGCAGAGCCATGCACCCTACCCATCTCTAGCACATCTGCATGTTTGTGGTTAGTCATGCTTATGTTTCCCGCCTCATATAAAGGAGGTAAAATTTCCAAGTTATGCCAAGTTTTCAGTAACGTCTTATTAAACTACAGGAATCCCAACACTTTCATTTTCTGTTTCCTTATGCCATATCTTTTTCTTCATTTTTTTCACCAGTTCCCTCATCTCTTATTCTTAGCCCAAAGTATTTACATTTGCTCTTACAGCTTTTTTGTTTCTTGAGTTTGTCTCTCTACCTTGTCACAGGAAAGGCTGCCTGACAGGTAACAGAAGCTCTGTGCTTCCAGTGCCCCAGATATGGTATCAGGCAGCAAGAGCAATTCATGTTCCCATGATTACTTCTACAGGTGCAAATCAGAATCAGCAGGTGACAGGACAGTGGCAATACACTTGCAGAGATAGATTTAACCTACAAACCCTCCCTTCCTCTTTTGCGCTAGGGTGCCCCCAAGAAGCTGACACAGGTGATTTCACTCACAAAAGCATCCTCCAGACACCATTTTATTGAAACACCAAAAAGGAAACCCAGCATTATCTAAGTAGCTCCAAGTCTACACCATTGTTTCAAACACTTATCCATCGTAAAGCAAAAACAACAGCCCCATTCTGTCTTGCCTCTTCAGCTCTACAAGGTACCCAGCAAATCAGGAGAGCTGCTGGTTTTTAATGAATTTGCTAAAAAGACAGAGTGGTTAAGGTAGTTTCTTCTCCTGAAAAGATGAAAAGCCTTGATTTTTAATAAGACAATATAAAACTATAACAGAGAATAAATTCCCAGTCATACCAAAATAACCCTTTAGAGATCAGATAAAAGGTGTTCAGTAAATGGTCTCACAACACCTTTCATATTCATAGAATCATAGAATAGTTAGGGTTGGAAAGGACCTTAAGATCATCTAGTTCCAACCCCCATGGGCAGGGACACCTCCCACTAAACCACGCCACCCAAGGCTCCCAGATGTGCTAGGAACTAAGCAGACCTATACTAATTTTCTAATATAAACATTAGAAGGCATTAGAACAACCAAAAACCCCATTCTTTTTATTTTCATGTCTACTACAGAACTAAATGAAAGCTGTGAAAAGAATCAAAGTACAGCTTATCTAGCTATGACACAGAGGGAGTTAAAAAGAGAAATTTTAACCAAGGCCACAAGTCATAACAAGAATTCCACTGGAAATTATGTTTCAGCATCCTACCTAATGCAGGTCCTCACTCCTTCCTTGTTTTAGATCTCAGCCCCACCAACTAACCAACCTACACCAGACATTAAAAGTGCCCATGAACTCACCTGAAGGGACATGCCCCCACTATTTATTACCCAATAAACAATTCCAGTTGCCTGTTACACTGCTGTATCTTGAGTGCCATTTTCTGTTTAACTAATTGCTTAAGACAAAACAGAAAAGGGGGGAAACCAAACCAAACCAAACCAAACAAAACTTCCTTCTCTGATTCTTCCTAGCCCTGGAAAAGGCAGCCAAGAGGGACACCCACAACAGTCTCACAGGGTTTCACAAAAACAAGCTGATGCAGCCTGGACAGAGTTTGTATTTCCCTGGTTACAGCGCACATGGAGCCCACTGCTTATGCCAAGTCTTTCAGCTATTCCTCATCTTGTGGGATTATATTCTTCACAAGAGAACTGATTCATCTCCTTTAGACATTTAAATTTCTGAAACCCCACCTGCAATTCCCACTAGTCTTTGTGACAGAATACAGTTCCTGTAACGACTATTAAAGAAATCTTTCAGCCAAATGCAGATAGAAATCTTCATCATTTTGGTAGGAAAAACAATGCATCTTTTAAAATTCAATGCAAGGACATTTTATGTGCTTCAGATCCCACTGCTACAGAATAAAGTGTCATTGCTGTATCTCAACATATTTGATGCTTGCAAAACCAAAGTAATACTGTCAATAATCTGAATGTGGAAGCCCTTTTTAAAATAAAGGGTCTGGTACAGTAAATAAATAAAGCCTCTATTTATTTGATTTTAATAAAATTCCCATTAGAAAGTTACAAGCAGTATATTTTTAACTAGTAGTAACTGGAGAAAAGCATTTTTAAATAATGAGAAATACTTGAACTGACGGTGACCTGGATATTCCAGTTATCACTAACACTTCCTTTCAACAAGGATCACTTTCCCTAAAAAAATAAATAAATTAATTAAAAAAAAAAAAAAAGGATATGAGGATATCTATCTGCTAGACTTGTGCACAACTAAAGGCTACAGCATAAAAAATTCCACCTCTTCAAAATCCTGCTCTCAAGGAGTATTAATGTTTTAAGCACTTAGCTTCCCATTTTGAACACAATTACGAGACACTATACAAAGACAGCCTGATAACCTTCGCACTGAAATTACTTTGGATTTAATCTCCAACATCTGAATAGTTTCTCAGTTTTCTACAGCAATCACCTAGGACAGGAAAGGTCATATTCAGTCATCTCTCAGGTACTAAAAAAGTTCATGAAACACAGTACAATAAAAACCTTCTGCTGCGTAACAGACAAGACTTAAGTTTGTAATTGTACTTACAGTACCACGAAGAACACCAGTTTATACAAAGAGCAACTATACATTTTTTTTACATCAAACTTTACAAAATTACATATGCCAAAAGTACAAGCAGCACTTTCACTCAAACTCAGAAAAGGATCTAGCTCGACTAAGATCATGACACAAGAGGGAAAAGGCCATTGCAATAAAGCTTCTAGAGCTTTTCCTGCCTTTGATCTTTCATCCCAAGTAAGTATTTTAAGACTTTCCTGATTATTACAATAATGCTGCTCCACTACTACACCACAGTAGTAAAAGCCTTGCACATCATCTGTTCAAACAAGAAACGAAAAATTCAGGCCTACAAAAACCACCTTAATTTGTTTTGTTTACAGTGATACATCAGGTTTGGCCAACAGGTACATAAAATATTTAAGTCCCTAATTTTACCTATAAGCATTTCCAGCCCAATACTCATCCTTTATACTCACAGAATAAATTTGTCTTCTACACTAAACAAAGATGACCTTTCCTCCTGTTTATTCAGTTCCCTCTTTATGGATTATGGTTTCATAGCATCACTACTGCACATCTTCAAGATCAAGCATTACTTATTAATGATCAGATGGAGTACCTCTCCTACAACGAGAGAGTTGGGGTTGTTCTGCCTGGAGAAGACCCTGCGGACACCTTATTGTGGAGTTTCAGTTCTTAAAAGGAGGCTATAAGAAATAAGGTGAGAGACTTTTTAGTAGGGTCTGTTGCAATACGGCGAGGGGTAATGGTTTTAAAGTAAAAGAGTTTAAACTAAAAGATTCAGGCTAGATGTGAGGAAGAAATTTACAATGAGGGTGGTAAAACACTGGCACAGGCTGCCCAGATAGGTGATGGATGCAACATCCCTGTAGACAGTCAAGGCCAGGCTGGATGTGTTTCTGGGCAACCTGATCTAGTTGAAGATATCCCTGCTCATTGCAAGGGGGGGTCACCTCTGAAGTCCCTTCCAACCCAAACGATTCCATGGTTCCATGATTTTACTTGCTAGGAAAAATCTTGGATACAACTGCAGTATTACTGTCTGATCTGCTCATGAAAATCCAGCAAATGGGTTAAATTTATCAAGGCAAGACACTCAAAAAAAATCACTGCTATATACTTCAGGGCATATATAGAGAGAACCTCTTTAAAAAAACATAAAAATAAAACAAGGAAAAAAGAAAAATCAAAAAGGAGAAGGGAAAATATTTCATAAGACATATTCAGTAAATAATATTTTAAATTAATTTTCAAGTTGGAGCTCCCAAATTGGAACTTGATAATTACATAACCAAACACATGAAAAAATGGAGTATTTTACTATAGTATCTGTTTCTCTACGGGCCTGTCTGAAAGGCTGGCGTCGGCCCACAATTATGGATATTTTTGTTTTCTTTCTTTTAGTGAAATTTTTATTGTTCTTAATCTGAATACTAAGAATAGCATTGACGTCTCTATTCCACATGGAGTATTTTGTCTTTTAGCCTAAGAAATGGAATGCGTGGCTTTTCTTGTTATAGCAACTACAGAGATGTTGTAAAGACACTCCGCATAACTTTGCAATAGAGTGAAATTCAAATACTCAAGAAATATGACCATTACTCTTCCCACCCTTACCCCCACCATAGCGCAATGAAACAGCCTACATACGATCACAGGACTTATCTTGTACGCATGTGAAGGTTTTTTTGCCTGTCTATATGATACGATACTGGGCTGATGCCAACCTGATGAAGTTTAACCATGGCAAGTACAAGGTCCTACACCTGGGTCAGAGCAATCCCAGGCACAGCTACAGGTTGGGCAGAGAAGAGATTCAGAGCAGCCCTGCAGAGAAGGACTTGGGGGTGTTGGTTGATGAGAAAATGAACGTGAGCCGGCAGTGTGCACTTGCAGCCCACAAAGCCAACCGTATCCTGGGCTGCATCAAAAGAAGCATGATCAGCAGGTCACGGGAGGTGATCCTGCCCCTCTACTCTGCTCTTGTGTGACCTCACTTGGAGTATTGTGTGCAGCTCTGGTGTCCTCAACATAAAAAGGACATGGAACTGTTGGAACAAGTCCAGAGGAGGCCCACGAGGATGATCAGGGGACTGGAGCACCTCCCGTATGAAGATAGGCTGAGAAAGTTGGGGCTGTTGAGCCTGGAGAAGAGAAGGCTGTGTGGAGACCTCATACCAGCCTTCCAGTATCTGAAGGGGGCCTCTACAGGGATGCTGGGGAGGGACTCTTCATTAGGGACTGTAGTGAGAGGACAAGAGGTAACGGGCTCAAACTTAAACAGGGGAAGTTTAGATTGGATATGAGGAAAAAATTCAAGGGTGGCGAGGCACTGGAATGGGTTGCCCAGGGAAGTTGTGAATGCTCCATCGCTGGCGGTGTTCAAGGCTGGATTAGACATAGCCTTGGGTGGCATGGTTTAGTGGGTGGTGTCCCTGCCCATGGCAGGGGGGTTGGAACTAGATGATCTTAATGTCCTTTCCATCCCTAACTATTCTATGATTCTATGATCTCTTCTCTTACAGGAAAAAGAAAAACTTACTCCAGAGATTAGTGAAAATACAGAATTTAACAATCAGTTACATGTAATAAAATATATATTTTCAGTAGAGAGTTCATTAAAAATCTGTACTTAAAACCAAAACTTTATTTCGCATGAGGGGAGTGGTGGGGTGGTTGTGAAGGGAGGTAGGGAGATGAGAGGCAACCTTGGGCCATGAGGGGAGATCTTGAGGGGAGATGAGGGGTGGCCATGAGTGGTAGAGGCAACAGCTGTACAGCGTGGGCCACTATGAGGGGGCAGATGAGGGGTGGTTGTGACTGGAGAACATGGGGGGAGATCAGTTTGCCCTTAGTGACATGGTTTAGTGGTAGGGTAATGGTTGGGCTCGATGATCTTAAAGGTCTTTTCCAACCTTGTTGATTCTATGATTACATATTTCTAGGATTAACAGCTCATATCCGACAATGTATGAGTTTCGATTTTCCTGTGTGCTATTTGTGAAGAGTGGGAAATTCCTGAGTCCCTAAATTATCTGTTCATTGTTATGTGGAAACATTGCATAAAATCAGTTAAAGTCAACACTGTGGTATCACATATAGCTACGGCAGCATATATGCATGGCTATTGCAAGCACGTTATCTTAACATTTTATAATTCCTGATGATGAGTCCACTTGATAGTGCACCTTTAAAACAGTATTTATTTCACACCACAATACAAGATCATGTGTCTTTCTCATTTTCAGAGAGACTTCTCTTTCACATTTTGACATCTTGAATTCACCCATTCCCATCCTGGCTTCTTCCAGCCTAAATCTGAAGCTGACAGAAAGAACTGACTGGAACTCCTCTGCTTTACACTGCCCAATTAATTGGAACTGTTCTCACCAAACAAACAAACAAAACAAAACAGCCTTTTCTGGAGCCAAAAGGGAGGGGGTTATCTTCTTTATAAGCTTCTAAAGATTCTCCCCCTTAATGACCTCCTGCATACACACACATTTCTAGCAAGTTGCTTAATACAAATTCTAGATTTTTTTTAATCACTTAAAAGTTTCAGATCAAAAGGTCAAAAATTACTCTACAGTTGTAGCAAAACACTCTGCACAGCTGTATTTTTCTTGTGATTCAGCAACTGTATTTAATACTAAGTAGTATCAGCAAAAGCATATATTCATAACATCAAGTAAGACTAAGGACCCTCAAACTGCTCCTGCCAGAGAAAACACAATTGCTCCTATACAACACATTTTAAGCTATGGCACACTCATTGGCAAATTACAGTTCACTGCTTAGATACTCCAATCAGGGCTTAGAATTCTCACCTGGACGTAGGCACGAAGACACAAAAGTGAGGCAACCCCTGAAAACTATCCTTAAGGGAGTCCAGGGTTTACAGCAGAAGCCCATGCAATGGATCATTTTAAGTGGCTGCTATTTGAGAATCTGCATCCTTTCTTGAGATAAAGTTACCTATACTGTCTACAGGTAGAGCCTATATTGTGTTTGTATCAGAATAAGACAAATGAACATCTGAACAGAGAAAAAGGCTCAGATAAACTAGCCACAACAACTTGCAAGGAAATCAAAACCAAAGCTTGAAATAAATGACAGACTAGAGAAACTAAGGAAATCAAACAAAGAAACCAAAATGCTGAAAATGTGAAGGAGAAAACAGAAACTGCTTTTTCCTGCTCATTGTATATCTGCTGTAAAGACAATAGAAGAGTCCAGACATCTCACCTCACACAAGAATCACAGAATGGCAGACACCAAAAGCATCACAACCACTCCCAGCTTTGACTCACCTTTTTATAATACCTGATACACAATCTTTACACTCACCATGAATCTTTACCTTTGCTTAAGATCTATGGCTGTATTTATACACCATCAACTTCTTTGTTCCTCCCTTACATAAAAGTCTCTGAATTTTTCTTATGCATGGAAATTAAACAGTGAAGGTAGCCTTGAATGGCACATTCAGCTTTTGCTTTCAATTCCAGTGCTGCTTGCCAAGAATCTCAAAAAAAAACCCAACCCCAAAAAAGTCACAAAACTGATACTATTGTGTCTTCCTCTGGATTTTCACATGAGTGTGTTTGGATTACAGAGGAAACTCCTCAGCAGTACACTGCTTTCCTCTCTAATGCTATGAGATATTGTCCATATTCAGCTTTTAATGAAGATCTTAAAATAATAGTTTTCTTAATCACAATTCTTAAGACCAGACAACTTCTGATATATAACAGAAAAGCTGTTTCAAAACATTAAGATTTGTTCTGCATATTAGAAGACTTACACTTTTGTTGCTAAAGTATCAGCAATAGAATTTTTCCCTACAGCACCTGCAAATTACTAGATTTTTATTTTTAGAGCTAATTTAATATCTGACAAAGCAATGGTTAAAAATCATGCTCAAAGAACAGGTTTCTGTTGCTCATTAAAAGCACCCCTCTTTTGAGTGGAACTGAAAATAATAATTCTTAACTGGAGCTTGGCCAGTTGATATGTCACATTCTATTCACCTTCACTAAGTTATGGCCAGACACAAAGGTTTCTACACAAAATTCAAGTTGCTAGAAGTGCTGCAAAAAAGATGACTTTTAACTTAGTTTTAACATACTGCAATATTCTAACATTTTTTCCTTAACATTAAGCAACCCAAGTATTTGCTGTACAGCCTCACACTACCTATATAACATACCTATCAGCCTTGATACTGGCTTTCATCTCTAGATCAATATCACTGTTTGATACAGTCTATCTCTTTATTTCTACTATAAAAGCACCACCTGGATGTTAAGATCAAGGTCTGGATCAATGAGAGTCAAGCATTGTCCATTCTTAGGTTATCTCTTCAAGCCAGGCTTATGATGCATGTGGTACAAAAAAAAAAAAAAAAAAAAAAAGGAAAAACATTTGTTGTACCTTCTCCATGAAGAAAGATGAGCTTTCAGGTTCTGAACTCATCCGCTTAGTTATCTGGGGAAGATCCTGAGCTTATATTGTATGGATATCGTGCCTAGCAGGTGGCTCAGTAGGTACCCAAAAAACTATGAAGTTCAGAAACACATTTTAAGTTCAATTTCCAGGTAGAGGAACAAATGAACAATTTGGAAGTCTTTTATGAAAACAGGGTATTTCACAGTGCATTTATCTATAGATTCCCACAGCTAAAAGGAGACTAAAATTGCAAATAAAACTGGTATTTTAAAAGAATTAGATAAGACGGCACTAGAAATGAGGCACTAGGTAAATAGCTCTCCCAACATAAAAAAGTGTTGTGAGACTGTTACACCAGCTGACACGCCAGTAGCAGTGCTACAGGTGATACGATTCCTTGAGCTCATTTTTGATAATTATCACTCTGGGTTTACTTAGGGAGGTTCCAGCAAATAACAAATCATCTGCAGATGTTCTCTTACTTATGCCTATATGCAAATGACTGCTACAACAAAAGCAAGAAATGTAGAACACCTTCATTTCCACTCTCTCTCCATAAATAAATTAGATAAAGAAAACACATTCCTTGAATGGTTTCAAAGCTCTTGCTAGAGAAAAGTTTTCCTAGTCAATGGGATGTGTGCAATCCTCCCTATCCTCCACCACCCCCATTTCTCCCAACTAGCCCATAGCTCTGAAGGAAAGATGTTTTTTAAAAAAGTCTCATCCTAGAGAGAAATAAATCACAGAAGTGGCACGGTAACCATAACAGTAAGGTGAAAGCTTAATGGAATCTTTGGATGTCTGGCTCACACTAAAAGCGAGAAAGCAGCAAATGAATCCTTCAGTTCCCTTCAGACCGCTTGGAACAGACACTTGCCAATCCGCTTGTCTGTCCCCATGGCAGTGGCAGTCTTGAAAACAGAAGAGACTGTACCCAAGCCATAATTCATGCAATGTTTTCTCTTATTACAAGGAAAAAAGGGCGATTCAGAGGCAATGTAAACACAAATCTGTATGGTAGGGGCATGTTTTTAATTGCGCGCCTCTTAGTGAAAATCCAGTACAAACACTGAACAGGATTAAATCAAGTACAAATTAAAAACTTTTCTAGAAAAATGATTCATTCATTACCCTTTAAAGCGAAATTATAACTACCGTTATAATGACCTTTTCAAGCTCACTTAAAACATAGGAAAAAACATGGGAAAGACTACCCAACTCCTGAGCACGGACAGCCAGACTTAGTGCTGTCTTATGCCATGCAACAAAACGTAGTTAGCTCCTCTCTAGATGTAAAAATTGCCTTGCTGTTAGGAAGACAGCCAAGAGGTCAGAATCTGAGCAGGCAATGGAGGCTAAAAACACCTGATACTATGAATTTATTCATAGTGTGTGTGTATATACATATACTATGAGTTTATTACGATTAATGAGGAATTATAGAATTGTGTTCTAATACAAAAGTTCCGTTACAGCACATTCTATTGTGCCAAAAGTATTTCTTTTTCCTCTAAAAAACAAATAAGTAAACAAAAATAAGAGGTGTAATGGAAAACTTATTCCAATGACATTGCTTCTAATGAGGTTAAGAGCTTAGATTTCTGAAGTAAATAGGGCTAGCACAAAATACAAATACAAACTTGGCACATCCATGTGCAACATACCTCTGAGTAAGCAGATACTTCTATTTGTAACCTTTTCATAAGATACAAACTGTAAAAAAACAAACCAATCCAGATTTACTACCAAAATAAAGCACAAAAAAACTTGAATGGCATTCAAAACTATCAAAACTTCATACAACTCATTTAGCCTCTATTATATTTACAGTCATGAAAATGGCCTGACAGAAAGAAAGGACAGCAGGGAAGAGAAAGCAGTAAATCTGTAACAGTAATTGAGTAATATATAACTGGCTGAATAAACAGGAAAAGAAAACAAAGAGCAGCTTGAACTGAAAGGGGGAGCTTAACCTTTGATACGCTCGTAAATCTAACAAACGCTTAAAACTCAAGCAAACGTATGTTACCTCCACTAGGAACAAACTCTCAAATCTTTTTCAAGGACTGCTATAAAAGGATGCTCATACAGATGTTTTTCTCCCATGAGCAGTAAGAAAAGTTCAATTAAGGGCTCTCAAATAGAGCAAAACCTGAATCTGCCCTTCTGGCCATTATCTCCTTGTCATGAAAGCAGGTATAACACCACTGTCTTTTCAAAGCCTGCAGATGAAATACCTAGATCTGCTCATGGCATTTTCAGCAGCTATTCTGAACATCAATAGAGGCAAGAACTGTCAATTTATCTGAGCTTTTCTGCTGCTTCTTTTCTCTCCTGTTCAAAACCACATTTTAGAAATAACACTGGAGGCAGGCACTGGATGGATTTAGAGGTTTGGAAGGGTAAGGAAAAGAAAAGTAGAGCCACTCCATAACCACAGCAGCCAGGAAAGAGGCTAATACGGACCCTTCTCTTTTTCCTCATATACACACGTGCCTCAAATATAGGTACGTGGGTGCAGGTATGGGTGGGTAATAGAGAAAATAATGCAGGACAGCAGCTAGGAAGCTCTGCAGTAGCAATAGAAAAGACAAACTTTACTCCCTCTTCTTATTTGCTGGTATAGAAGGCTGGGCTCAGCTACGACTGTCCCATTTCCCAACTGAGGAAGAATAATTAAGCGAAGCACAGCAATGCAACTTCGGAATTCACTGCAGCTAATTATGGTTTTGTTGTGGTTTTTTTCACGCAGATGTTTTGAACAGAACAAGCTTTCTCCCTTGCAGAAAGCACTTCAGCCACGAGGAGCCTTCTCTTAGCAGTTACATCCTTCAGCTACCTGGAATTTGATAAGACTTCAAAATATTTTGTTCATTTGCTCAACCAAGAAATAGGAGGGTTTAGTAAACTGGAGAACAGGTATGTCATTAAGCACTGGAAGGGAATGGGAAGCAGGGAAAGTTGCCTATCCTGAGCAAGAAGCTTAATATATATATGTATAACCTACAGATGCTATGTGACATGTGAAGAATGGATAGAGTTCCTACACAGACCACCACATCAGCAAACAAGGCACCCTAGTTCACTACAGTAAAGTAAATGAAAGAGAAAAAAAGTGTACTAAAACAAGTGTTTTTCTTTACTAGATTGCAAGAGAAGCATCTTGACAGTTGAAAGGCAGGATGTAATAAAGAGGTTTCTCCCAAAGCATGACCTTTAGTTCCCCAAACAGAAGCACAGAGCATCTTGGGCTAACACTCCTTGCAAAGCTAGGTAGACATGCTTTGAGTACCTACCTGCCACCGGGTTCTTCTGCTCATCTTCCACATCTTCCTCAGTGCCCACTCTCCTCCCTGTATCCTCCTCAGAAAACAAAGCTCCTTACCTTCAGGAACAGGGTTGCATTTACTCCCTCCTAAGATGTCAGTGCTGCTGCTAGAGCCCAAGCCTGACCGCTTATTTACTGCGTGAGGGGAGATGGGTGGTACAAAGAACAGCCAGAAGTCCTGTCCCAGCTTTCTTCATAGCATAAACCCAACCAGCAGTTTCACAGCCACCTCTGCTGCCACTGACAGTGGAAGCTCCCTCCCCTTTGTCCTACTTTAACTTGAACTCCCTCATTGGTTGGCAATTTGGGGCCGCAAATGAATGCTATTATTTCCTCCGCAAACTCATCTATACAAAAAAGCTTCTCCACTTTCTTCTGCACACTCAAAATCCCCTAAATCCATGTCTTATTGGACTCTTTCAACAGGCAAGGAAGGAAAGACAATATTTCTTCAAAGAAAGCTGGCTTGCTGAGTGATGGTGGTAGCACCAAAGATATTTTGGGTGGCCCATTAGAAAGCCTCTGCTCTCTCTGAAAAATGGCACAGGATGTCAGCATTAACTATAAAGTAGGAAATAGAGAAGAATACTTCTTACTAATCTTTAAAACAATTATAATCATAACCAACAGTCTGCTCTGGGGAATGTAGAGAAACTTTCCTATACAACTATGCTGATGAATACTTTGCTGTAATTACTACACTTCACTCCTATATTCATCCCCTCATCCTTTTCAGCTTTCACTATTACGTTTACACACAGTATTTTTCACTGCTGACTTTAACATATTAACATACAATTCAGTGCCAGAAGCATATCAACTTTTATGATAAGATTAACTTGGCAAGATTTCTTAAATTTTTTCTTTACTGCTGTAAGCAAGGTGCATCTTGGCACTTTGTAGTTATTTAGGTATTTAGTCTATTTAGGCATGACAAAATTGTTTTAATGCCTCCCATGACAAAAGAGAGTGTTATATAATATCCAAGGAATACACAGAATACACATCAAGGACTATTACAATAAATGCTAAAGGCACTGACTTTTAAAAATTATTAAGAACAACACGTGGAGTTTCTTACAAACAAGATTTTAGATCAAAATCAGATGAAAGACAATCCAAGTTAGAAAAGCCTTGCAGTCTGCATGAAACAACAACATTCCTCATTTAAAACAAACTCAGCAACCTCATCTGAACTCCTAGGCCCCAATCATCAACTTAAAATATGGAACAGTTTCTATAGACAGAAATGCACCACTGAAATTTCAGCAGTGCATCCACCTGGATAAATTCACAGGCCTTTATACAACCTTATCTTTGAGCCAGAAACATGATAAAGCAAGCATTTGTACCTTGGACTAGAAGAATTACATACTTTCTCTGAAAACAGGACAACAGACATTAATTCTTGTTTCTTTCTTCAAGCCTACATTTGAGCTCAGGCAATTTATGTACTACCCTACACCTGAATTCTGCCTTCCCTCAAAGAGCAATGACTTAAATGCTGCTGCAGATATGTAATTATTGGTAAATATTTTTCCTCACAGCAGGTGTTAGGACAAGTTCAACCAAACAAGCAAGCAAATGTTGTGCAAATATCAACATTTGCATCCTTGAAAATAGTCTTGCAAAATCACTTTACACCAACAAACACTTCCAGAATTCCCATTTACACCCACCAGAACAGTGCTGTGGGTCAAATTTTTATCTGTGTAGAGCAAACAAATTACTGCCAGTATTTATCTTTACCCAGTAAGATAAGTACTACTTTGAAGCCATTCTGCTAATTATCTTAACAAGGAAAGGGAAGAACTACTGAAAGTGATTACACTGCTTTTCTGCTTACCTCCAAGATAATACAGGTTTTCCTTCTCCATTAAAATCAAGTGAATCTCTTTCAACAGCATATGTATGTAGAAGGGATGAAGTGTGTGTGTGCATAGCAAGCTCGTTGTTGTTCCCTTCTGCTACTGGTGACATCAGTAAGCCTACCTATTAATAATCCCACCACCTGACCAAACAGCCTGCAGAGTACATCTAGAGATTTGTATAGCCATTAATCCTGACATACGTACTTCAGCCGATTCAAAACAGAGTATTAACTAGCTTTCTTATGCCTTCTGTGGCTTTAAATCATAAAGAGAATCCAATCCTATTTTTCACGCCCCTTTAATTCTTGCAAGACAAGTTTAATTGGAAGGTTTGGAATTAGTACTCTTCCTTCCCTCCATGCTTTTTAGCTTTCCCTACTTCTCTGCCTGTAAGATAAACAGATCAAGTGAGCAAATTTTAGTGGTCAGCGGAATAGTTAGGCAGCAGAGGCAAATACCCATTCACATCCAGTTAATACGATAATCAGTAGTACCTACAAAATTATTGAAACTTAAGATCTTGACATATCAATTTCATAAAGAACAGTATTTATGCTACCAGGAAAACAAAAAATCAAGTTATGAGTGTTTCGAGTAGGATAATTTACAGAAGCTTTATTTCTGTCAGTTAAAAACAGAAGCTGCTTAAAACTCAATTCGCTTACCTCTTTCCCAAAATCAAACCTAACACACACAAACATGTGAGAAGTGCTTACAACTAAGTCTGCCCAGGGAATGAGAAGCAATGCAGTCAACAAAGTGCTTAATGATAATGCTTGCCCTTGAGCAAACACTATCATCAACAGCAACATCCTGCAGGTTCCCGTCATTGGTAAGTGTTGCTCCTAGATCTGTATCAGGCCACAGTGATTTGAAGTGGCTTGTGTACCGCTTCAGTGTGAGGGTAACACCTCTGTGACAGCATGTGAGTGTGCTGAGTGAACAACATTACTGAGGGCTCCTTATCTAGCCTCTCTTACCCGAGAAGTCTTGACAACAGCATCCACTCCCCATTATGTCAGATAAAGCAAAAATGTCAGTTTTGTGTAAGGTTAAATGAAACAATCAGATCAATCTGCTGTGTTCCAAGTCAACTGCACTCTGCAATCAAACTTCAAGAGTTAGCAATACAAAGAATAGAAATGCTTGAAGCAATTTCAATTGCTTGAAAAGCAGTGAACACAGATAATGCAGATGCAGCCGGATCACCAGTAGTAAAAGTTTCAGTGCAGACAGGGCATCACTGTTGCCTAAAATACCAACCAACACATTCCCTATGGCTAGTATGGCCTACATAGAACAAAACATTTGAGAATTCCACTTGGAGGCACTAATTATCCTCCAGGTCTAAAGGCTGTACCTAGAAACATTAAATTAATATTCACATTAATTTCCATTTTGTTTGGCATTTTTTGGTGGGGGGGTGGGGGTTTTTTTGTTGTTGGTTGGTTTGGGTTTTTTTGCTTGTGGGATTTTTTTTTAGTCTACTGGTATCTTGTGGTACTAAACTTTACATACTGTTTATCTACTTAGCAATTCCCTTCTTATGGCTTGCACATACTAAGCAGTAAATTTATCACTTGAAAAATCATGTGGTTTTCATTCAGGGAGTCACCAATGCAATTTTATACTATTGACTGCAATAAGCAAGTGCCCAAGATGGCAGATAATCTGAAAGGGAAGAAAGGAAAGTTCTTCCATTTCTGCCAGTATGCACCTGGCTGTTTCCCCTGCATCTCAGAGATGGGTATTTTACTTTCTCCCCCTCTGATATCACTCAGCACAGGCTACCAATATTTTTTTTCTAAGTTCCTAGAACATTTGTGAAATGTGAAATGTTGAGAATTTAAAAAGATGATGCAGGAGGTGAGCTTAGGCAGGGTATTAAAGGTATTTAGGTAAATAAAATAAAAATCTAAGGGAATGGTATTAGAATGTTTTGCTAGAATTTCTTTAGGATTAGAATTTCAAAATGCTTCTCATTTTTCCATAAAGCATGTACTTAAATTACTCATCTTGGCATTGCTGTATTAGCAAACATTCCCTGAAGAGGAAATAAACTATATTAGCAGCAAAAGGGATGCATGTGAATGGATCATAAACTTGGAATTTATTTTATTTCTTGAATGTATGTTTTAAAAGTAGTAAACAATCTTATTTTGCTAAATACAATGACACTATATGCTAAATACAGAACACTTTCTGAAGAGGTCCCTGTAAGGGTTGCATTTTTAATACAGATGTTTCATGCTCTTTAATCCACAGAATTTTCCAAGACCAAAAAGACATGAAGACTTGCAGATACTACTGAGGGGAGTAAAACAAGAGCTTCCCAATATTAATTATTCCATCTTTAATACCTTCAGATTCACTTGTCCCCGATTACTCACAGCATCGAGTATTTCTGCACTGGGGGAAGAAAACAAGACAACTAAACAAAAAAAAAAAAAAAAACTCCAAAAGACCAATAGACTGTTAAAACTCAACAGATGTGTATCAATTATCTTCATATGGAAAAGCTGGTCAGAATTATTATCTGGTTTTTAAAAATCCCCAATAAGAACCTATCTGTGAAGCTGGGAGCTCTCTGAACCCATTGTCTCTATTGTTATAAACAAAAGACTTTTTTTAAACTATCTGATATTCCATCTAACCCAAAAATAGTAATGATTATTTTTTTTAAGTAATATCCATGGGAAACTTGAGTCTGAAAGCAGGAAGAATAGCAGGAAACCTGGATTACTAGGGTAAGAATAGGCATTCTTCCATATTAAATACCTTCTTCATTAAATACTCTATTCCTCCAATTGCTTTCCACCTACTGAGATGACATCTCATCTGTGACGGATCAACACAGTCAAGTCTCCAGGGAAAGGCAAACAGTTTTGTTCTATGAAAAAGAACTGGAGAAGAGAGCATAGACAGAGGCTTCCAAATAGCTTGGAAGCAGACCAAGAACTTGTTTTTCTTATGCAAGTCACACATCAACAAGGAAAGTTGATTATATATTGTATAATCACTTGACATTGGGGGGGGGGAGGGCTAATTATTTTTCCATTATTTAACATTTGGTTTAAGAATTTTATGCAGCATCATTACAATTATGTTGCATGTTGTCTTTTCACTTACTTGGAACAGTCAGAAGACAACAAACTAGTACACGTACAAATGGTAAACATAAGAACATGACAGCCGAGAGACCACGTCACTATATCCTTATATGAAAGCCATATCATATGCTTAACAATCCCTGTCAATCCTCTCTGAACCTTCTACAGTTCTACTACTTTCTTTTGGAGATGACAGAGACCAGAACTCTGCGCTGTATTGTCATTATGGATTTATACAGTGGCATAATCATGTTTTTTCTTCTCTACTCCTTTTAATACACATGGCAAACTGATTTGCATTACAGCTATATAAAGTGAATTTAATCTCATTTTATCACCCATTTATTTTTGTAAAAAACCTTCCGCAAGTCTTTAGAGTCATGTCTCCTCTCATAACGACACATAGCAACTTTTTACTGTCACCAAACTGCCACCTCATTATTCAGCTGCTTTTCTAGATTAACAACATGTTGAACTAAGAATTCCAGCTCAGATCCATGTGGAACTCCAAGGTGGCCTCCCCTCACCTTCACAGCACACCATTTCCCATACCTCTGTTCTTATTTTGGAGTAAATTACTTAGCCATGCAAAGTCTACTGTCTTATTGCATGATTGCTTCTTTTTTCTAAAAGGCTTAGGTTAGAGACTAGTAGAATTCTTCTGAACGAACAGAAGGACTGTGTCAGCTGAATTTTCCTCATCCAGTTGGTCAGCACGGTGCTTAAGATTCTTTTTATATTTTTACAGTATAAAGACATTTACCCTGTAGACATACTGCTATATCAGAGTTCCTTATTTTATTCTGTGTTTGTTGCATCACAGTCTGCAGAGAAACAGATCTTAAGTTCAGCCAACAAATTTATAGTTTATCTTGAATGCTAAGGTAGCACCTAAAAGCCCTCACCAAAGCTGTCCTAGTCACTGTGCAAATTCAGGATATAAAGAGTGTTTACTCAGAAAACTTTTAGGGACAAAAGGACAAGCTCATATTTTAAGCTGCCTGCCCACAGCGTGACTTCCCTTAAACTGCTGCACAACCCTTCCATCGCTCTCAGTTATACCTCTTTATCCTCATTTTCATGTCATAGATCACTCATCTCCCTACTCAGCAGCACAAAAGGTAATATGCAAACATTAGCACATTTTATGACCTTACAGAGTCCTATTTCATCTCAGCTGCTAGGATCTGCCTCATTATCCTAAAGTTGATTTAGAATTTTCTTCTGTGCCAATTCTATTCCTCAGAGCAATTTCTGTAACTTTTTCCATGGGACCACTACCTTTTTCCCACCTGAGGCACTCCCTGCATTACACCTATGATCATCTGACAATTAAGAATCCATAATATTCCTTTGTAAGTGCACAGTAATAAATTACAACTTCTCTCCTTTTCAAGGTTAAAGAGAATTGCAAATAAGGAACTTGGGAAACTTTGTAGGAATTAAGCTCTACAGAGCAACACAAGGGTTAAGGTAAAAGCAGCAGCAAAACCCCCAGTGTCTCATGACAGCAAAATGCTTCAATTCATACCCACTATTATGAAAAAATATTAATAGATGTTACCCAGAAGTTTTTATTTACTTAAAACCAAAACCAACTGTGAATTCTAAGAGAATCCTCTCAGCTTCTGAATTTTGGCAATTCTGACGTATTTGAGAGAACATGACACTGAAATTGAGGGGTCATTACTGCCCAGAAATTACCATTTTGGAAAGTCAGCACCTCTTCCTTCCCCAAATACTCCAGCTACAGTATAGAAATTGTAAACTAAAAAAAACCCCATAAATACACCATTTAAGGGGTAAATGACCAATTACCACAGTGGTATTAATGCCATGGCACTAGTGGTTGACACAAATAAAATATAAGAAATAAGAAGCAATCGGGGTTGTTAATTGGGGGATTTTCTTTTTACTATTTTTTGTGTCAACTTGCTATGGCTAGGGAACAGATGGTATATTATGTTTTTCCTGCTTTGACACAATTTAAAAACAAGCTACAGATGGCTATAATGAAATCCTCATTAACACACTTATATTTTCACAGTTTAGTATAGCAATAATGAAACTTTCAGGTCTTGAATTTCCTGTTGGTTAATTAGTGGTTAGGTTAATAGCCTGAGGAAGTGCACAAGCCAGAAAGTTTCCTTATTGTTTAATCATATAACTACTATATTCATGTTTCTGGGAAAGCTCTCAAGTCAGATTGAATGTGACAGTAAAGCTACCTTTATAACTGTCCCTCTGTTTGTGAAACAACTGTATTATTTTATTTAGCAGTGTGTGTAGGCAGGAAGGCCACAAACAGGCTGAATTCAGCTGCCCCTAGGAAGTTTCAGCTTGTTTTTATTTTAGAGATACTAAATTACACTTACAGAATTTTTCAAACACACATTACACCAAACACTCTACAGAAAAGTTATGATCAACAATTCTTGGTCTACTGCTACAATGTTACCATAAGATCACTGATTAATGTTTAAATAATTCCTTTTCTTTTTATAATCCCAGTTTATAATCATCCACAAAAACTTGAATATGACACATGCTTAGCACCAGACCGAGATAGCACTAAATCTAGGATATAGAAAAAAAGAAAAATCACCACAAATCTTGTATTCAGGTCATTTCCATACATGAAGCTGCTGCTGTAACACAAACAGGCATAATACCAGCTGTAAATTAAACAATATGATTAAAATAGTAGTGAAGGATGTGGCATTCACAGCTAAAAGCCCTCTGGGGCTCAGGAATCCACACACTAGTTACTAACTGATGACATTGCACCTTCATTACTACAAGATTACAGCTGCAGTGCCAGCCATACCCACACCCCACTCAGGCCTCCAGTAGGTAGTACAGGCATATCCCCAGATAACCGATACCTGCACTTGGTGATATGGCACAAGAAAACCAGTAGCTTGGCAGAACTAGGCCCCAAAATACTATTCAATCTTGGTGCCGGATTTTTCGGGGGCTTTTTCTTTGTTTGTTTTAACTACCATCACCCAAAATCTACTTTGAGAAAATGCAGCACTCTTGTACAAGTAGTACCATTCTGAGGTACCAGGCAAAGCCCAACGGAAACAAAAACATTGCTTTTTGAAGTGCTAGAGGTTCAAAAGTGGATAGCTACTGCCAAGCTATCATGAAAGGAACAATGTGGAAAACTTGTGACTGAAGTTACATAGTGAAAAAGAAACTGTATCCAACTATTTAAAAGCTATAATGCTAAAAATATCTATTAAGCTCCCAAACTAATGACAAAGAGCTGCAGGGAAGGAGAATTTGGATTTTCTAAGAAACACCTTATTATTTAACAAACACATTATTATGATGACTATTCTGTAAAGATTCTGGAGCTGTCCCATTTCTTCACCATTTATTTAGACAACATTAAGGAGAACTGAAACAGTATTATCTTCCTTAACCAGCGGAAGCCAAGCACAACAAAGACTTTCTGGAACACTAAATGTCACGATGGGATTCAACAATCAAACGAACAGACAACTGGAAAAAACCCGCAGTGTTTTTGGAGATCTGAGAATTACTCAGAGTTACTGTGCTTCCTTAAATCTGTCTCAGAGGCCTAGAAAGTTAAACAAAAAATGACAGACAAAATAAAGCTCCCACAGTGATTTTTCTGCTGGAAAATCCCATGCTTTAGTTCAGAAACTTTCAGATCCAGTTTCACATATGAGTTCTTATAATCATATCAATTCCTTGACAGAATAGTCTGTACTTTGACAGATCTTTTTATGGCACAGTTCTGTAAGGAATTTAGACATAGCTTTAATGAGGAGTTGAACAAGTTTCTTGCTGTGGATGTTTACACATAGTACAGTGCTGTTTTTAAAACCCTGTACCTATGACCAAGTTTAGTAGCACTCGCTCTTCTCCTCCCAAAACAAAATGTTAAAAATAATTGCAGTGTTTCAATGCTAAACAGTTAGTGAAGCAAGGACGCCTTGTGTTTGCTTCATCTAGCACTCCTTCACTCTGTTCTGCAGAACTGTATCTGCTGGCGTTCTCTTGATCCTCGGAGTTCCTGTGCTTACCAGATGATAAATTAGAGAGAAAAGGAACAAAAAAATAATAACAAAAGCAAACATTATACTACAGTTATAAACTCTGTTATGCAAGTTTCAGGTACTTCCTTAAAGTGAAGTAAACACATGACAATGGAAAAATTATAGTTAATTGCACTGGGATCAAAATCTGTAATGAAAGGCCTTTCCCTTTTTAATGATTACATCAAATAATTCAGATCAGAGTTTCTTTTACAGGAGCTGAAACTGATTTACAGGAGGGCCTTTGTTCCAAAGGGGTAAGCAGCTATCTACAGAGCAAAAGCCCACAGCTGTAAAGACAGCATGTGGGAAAGAACATGCCTTAGGTTCCCTGCTACCTATAAGACATGAATGAGGAAGAAAAATAAAATGTACAATGTTCCTACTATATATGTACACACAAGCTCCTTAATTCAGATAAGCACTTATCTTTGGAATCGTCATGGACAACTAAATTTGCCTGCACCAAACCAACTTCTGGAAGGGACGGTTAGTCATGTTCAGGGATTATCTCTAGCATTCAAAAGAAGAAAGCTCAAATCAACAAAGTTGAAAAAAAGGAAAGAAAATACACCCTCCAAAATACAGACTTCATTATAGATATAGCAGAGACAGTATGGTACTATTAACAAAGTAGTTTAAAATATCTCCAAGACCAGGTAACAGGTTAGCAACCTGAAAGTAATATTTACACCATTATGATTTAAATTTCAAAAAGGAAAAAAATAAAAGGGCTCACATCTGCTACAAAAACAAGTGCTTCTGTCATATTCAGTCTCTATACATGTTACAGTATTGGGGGATTTACTTTCTTATTTTTAGAAAATCTACAGTATAATCATAGAAAAATGCTCCTGCCATAAGCAATCACGTGGGGGGAGAGAGGACAATGTATTTTACAGTGGCAAAAAATTGACAAAGCTTCCATCATGCTAATATTGTGCTGGAACACCCACTTGAAAGCAGAAACCTTCCATGCATCTCAGCAGTAGCTCATAGGCTCCTTGAAACTGCTACTAGATAAACCAGATATTCAAGAAACTAAGTACAACACCCTATGCTATGGAATGACATAATCAAAGAATTGTTTAGGTTGGAAAAGGCCTTTAAGGTCAGAGTCCAACGTTAAGCTAACACTGCCAAGTCCACTATTAAACAACGTTCCTGCTGCCCACACTATTTCCGATACAAGCCAGGATGCTGTTGGCCACCTTGGCCACCTGGGCACAAACCGGCTCATGTTCAGCTGGCTGTCGACCACCAGGTCCTTTTCTGACCAGCAGCTTTCCAGCCACTCCTCCCCAAGCCTTGAGCATTACATGGAGTTGTGATACAAGTGCAAGACCCAGCAGTTGGCCTTGTTGAACCTCATACAGTTGGCCTCAGCTCATTAATCCAGCCTGTCCAGATCCCTCAGTAGAGCTTTCCTACACTCAAGCAGATCAACACTCCTGTCCTGATTGATGTCATCTGCAGACTTACTAACAGTGCTCTCAATCCTACCATCATGATAGCTGAAAAAAGTTATTAAACAGAACTGGCCCCAATACTGAGCCCCGGGGAACGCCACTTGCAACCAGCCACCAACTGGATTTAATTCCATTTAATTCCATTCATCACAACTCTTTGGGCTCCTCCATCCAGCCAGTTTTCCATTCAGCAAACAGTACACAAGTCCAAGCTATGAACAACCAGTTTCTCCAGAAGGACGCTGGGGAAACAGCATCAAAGGCTTTACTAAAGTTTAGACCCCTACTCTCATCCACTAAGCGGGTTACCTTGTCACAGACAGAGACCAGTTCAAGCAGGACGGGCCTTTCATAAACCCATGCTGACAAGGTCTGATCACCTGGTTGTTCTGTATGTGCTGCATGACGGCACTTAAGACATTCTGCTCCATAATGTTCCCTAATTGCAAGGGTGTACAGCTCACCACACAGTGCTATGCCACTTGCGCAGCCTGCCTCTCCTGTGCAATAGTACAAAAGAGGCGCTTAAAATTTTATATGTTAAAACATCCTAAGTCCTTGCAAGCTCTTCACAGAGCAGGACTGTCAGCTTGATTTTCTGCCTACTCAGAAAAGGTTAAAAAAGAGGTGATGAAAGTGTTCAAACACTTCTATTTGTGTGAAGTACAAATACTGAAGTCCTATCAAATGCAAAAAGCTTACAAAGAACAAAATGAATGAAAGCAGGAGGAAAGGAGAAATGCCAACAGCACAGTTTAATGAAGCTGATTTCTGATGGATGAGAGAGAGAGGGAGAAAAGAAAGAAAATATTTACTCATGCAGTAAAAAGCCTCTTACGCCACAGCAAGTTCACAAATGTTTCTCGGCGTCTTGTTCTGATGTGCTGCTAAAAAGGCATTATATTATTGTAGAGTGATAACATCAGTCAGAGAGCATTTGGTCTGCTTACCTGATATTATCTATTTTTTTTTAATCTTAGACATAAAATATAACCAAGATTTTATGCTTCAGTGTTTTACTTTAGCCCTGTAAACTTCACAAACCTTCAAAAGAAAGGCAAATAGGTAGGTGGCTATTGCTGGCAATTTGCTCTCTATCAAACAGTTAGACATAGCATATTCTCTCTATCCAAGTTAGACATAGCATATTACAGAACCAAAGGAACATCATGTATCACACTGGTGATACATAACTGTTTGGGTTTTTTGTTTTGTTTTTCCCTCCCCTTGTGGACTGTCTGGAAAAACCAAAAAGCAACTTTTCATAAAGGTTCCTAAAGATAGAAAGATTTATAAGGGACAATTTTTTTTTTCTTTCATTTTATTGGAAAAATATAAACAAAAGTATTCACTAAAAAGATACATAATACATGTACAGCACAGTCCTGAATTTCACTTTTACTACAGCAAGCACAGATTTTCTTTCCCGATGAAATAAAGTGCCATCACAGGCACCAACAGGCTTTTATTCACAATGCCAGATGTCTTACCAGAACTTGAATGACATGGTGTAAGCTTTTCAATGTATTTTCTTTATATAAAATTGCAGTCTTTTTGTAATCTAGGGTAGGCAGTGAGATATTTTGCTAGCCAAAATTCTAATACAGGAATGACTCAAGCTAGGACCTGTGATACATAAGAATGTACACGCACATGTACATTTTAGTACTGTTTTCCGTTTTAAGAGACAGTAATCAGAATTGTTCATGACTTAAACTTGGATCATTTGAAAAAACATCTACTGAACAAAAAGTAAGATCTAAAACACAATGAACTTGGTCCTTCTACTACAATTTACAGCAGCCTGAAGAGATTCTGCAGTAACTACCTTAAATCACAGACACTTTAGTTTACACATCCCAATTACTGCTGAAGTCTGATGTGGGGTAGAATTCGCAAACAAGCTTCCTAAATACAGACAACTAATCAAAAACTTCTCCATGACTCGCCCTGACATCCATTTCTACCTTTGGTTGTTACTACCTGGAAATCCAGGCCTCTGAAAACATGTATTTAACAGCAAGTATTAAACCAGTCAAAACTGTTTTACAAAAATCAAATTCTGAAAGGACTCAGATCCCACATTCACATGCCTGTACTTCCACTTTACAAGCAAGATATATGAATTTGGAAAAAAAACAATCACTTTCTAGAAAAGGCCAAGTATAACTTCTGCAGTTAGGACACAAATATGAATGTAAGCACCTGCTTATCAGAGAAGGCCCATACACATTAAATATACAGCTTGATACTTATCATGTCCTCATATTTTATGTTTCTATTACAAAAAAATACAAAGTGCTCAGTGAAGATGCTGAAGCCCAGAGGTGTGTGAATAACACATATGGAGGCTTTGCTAGCCCAGACTGGATTTGCCCCCTTAGTCATTCGTCCTGCCTTCGCACAGCATGAGTAACTCTGGGGCAGGCAGCAAGCACTCTGTGAAAGCAAGGAAACCAAGGCAGTGCGATCAGGCCAACAGCAGAACAATGCAAGCACGGAAAGTTCATTTTGTTAAAATAACTAAGTACTTTTGAAGCAAGAAAATACCGAAAGCACGTTCAAAGCATTATAATAAAAACTCTTACAAGATTAAAAGCCTTGATTTTAAACACTCAAAAAAGTAGCCAAACACTCTCCTTGGACTAGGAGACCTTGGCAGGTCAGCTTTTGGTATACTGGAGACATGTGGTGGGCTGTGGTGGCAAGCCCAAGGAACTGCTGCTGGCACCTGCCTTGAGTGATGATGTTAGTGCTCCAACCTAGGCAGAAGGTGCAAGAAAGTCTGTTCTGTTCTCAGCCAGAATGACAGGAAGAAAATACAGAAAGGTAAAACCCTGACTTTCATCCAGAGATGTTATTAAACTAAGCTGGCTCTGAGGAATAAAACTGGCTCTGCTCTACAAGGCAGGCCAGGCAGGTGAAGGGCTGAAAAGTTCCTTCCTATATGCTTGCTTGGCATGAAATACGCTCAACACTCTATTACTTCCTGTATGTGAAAATCACAGTCTTAAACCTGCAGGTACTTAGCCCACCAAGATCCAAGTGACTCTTTAGAATGACGCAAAGCACAACATATCCCCCAAAGCATAACATTGCTTTTAAGAACAAAGTCTCTCTGATATCCTTCAGTTAAAGTTAACAAAAAAAAACCAGACAACTTGAATGCAAGATATCCCCATGAGAAATTCTGTGCCTAACTAGACAATCCATTTTTAGAATTAAATCATCTTCCTATAAAAATTACTACCTAGAAATAAACTTTCTGCGTACATAGCATTGCTGGAAAAGATAAGACCAATTAACATGCTCTTTCTAGTTATTGCTGCGAATTGTTTTCGTTTCCAGTTCCAATGTTATCATTGCTTTTCAAGGACCGAACCAGCCATTGCTTAATGATTTGATGCGGTAGGTGAATGAACCAGTACTGCTCAGAAACACTCCTTCTGGTTCTCTATCTAAGCAGGTTTAATCAGGGACAAATAATGCTGCCTCAACACAAGTAAGGCAAAGAATTGTGCTGTACTGTCCCTGTTAGACCAGGTCTGCGGCCAGGAATACGAGCATTTTAGATGTTCACAGATAGCCTTTCTGCTGGGGATGAGGGAACAGAAACTGGTTTAAGACATGAAAAAAAAAACCACAGGGTGGCACTGCAGGTAGCTGTGTTCTGAAACTACTGGGCTTCTTACTCTGTTCCAGGCAAATCAGAGCATATCTAATCCCATCTGTATAAAACAGGGGACTGGTTCATGAGGTTTTCTTCTTTTTTTTTTCTTTCTGGACTGTAATGTCCAGAACCAATTATCCCTAGCACATAAATCACATCTTAAAAAAGGTACTCTACTGCAGAGATAGCAGGGTATTTTATAAATTCATTAAATGGTACTCCAAAGCATTACCACAAGAATGCTATTGCAAAGGCACTTTAAGAACTGGTATGTATTTTGGGTTTGTCAGTTCAGTTTGAAATAATTTAAGAAAAAAGTATTTATGAAGCATGAGCATTTTCATACAAAAGCTAAAGAATCTTCTTCATACCACAACCTTATCAATGTTGTGACAGCAAAATCTCTAAACATTTCTCTACCTCTAAAAGGAAGAACAGTATTAACTTCTGAGAAAGTGAATGAAAGTGTGAAAAAGTCATAATGTTGCATTCAACATATCACATCCTTTTGAAACATTTTCCTTCTCCTGTATAAAAGAATCATACGTCATTTAATCCAAAATAGAAGACTTAGTACAGCAATATTTCAAAGCTAGACTTAGGAGTCTATTTAACCTGCTTTGCTGGCTTCTTCTCCCCTAAATTTCCAATCCCTGGCATTTGAGTTAAAAGCCAAAATATTTAAGAAAAGCTATTCCTGTTCATTTAGTGAAGAAACTGATTTTCAAAAGGAGACTTGGAGGTCATCCAGGACTGCAACAGGTATTTTCCACTCACAAAACAAAAGGTTCCTTCAAGGTATAAACCTGATATTTCAGTAGATTCTAAATTAACTGATAATATATGACTGTCCCTGCCCATGGCAGGGGAGTTGGAACTAGATGATCTTAAGGTCCTTTCCAACCCTAACTATTCTATGATTCTATATATATGTATGACCATTTTAGTCATCTGAAGTCCTAGATAATTTTAAGTTTTCAGTTTCAAAGTATGATCAGCAACAGTCTTTCTTGACAATGTTTCTAGTAATAAATGAAAATGAACAAAAAGTCATATTTTAGTTCAGTTGCATCATGTTATAAATTAGAACACCAATTCATCTGCTGCCATTTCTTACCCCAGAGGGCAAGAATTCTTATAAACCAAAGTTTTATTCCCTTAGAGAATAGTTCAAGAGTGGACTGGTATTTGTTTCAACTGCCAAACAACTATAAACAATTCCTAATGCTACCAAGATTAGCTCTTTGTAAACTGTGTATGGAGATTATTTTGCTATTAGATAGCAAAACATTAATATATTGGCAATAAATACACTTACATAGCTACAACTTTAACACTGGATAAGGCAAATGTTATGTAATCGTATTGCTTTCCAAAGCTATACAAATTTTTACCTATTTTGCTGACTTTCATACTAAAGCACTGTAAATTTTAATAAGCAGTTTCAGAACATGTGCCTGACTAATATTAAATTAACATAACTAAATATAACTAAAATAACATAAAATAACTAAATTGACCTGGTAAAATAAATCCATTTTGGTACCAAAACCTCGGCACCTGGAGTCAATATTTCTTAAAAATCATATATTTAATAGAAAAGTATTTAAGACTTCCCCAAAAACCCTCAACAACCAACAACAAAACACAAAGGAAAGTACTTATTATGGAAAAAGGTGTTGCTATTATTGTTTCCTCTGCTTGGGTGGGAAGAGCAAGGGCTTCTGCTGAAGCGTTTGCCTGTAGACACTGAATAGCTATACTTACAACACTTCATATAATAACTTCCCAGTTCATCAATTACATAAAGGGTAATACTGTTTACATATAACATAGCAAGGTCATGTTCTGGTGCAACTAATGGAAGTGATCTCCATTAATTCTAAATAAAATAAGCTAAAATTGGACACATTGGATGCAGTCTAATAGTGCTTCAAGTAAGTTTTCTGTCCACCTCTATTGCCACCTAGACCATTATTAATAGAAAGATAAATAGAACTGGACCTGTAAAAGTATGGCTTCTGAAAAAGCTGTGTATAAGATGATATATGGTAGAAGTAACCAGAATGTCTTTTGTTTGAGTTGTGTTTCCTTCTGCTTTTTAATTTCCTTACTTAAGGCAGAGAAGTGTTCAGTTATTTTGTACATATTTTACACAGCCTCGTGGTTTAAGCCCAGCTGTAAACTCAGACAGTTCACTCACTCACTCCCCCCTCTTTCTTCTCCCCAACTCCCAGGGGGGTGGGGAGGAGAATCGAAAGAATGTAACTCCCACGGGTTGAGATAAGAACAGTCCAGTAACTAAGGTATAACACAAACCACTGCTGCTACTACCAATAATAATAATAACAAGGGAAACAACAAGGGAATACAACTGCTCACCACCCACCAACTGATAACCAGCCCGACGAAGCAGTGATGCCCCCTCCTCCAGGTCCCTGCCCCTAGTTTTTATATCCTGGGCATGACGTGCTGTGGTATGGAATACTTCTTTGATTAGCTTGAGTCAGGCGTCCTCTCTCTGCTTCCTCCCAGGTTCTCCTCCTCCCTGGCAGAGCATGAGACTCAAAAAGTCCTTGGTCAGACTAAACATATCAGCAGTAACTAAAAACATCAGTGTGATCAGCGCTGTTCCCAGGCCGAAAGTCAAAAACACAGCACCGCACCAGCTACTAAGAAGGAGAAAAAATGACTGCAACTGCTGAACCCAGGATACACAGGTCTGGAATAACACCCCAGGATTACACTAAATTTATGCAACTATATCTCTGATTTTGTTAACTATATTGCTAATAATCAAATTGCTAATCATAATATTAGAACTAGCCAATGCATTAGGCTTCCATAACTGGTCATTAGTAACTTAAAGAGCATTTGGTCTATGATATGCCATTACAGAACTTTTCAATTCTAGATGAGAGGTTACACTCACACACACACACACACCCCCCAAGGAAAAAAAAATAAATCATATACAAAAATTTTAACTCAAAAAACCCCCAGATACTAAAGAAAGGATTCTGCCAATCCTAGCCTTGACTTAGCCACTGTAGAACAAAAACCAAACCAAAATAAAAATCTGTTTTTACATCCTTCATATCTGAGAACTTCATATCTATATATTCATGCAGATGACTAAATTAAGTCATCTCTCCGTTCTTTTTCCAAATATCCTTGAACAGAAGTATTTGTTCAAGAACATAAAGAACAGAAATTCAATAGCTGCAAAGCTTTTGTCACTGCAATGCAAAATGTTTATGTCCAGTTCTTAGCAACCACAGTATCACACAATTTTATACTCTTCCTCAAAGGTGCAATCAACATGTAGCCCAGATTTCTATACAACCCACAGGAATTTAGATATAAGAAAGCAAATTTTAAAAGGCAAAGCAAAACCCTCCACAGAACTGCTCCTAACCAGCAATAAGACACATTCTTACATTCCCATGGAAAGTTAACAGTGCAAGGAGCACAGCCACATGTTCCCCTGAGGCCACGCACAGCTGATCTATTGGACAAAGAACAAGTTCTGGTCCCCATCACTTGCACATACACATAGATCATGGGAACTCATTTTGCCTGGGTCACTTGGCTACACAGCTGTGTGTGTCATTTGTTTTTAGAACACAAATGTCTTCCTTTAAATGAACAACCAATTACTGCATGATTTTTAAAAATCCAGAAAAGCCAAAAATGTCTGTACTGCTGATATGGTGTGCTTCACAGCAGGAGCTACCAACATATACAAAACTCCTGTTTCACTGAACAGTACAAGAGTATTTTAAGTGTACAAATTCTGCCAAACTAAAATCTTTAGATGGGTGACTTATAATCAGATAACTCTCAGAAGGAATCCAAAAACTCTGTCGCAGAAGACCCATAACACTATGACATCTTGTCTCTGTCTCTTGCTGACATAAGACTAAAACTTATGCTTTCTGCATTTCTTTAGAGGAAATAAGTTTATCACCTACTTAGAAGACATAGAACAGCTATCAAGATTACCTGATGGATCAAAAAGGAATTTCTACCCCTAGTTTTAAAATGTAGACTGCATACATGGAGACTTCTTCAGCAAATCCAGTAGAACTGGAAAGTGAATGTGCACAGAAAATTGATGTAATCATGTAACTGCAGTTACCATAATACATAAGTGGTTTTGTGTTGAAAGTGCGGGGACAGCCACAAATTAAACTTGTTAGAAAAAGTTGGTCTGGTATTGACTCAAATATACAGATAGGGATCAGAAAGACCAGCTACGGCTTTATTTGTCACTTCAGATATGTACAGAGGACCAAACAAGCTGTGACTTGCTACTACAAAATACCAGAATTCACCTGTCAAATTAGGGATTACAGTAGGTAAAGACAGAGGAAACATACTGTATGATTCTGGATGCCTTCACCCTCTTCCTTCTAACGTCCAGCAGCCACTCATCATCTTTTAAGGACCAGCCACAGCTAAATAATGGTTGTCCACGAAACACTTTGTATCACTGCACTATTTCTGTGTACGCATTCACATGGTTTCTCAAGCTCACCATAAGTTTTAGTCTCATAATTCTATTTTCTAATATCTGCTGATGTGAAACAGCATTGAACAGGGGAGACATCTGTCACAATAACACTGCAGGCTATGGGAAACACTTATCTTTTTTTAGAGCTTAAGTATAATCCAAAAGCCTCTAAAAATATTGTATACCATTAGCTTTCTGGGGTCAAAGGTGGCTAATAAGGATACCAGGTAATACCTAACAAGGATGCTTTTTCTTTTTTTCCTTCTAAAACTCAAGACAGTAGAAACTAAAACAAGATGGTTGTTTGCCAACGCAGAGCAGACCCTTTCCTACATTTTGGAAAAGCGACATACCAGCTCAGTTGCCAAAGCATCCAGTTACAGGTTTTGGTACCACATCCTGTTTTATTATGTAGCTCTTGTTGAAAAATCTGAATATTTTATCGTTAAATTCCAACCTGAAACTCCCACTTATGGAAGCTCATTCAATGCAAATCATCCCTTTCCTTTCGCAGCATCCTCTGCCTTTGAACATGGCACTGTTAAGTCTAAATCAGACCAAATTACCAACCCTAGAATCTAAAGTAACGTTGAGATAACATTGCAATCAACCTTTTCAATTCTTCCATATGCCAGTTTTATCTCTCACCAGTCTTGCTTCCAACAAAATTATAACACAAAACAATATAAAGAAACAAAGCAGAATCAGAACTATCATTGTTATTTCACTCCATTTTTTTGTACGTGATTAAGCTTAAAAGCAAGCTGAGTGATGTCTTACTACTGTTGCAGCATTGCACTAATCGCAGCAAAAGTCCTTACACCAGCAGATTAATTTGAAATAGAAGATGCAGCATATCGGCTGGGACTATGAAATGCAAATACTCTACGTAAAAGGCAATTAGTCAGAACAGATCAGACAAATAAAAATTGGCTCAGGACAGGTACCTGGAGTACCTTCCAGTAAATACATTTGAAGTTTTTCAGACGACAAAGCCAACATGAAACAATAGAAAACACTGGTATCCCTGACTCCCATAGTTTAAAGCCTTCCATGAAACACTAGAGATACTACGAAAACATGCGCCTTATAGGGTTTTTTTGATATTTTTATTTACTTTGTTACTGAGGAACTTTGCATGTCAAAATGGAAACTCAATTAGTGACAGAATTCATGAGAATTTATCAGCTCCCTGTACTTAATTTCTTCTTGATGTAATTCCCAGGATATCAGTTATTTTCCTGTTAATTGTAAGGTCAAAGAGGACCCCATGGAAGCAATAAGCAACAGGAGCTAAATAAACAGAAGACCGGATCTTGAATGCAAATGTGTTTCCTGAAGGAAAGGAGTAAATCAGTGTAGATAATGTAGTACAGAAGCAGGCAAAAGTTAAAAAAAAAAAAAAAAAAAAAAAAAAAAATTTTTAAAAAATCACATGTTCTAAAACAATCTGTTCAAAAGATTTCTCACTGGAACATAAGTAGCTCTTCAAACCCAGTGTCCTGCTGAGGAATTTACGTACTTGCCAAGGTTTAAGTTACCAATCAAAAGCAACAGCTATTTGCTTTGTGGATAGAAAATTGTGATACTCCCTCAGAAATTTAAAAACAAGCAAACCACAATCATTTTAAGGTATAATACAACCTGCACAGTGAGAACTACCTCACAGTGTGACTGTGTAACTGAGGCAAGGCTCCAGCATACACCTAACTTCATCAGAAGTTTTAAGAAAAATCCTAGAAGTATAATTAAGAGACTTTCACAAGACTGGACCAGTTCGAACAATGCTTAATGCTTTTCAAATCCACCAGTTAGAAGGTCACATCAGGGTAATTCCACAGCTTGTCTCCTGATAACAATGCTTCTGGCCTCTTAAAGAACACCATGCATTTATATTAACAGCTAGAAATCAAAATTTATCTTTAATGACCACAGGGCAAGGCTACTTTAAAGTCACATTCATTTTTCAAAATCACTGATCTACCCTAAGTCATTACCTTCCCTTATGTCATGAACCATTGCTGCAGACAGTAAGACATCTGATACCTGACAAATGTTTTCAAATGAATTAATTTTGAGACCCAGAAAAGGTTCTCCCTCCATAGAAATTACCTATCTCTACATGTAAGACTGTATCCTCCCAAGTACATCCAATGTAACCCAATCTGTACTACAGAACTTGTGTTTCAACTAAAAGACTTCACTTCCAATTAATTCCTACCACTGTTTAGTACAGACATGAAACAAATTCAAGATTCTGAGACTTCTTCCTCCTATTCCACCCCTGTAGAAAAGCTGAAAGAAGTAGATTAGTGAGGCCTTACTTCTTAGAAAATACATTTGTTAATTGATACTGGCGTACATCCCCATTTTAGATCTAAAATCATTTTATCAGCATTTATGTTAAAAGTAATATAAAGTGCTCCAATAGTTATTCCCCGAGACCACCTCACCTCCAGCACTTTTGAATTAGCAACTTTCTAGTTACACAAATAATGTGGCAACATAAGTGCAATATAGAAAATAGCTCAAACACCAGAAGCAAAGCTTGTTTAACCTAATACAACCAGTTCTCTCAACTGCAAAAAATTTGTAAGAGCAATATTCAAAAATAATAGCACTATTAAGTCTTTTAAAGAAGTTGCTACTTAAAAGGTGCTACCACCTGAACAACAATGCTGAAATGTCTTTTGGAACATTATATTAGAGAGATATTTTTCCTTATGTATTACAACGACCTGTTACATAGCCTGAATAGCTCCTGGAATATCCTTCTCTCGTAGAACTTCAGGGAAATGAAAACTATCGATTTGAAAGATTAATTTATAATTCAGTATTAAATAAAATCAATATTAAACCAGTATTATATATATGCTGCAAAAGCTTACAAGAGTGATGATTCAAGAACGAATATGTCTGCTTTGCCTTGCAGTTCAGCAATAACAGACTCACCACTGCTGCCTTCTCACTTTCCTATCAGACTGTTCCTCCACCATGCAGGCATCAGCAACATGGACTGTTGTCAAATCTGATTCAGAAGTCTTATGGTAAGGAGGCTAACCCTCCACTTGAATACAAATACTAGGAGGCTGACAAGTCTCTACCAACCACTGTAAACTGCTATGCTAAAATTACTCTATCAACGTAAGTCTGGTTTTGAGGACTCAACCCCAAAAATTTTCTATAAAACCACATGTAATATTACAGGAACATCAATTTAACATTTATCCATACATTTATTGTTGGTCCAGATTCAGCTACTTTTCCCTAAGAGGAACTTACATACATTTCTTAAATGACAATCTAGACTATCTTACAGTGCACTACAGATCTACCATGGGATTTGGACTAGATGATGTTCAAAGGTTCCTTCCAACCTAAACAACCCTACAATTCTATGATTTCCCTGAAAATAAAAATAAGCTGGTAGAAACCAAAAGCAGAAAAGTAATTTGACATCCTTCCTTCCTAAAGCGAGAAAGTGTACTTGGATATAGTGCTCAGAAGGATAAAAAATATTAAATTAACTTTAAAAAACAAAATTAAAAGCAACACCATTCTAGTTCGCATTGAGGAACAGCAGAACAGTACACTGAGTGGAATAGGGGCAGAGAAGTGCTTTGAAAGATCTTATGAGAGCAAAAAAAAAATTACTTGGCCTATCAAACAAAAATTTAAAGGGGTTATAAGTGAGCTCTTAAAAAAGCAAACAAACAAAAACAAAACAAAACAAAACAAAACAAAAAAAACCCCAACAACAACAAACAAACAACCAACAAACTAACCCAGACCCAGAACAAAAAACACAGTTAGGAGAAGGAAAGGTCAGACATCAGCAAGGTGAGAAAGCCACCTGGCCATTCCCAAATGACATGACTAAGCAGACACAACTTCAACTGACAGGGGTGTAAGGGCATTGGGGAAACAATCCATATCCCTCTCAGAAAACCACCTTTGGCTTGAATATAGGAAGGCGGTTTTCTAATTGTATAATCTAAGGAACCATGAAGAGATAAAAATAACCACATTCAGTTTGTCCTATTGAATGGGGGATTAAAATAACTGGCAATATTTTCTTTTCAGTCATGAACTAGAGGTGGATTCACCAGGTCACAATTGGAAAAGGAGAACTGCCAGTCCTTGATAAGCGTGGTGATTACCATTCTTTTATATACAGAACCACTCTAAGGGAGTGCAGCTTCCTTACACAGCAATAATAGCATATCCTTTGATTTATACAGTAGTTCTCCAGCAATGCAACCAACATCCTGTTTTCATCTTAAAGTACAGCTGGGCAGTCTGTCTACAGGCTTTATTTATCAGAGTTCCTATAACTGAGTGCCTTCTCATAATGAGAAACAGCACCCTCCAATTTAGCAGCATTTTATGTTCCTGGTTCTTTCCTTCTGAAAATGCAAATATAGTACCTACCTGATTTAAAGGGCATACAGATGTAATCTAAAGTGTTTTGAAACAATGTAACTTAATTTTATAAACATTAACTAAAAAAAGTAACACACTTTTCCCACCCAGGAAGTCATGTAAAAACATCCAAGGAAATTCAGAGAATTTTCTTACTTCATGGCTTTCAGAAGAAAGGGCAAAAATACTGCTTGAATGATCTAAGCTGTAAAAACTCATAAAGCCCTTGAAACACACATACACAAATTCCTGAGATCTGAAGCCATTTCTAAGTTCTCCCTGAATTTAGAAGTTTGCTGAATAGAGAATCTCTGTAAAATGCCTAAAAGAATATACTTTTATTTTATTAGACACCTCAGATTATTTCAAGTATTTAATAATCCTGTATCCTGCATTATCACAAGTCAGAATCCTGTCAGAAATCCAGTACACTCCACATTCCTACCCATGAAAGTAACCAGCCAAAAAGCATTTTGAATGATTTACATGCTCACACTCTGTAACCATGCAGTAACTCATGAACATGCCATTCACATGTTGTCATGCTTTAGAAATAGAACGACTTAACTGTTAAGCACTGTACTTGTTCAAAACAGTTTTAGAAGAAATTGATGCTCGTTGAATACATATCACTAAAAACTTATAAAATGAGGAAAGTTCTGCTAGTTATAGCTACCAGACAGACATATTTTTTACTGATTTATCCTCAAGCAAGTGGTAAGCACCATGCCAGGAGAATATCAGTGTAAACAAAAAGGCAATTATTAATACCAATATAGGGCAACATTCTTAATTAGAAACTAATGATATGGCGATTCGCAAGCATTAGAGAACCTTAAATTTGACTACATTGGCCAAAAAGGCCAATGGGGTGGGGTGGGCACTGGGGGTAAAGACAGGCAACCTTACCACCAACACTGCTACAGAAATAGAAGTTTCAGTGACAAGGTGTGTAAATCAGAATATGAACATCTCCTAAACCAGAGCTTCTGCTCTTGTCCTTAGTGGTGGGAGCTAGGTCAGGCACAAGCTACAGACTGCTCATTTGTTAAAATATCTTGAAAATTTGTCCCAGTTTCTCCAAACTGAACTGCAGTAGGTCAGGGCTTCACAGAATGTTATTACAAAACTAAAGTTAACACGCTGAAATCAGAGAAGTCAAATAACCTGGGAAAAAGTTCACAGGCAGCTATCTACACAGATGACAGGAGCAGAATGACACACAAACAAGAAAACTTCAGCTTCTAACCCTGTGATAATTTAAAAAGTTCAGCCTCACTCTACTGAGTAAAACTCTGATGGCTACTGACCTACATCCCACTGACCTCTCCTAAGTGCCATATTTACTCTCTCTCCATCAGTGAGTTCGGGTTTCAAATGCCACTCAAAGATGGAAATCCATTGAAAGAACTCTTGCTTCATATTGGAGAAGAGATTCAAGTTGCGGGTAATTGTCATCTGGCTGTTCTTTTGATGTACATAAAATGACAACAACTTTTGGAATTCTTATTACACGACATAAAGGCACTACCACAGTGCTGCTATAAAGCAGAAAGTGCTTAATGCAGAAAGCCTCTCTTCAAATACAGAACTTCAAAACTGACACTTCAAAAAACATTCCCAAACTGACAGTATATCCTAAGATGAATATAGGCAAGGCAAGAGGGCCTAAAGCAACACAAGTCTTGCCTAATCTTAAAAAGAGAAAGAGGAGCTGTTTCAGACTTTTGTGATTACAAACAGCTTATCACTGACTTCTTCTAGCTGAAAAGAACATAAAGAAGCTGCAACAAACTTATTCCACCAGTTCAGAACAAGACGTTGAAACTTCTAGCTAGGTTATCTGCAAGGGACAGAGACAAGTATGCAACCTCTGTTATTTGACTACCATACTAATAAAAAAACCAAGAACAAGACCCACCCAGAAAAAAACCCAAACAAAACCAAACCACAAAACAAACCAACCAACCAAACACCAAGCAAAACCACACCAAACAAAAGCCATAATGACAAGGGGTGGGGATAAGAGTGAATCTCCATATTCAGCACCAGATCTCTGACTATATCAGTCTTTCTCTTAAGAGTCACCAAACCACTTCTTTCTCACTGCAACTTACCGTTTACCTGAAAAATATTTGTTAATCAAAGCAACAGCTTAACACAGTGATACATAATACTGGTAGAGTTACATCAATCTGAGGAAGTGATTCACATTTTCTGATGGATCTCATTTTACCATTGGAAGACAGAAGTTTTTCAATGGGTTGATCTTATTGACTGAATTTTTACAACTTCAACAAATCCTATGCCACGTACAGCTATCCCTACTTATCTCTGGTAAAGCATCACATGCTCTTTTGCAAACAGACTGGAGATCTTTCTACCATGTGGAGCATTTATTCACATGATACCAGAAACTGACTCAAGGACACACACACTCTCAGCGTATGACTGAGATGTGAAACATGATGTGACAGGATGTGGGAAAGGCCAGTAACTGTAGATAGAGTTTTCCAGATCTCACTGTTCTTTTATTTCTAAATGACACCTAAAACCTCATAAAGTGATTACGTCTAATCTTGGAGCTTTTGTTTACATGAAACAGATGAACTCTTTACACATTCAATGATTTTTTCTTTCTGAGACTATGCTGGCAAATAAACTGCAGACTTCTTAACCAGAGTAGGGTTTTGCAAGGGTATTTCTACCTTAAATTGACTATGTTCTTCCAAGTGGTTCTGAAAAACATTTGTTTGCAAAATAAACAATTCACTGGGCATATCATTTCCTACTGCAGATCTCTGCAACATGAGCCCGAAAAGGCAGCATCAGCTTGCCAGAGTACAGACAGATGTCACTCCAGAAACGTGAAGGAAAATTCAGTTCTTCTCTAGTGGACACAGCATGCAGGATATGTCTTCTGCAGGGAGTCAGAGCTTTGACTCACACCGTACTGATCCTTCCACAAGACCAGTATCAAGTAATTTTAAAACCTCCATCTACAGTCAACACATAAAATACTGCCTGGCACTGCATAGGATGAAACTTCAGCATTTATGTTATGTGTCATTATTTCCAAACATTCTCGATTCTACCATAAAAACTTTTTCTGGATTTAGTGCTGGCAAGTAGACTTAAAAACAATAAAATCCCTTAAACCTGTTGGCTGGCAGGTTTTACATACTGGAGCTGCAGTATCCAGGAAAATTTGTCTGTAAGTAAAAGGAGGAGGAAAAAAAATACAGACCTCTAAACTCTGTATCTTGAAGAACACCATCAGAAAGAAAAAAAAGAAACTGACTGATTTGTTTGAATATTTCTAAGACAACCTTGACACTAGCTCCTCCACCCCGCCTTTTTTTTTCTGAAATAAATCAATTTTTAAGGTTTTATTCAATATTTACAATTCATTGCCTTCCTCCTTTATTCATTTGAGATTTATGGATAAAGAGGCATTACAGCAATGTATTTTGGGAAGAAGACTGGAAAGTTTGTAAGAATGTTTGGGCAGTGGAAATATGAGAACAAAGAAAGATGCTTAGAAAGAAAAGAGATCCCAGCAGTTCAGACAATGATGTCAGATTCTTATTACTTTTCCAAAATAAGCTGCTTCAAATTCTCTCCTATCCCACTCACCATTGACAATCGGCTCTGAAGGAGCGTTTATAAAATGCTTTGGTTTCCCATACCTTCTGGATTTTCACCTCATTTTTCTATAAAAGTGAAAAAACATTGCCCAGTGTGTTTGTATTTTCTCAACAATACTTGGGGGGGGGGGGGGGGGGGGGGGAGGTGGGAGGGGTGGTAATATGTGCCCTACATTGCAGAAGAACAATGAAAACAAACCCCAAAAGTCACCTAGATTTCAAAATCCCCTCGTCCCTGTACGTACCACTTGGAAGAAAAACAGACCACTCTCCCCACCCCACAAAAAAACCCGGCCAACCAAAAAGAAACAAGAGGGAAACATTAAAGCACTGAGGGAAGGAAGACATCTGACCCAATTCCATCAGTTCATTTCTACAACAAACATCCTGATAACCTGTCACACAGACATCAAATTAAATATACCTGATTCTGAGGAAAGACGGTATATAACACACTAATAAAATTACTGCTACTGGCCCAACAAAGTCATAAATAAATTCTGACTTAGCGGTACAGAGAAAAATAGTAAAATAAATCCTATTTCATGTTTCTAGCTAACACTGCTGCCTTCAGATCTCAGCTCTAAGTCCTGTGATATCTAAGGCATTCCTCAACAAGCAGATAAAAACAGTACTGCAGAGACAGCCAATGACCCCTCTTTAGAGTGTCATACGAAAAGGCCTGGGAAGCCTTTCCCCACTTAAGCATGGTAGCAAAAATAGTCTCCATGCCCATATAAGTACAAAGGAATAAAATGCATGAATCTAGGTAAAATGATACATGATATTTAAACACAAAGCCACATTTATAAAAAGAAGAATCTATAGTTCCAGGGTGAAGCCAGGGGAACAGAAATCAGATAGAGGCAGAATGGGACAGAGAGGAAAAAACAACAAACCCAAACCAGACGGAAGGACCAAAGTAAAGAGCCAGGTTCTTTTATAGTCTCAAAATTTAAAAGAACACATAAAAACAGAATCCAAAAAGCTAAAAGCAGAAGGAGTCTACAAAAGAGTTTAAGGACAGGGTCATACATTGCAAAACAAAATAATGTAACAGGAAGAAGGCATCCCCTCCCTCACCCCCCCAAAAAAAAGGGGGAGGGGAGAAAAAAACAAACCAAAACAACCCCAAGTGTTGTTCAAGAGCATCTGCCACCAGTAAAAGCAGATGGGAAAAGTCCACTTTAGCTTCCAAGTGCTAAAACCCGCACCAGTTAAGGTGCCTCAGGAATTGTTACAATCCTTCAAGGTTCCTAAGTGTGATCTATGACAAAGGCTTTTAGAAAAGAAACAGTAGCACACTGAAGTTCAAGATGCAGCAAAACAGGACTTTCCCCAAGTAGTACTCTAAAAAATGAATGAGGTAAAAATAGCTCAAGGAGGGTGCCAAGGATGGAATTAGTGAGGCTGCCGTGTAATGTGGGTGGAAGGAGAGGATCAAAATTGCAGGCAAGGGGAAGCGAGAGACCATGAATCAGAGACCAACAGAGGATACAGAAAAGTTTATGTCTGGAGACTTCATAGAGTAGATTGAGAAAACAATAACTCTTAAGAAATGGAAGTCTAGGAACCTAGGAACAACTTTCAACACAGCAGTACCTGATTTTTAAGGAATTAAAGTTTTTGAATTTAAATAAATAAATACATACGTAAATAATTTGTCAAAGCCCAGATTTCTGTGATGGCTTGAATTTTTTATTTTACACAAACTCCTGAAAATCATCAGAAACTCCACCTCTGGAAATTCCACCTACTACACAATCATCATCAACTAACACACGCCCTGTTTGTCTTGCAAACTAAAGAACTAAAAAAACCTTCCACCCATGCATATGATTTCTATGCTCTCAAAGCCAGAATGGTTTCATATTTAATTCTGCATAACATGCATTTCTAATGAAAAGAACAAAAGGTTTAAGTCCACAGCCACTAGTGAAGATGTACTTGATATTTGCCTGAAGGGGCTACAACCCAGCATGATGAGTTGTAAACATTTGTTTTCTCAACTTTGTTACTGACAGACATTTACATTTTGGCTCCTCTTTTTCTCTTTTTCTTTTTTATTTTTTTTTTACTAGGTCCAGACACAAAACATTTTTACATTGTTCCTCCCAAGCAAAAAGTGCTTTCAATGCTGCTATCGCAAGAGCAGTTAAACAATAGATACGTCAGTAGATTATCTTCTACCTGCAGTATTATGTCTATTTATTTTGCCCATCTGGTTTGACAGTACGGAAGGACTTCACTAGGCTTTACAAAAGTCAAGAGCAATACAATACTTAAACATATAGTAAAAGAGTAAATGACAAAAATATGCCATTCTAATTACCTGGATACCTACACATCAAAAGTATCTGGGCACTAGTAACACAGTTTCCACTGCTACCCTACTCATGGTCCAAGGTCCTTGAACATAACTCAGGTTATACAGCAAAGCATCCAGCCCATGAAACTGTTGGAGAGGTGGGAAGGCGAGAAGCTATCAAAACATTTAAAAGTTACCAGCTAAAAACCCATGTACAGAGACTTTGTCACATTGCCTCTGGAAGAAAATCCATCTGAAGGTCTGACATTAAAGCCAGGTAAAATACTACAAGGGAAAATTAATTCCCAACACGAAACCAAGGCTCATGAAAAGAACAAGATTTTAAAGACAATAAAGCAATATTCAGGCATATTACATTGAAAAACAATTTGATTTTAAAGAAAAATAGCCGTATTTCTACTGCTATTATTTTGAGACAGAGTGCTAGGGGGTTTTGGTTGGTTTTTGTTGTTGTGCTTCATTGTTTGGTTGGGGTTTTTCTAATTAAGATAGTATGACTTTGTAGGACAGATTCCATGCCATTTTTATGTTGAGGACACCAGAACTGCACACAATACTCCAAGTGAGGTCTCACGAGAGCAGAGTAGAGGGGCAGGATCACCTCCCGCGACCTGCTGGTCACACTCCTTTTGATGCAGCCCAGGATACGGTTGGCTTTCTGGGCTGCAAGTGCACACTGCTGGCTCACGTTCATTTTCTCATCAACCAATACCCCCAAGTCCTTCTCCAGAGGGCTGCTCTGAACCTCTTCTCTGCCCAACCTGTAGCTGTGCCTGGGATTGCTCTGACCCAGGTGGAGGACTTTCCACTTTTCATGGTTAAACTTCATCAGGTTGACACCTGCCCACCTCAGAAGCGTGTCAAGGTCCCTCTGGATGGCATTCCTTTCCTCCAGCGTATCAACCGACCCACACAGCTTGGTGTCATCAGCAGACTTGCTGACAGCACACTCAATCTCACCGTCCATGTCACCGACAAAGATGTTGAACAAGACCAGTCCCAACACCAATCCCTGAGGGACACCACTTGTTACTGGTCTCCAGCTGGACATTGAGCCACTGACCACAACTCTTTGCATACGGCCATCCAGCCAGTTCTTTACCCACCAAATGGTCCACCTATCAAATTGATGTCTCTCCAACTTAGGAACTGTTGGAACAAGTCCAGAGGAGGGCCACGAGGATGATCAGGGGACTGGAGCACCTCCTGTATGAAGATAGGCTGAGAAAGTTGGGGCTGCTCAGCCTGGAGAAGAGAAGGCTGCATGGAGACCTCAGAGCAGCCTTCCAGTATCTGAAGGGGGCCTATAGGGATGCTGGGGGGGGACTCTTCATGAGGGGCTATAGTGAGAGAACAAGGGGTAACGGGTTCAAACTTAAACAGGGGAAGTTTAGACTGGATATAAGGAAGAAATTCTTTATTGTGAGAGTGGTGAGGCACTGGAAGGGGTGGCTCAGGAAAGTTCTGAATGCTCCATCGCTGGCGGTGTTCAAGGCTGGATTGGACATAGCCTTGGGTGGCATGGTTTAGTGGGAGATGTCCCTGCCCCTGGCAGGGGGGTTGGAACTAGATGATCTTAATGTCCTTTCCAACCCTAACTATTCTATGATTCTATGTAGAACCAAAAAACCCAAACTGTACCATTGTTGGTAGCCAAGAAAAATTCAAGCTCACAACATTTCATCTTTAGCATAGAGCGATTGTCTGCACTGCTTTGGAAAGAAGTTTGTTTGTTTGTCTATTTTAAAATAAGATTGATCTATGCTTTCCAAACCAAGTAGCTTTATTTCCAGAACAGAAATAAAATTGACAGAAATGTGCAGAAAAGATTTTTAAAATACAGCTCAGAAAGTTCAGCTTGGGAGCTATTTCTTCAATGAAAACCTCTGAAGTACTAAAGCTTCCAGCAAAATCAACGCTTTCTCACAGAAGAAAGCTTATGCCTAGCTAAAAATATTTATGTGCTCTATTTTCTTTAACTGAAAATAGCAATCCTGACAACCCTAGTCTTGCAGCACAGTCGACGTACATGCAAGCGTTCCAGGGAAACATTACATAGGCAGATTAGAGATCCATCCTTTAACCACCTATGGCACTTGGATAGTTTACAACCACAAGAGATACAAGTCAATGTACATGCCCCTTCTGAACTGGATAACCTCCTAGCAAAGAAAACACAAATCCAGGAACTCTCCATTCTGTAAAGATTCACATGGTATTCCACTTCTAATGCATAACCCCCACCCCACCACCCCCCAGTTTCTTAAAGTATAAAAAAAAAAAAAAGGGGGGCATTTTTACCCACTAGCTCAACACCATGCAGATTTTAAGTCAGAACACATCTACTGGAACTCCAGTTAGTAAATGTTTAAGTTTACTTTCATGCAAAGAGTTGCATTTTTAATTGTGGGACCTTATGAGAGAATTCAGGTGAAATCTCAAGTTTTTAATTGCTTGTTACAGCTCAAAACAGCAGGGGTGGCTTTCCCCCTTGAACTCTCCATTGTCGCATGCTGCACAGTCAGAGTTTCCTCTTCATTGTGCTAATGCTGGGCATGGCCACAGAGCTCCACAGGAGTCTAGAAGCCAACATTTTGGTTTCTTGTCATCCTCTAATGCCCTGACATCAACTGAGTTTTAGAGCTGCACAGTGACAGTAAACACGCACAGTAAAAACCAACTCTTCCTCAAACAGCAGACAGCTACGTGACCTTAAGTCAGAGCAGCAGGTCAGCAGTTGGAGAAGCAAGTGAGAGCCAGATGAAAAGAAAGTGCAGGATTATATCTGTTTCAACTTGCAAGCAGCCATAAAAGAGAATACCCAGCATAATGTATCCGCTACATTAACAGAGCGACTCATCAAATTGACTTGT
The DNA here is from genome assembly GCA_028858755.1 of Ara ararauna. Classification (NCBI taxonomy): domain Eukaryota; kingdom Metazoa; phylum Chordata; class Aves; order Psittaciformes; family Psittacidae; genus Ara; species Ara ararauna. The sequence continues at coordinate 28,559,954 of CM054381.1, read as the reverse complement.
TAATTTCTAGGGAAGAAAAAATAGTTGAGCAGGCTAACATTGTTACAACTCCAATGGCTGGCTGAATAATTTGGCATCTGCTGCTCCCCAGCACACATAAAACTATAACAGCAGCAGCTAGAAACAACAGCAGTCAAGCTAGAAAAACTTGCACAGTTAGAAGCTTTCTTCCAGGCTACAGCCAAGGAAGTCGGAAACAGCACTGGACTTCATGAAGGGCGACCTATTTAGATGTTACCAGATTACAGGAGAAACCATGTATTTGTGACATTAAAATATTACTAGTGAGTTAATTTATCTGTCAGATTACAGGAATCTGTAAAGATCGTCAGTATCCTCTGGAATCTAAGCTTTTGGTTCCCTGCGACAGGTTCTTTTCTTCTTCGACCCAACACAGATGCACCTACTCAACACAAACAGCAATCTTCAGGTTTACATACACACTGTAAACTCCTCCTTTAAAGATCAAGAAAAAAAAATAAAAATTCCATAACAATAGAAAGGAATCGACCCTAAGATAACACTGAGGCATACCTTCCAGATGTAAGCACTTTCTCCCCTCACATGGGTTTGGTACGTCACTAACTAGCTCTCGCTTTTCCTTGTCACGGCATACCACCACACTTGGACAAAGCTTTGAATTTCTGCTGATTTCTCTATTTGTGTATTACCCTCCCACACATTTTTTCACCCTAGTATCCACATTCCTCAACACTCTAATGCTTCCTTGATCTCATTCCCACAGCAACACACTCCAGCAGTGAATGTTACCACTGATTACTCCATAGGCACTCAGCTATGACTTCAGACTTTATGAAATTTCAGTAATCAAACCAGATTTTAAATACAACATTCAGTTCATAGCACCACTGTCTCATGCAACTATTTGACATCGCCTTGGTTAAAACAAACACATCAAAAAACAACATAATCACCTCAAGAAATATTACATGTATGTTCAGAACTCAGTTGGCAAATTAGCCCCTGGAATGATTAGCATTCAAGTGGCTACTGATGGGAATCCACCCACAAAGTAGTTAACTCCCTGTTTCAAACATCCAGCAGCTCTGTGATCATGAATTCTCAAAGTTCTTTCCATTTTGTTATTGCTCCATTAGCTGATCTTCATCAGGGTCATGCAGGTGAGGAAAAAACTGAACCAACTACTTATCTTGAAGTCCTTAGTCTAAGGGATAAAGCACACCTAAGACTGGGCTATTTGTAAGACGCATGCCAGCCTAACTTCTGATCCTAGGTAGCGCTACCATTTAGTAGCACAAGCACAAAAGATCTTGTATTTATTGATAAATATGTGTATACAATAATGTAGTATATAGAGCAATAGGAACAGCCAATTCACTGAAAATAAAAACGTGGTTTTGGTCCTGACCTAAATTCCACCAATGCAGCAAATTCACACACACCCTTCACAGTCTGCTGCTGTGGCTTGGCAATACAATGGTTGTTTTGAAGCTGTTGCCACACTTTCTGTCCCATCCCACACTTCACAACAGGCAGGACATTCATTTATACTTGAACAAACCTATGGCTATGCTGTGCACTAGCTCAACCGACAATATGAAAGAGAGGAAGAGAGCTCTAATCAGTATTCTAAGCTTGATGCCAGACACTTCTCAACACTGAGCCACAGCTGATGTCTCCAGAGATTTGTAATCTGATTGAAATGATTGATAAAAACTCAATGGTTAGACACACAAGGGAAAAGCTACATTTCTTGTTCTTTCTGAAAACATCTCTCACTTCCTGAGACACCTCTAACCACGGGAAAAAAGACTTCTCGCCTGTCCCTTTTATTAAACTTTTAAAATACATTCACTAGGCCAAGCAACCACGGAATGACAGCTTGAAGACGTAAGTGGTGTTTCTCCAGTAAATTAACTACAAGTCTGTTTGGCTTTGCCCACCTATCTCCAATACAACCATCTCTATCTTCAGCCCCTGGAGAGCAGCTGTATCTCCTCAGCATGTTTCCATTAGACACACAAAAAGAAAACGATGAAACAAAGGGATTTTGTTTAGGTAAAGCATATCAGAAAGTTATTTTGAAAGTAAGTACATAGCTTTAAATATTATTTAAGGGAATAAATGAAATCATGTAAAATTATCAGAAACTGATTAGAAATTGAAAGTGGACCTCAATGTGCATTTTAGTATTTCAAAGGAAAATCTTCTGTTTACTGAAATCCATATGTGCTCCAAAATTTTAACAGCATATTAACTTATGGTACAGTTCTTCAGGTAAAAAGCTGCGTCAAGTAATGAAATCTACTTGGTAGTGTAAAAACTAATTTACTCCAGGGTACAGGATTACTATCCAGCAACAGCAGGAAACCTGTGTTCAAGAGGTGGATACCAACCACAGACACTTTTTTTCTTTTTTAAAGCATTAAAACACACATTTTCCTATCATCCTGTAACACAGCCAATATGTAAAACCTATTCAGCTCTGTGATGAACAGGAGCAGGCTGTGTCAAATGGCCTGGCAGGAGCACACTGTCATGAGTGCTGCTCAGACTCAGAGCAAAATAGATGAGCTAGAAAATGCCTCTAAAGTAGGTCTAGCCAACTACTTGTCATGTCCAGCCAGTTACTGGGCACACCTCCTATTCACCATATTCCAAAAAATTCCAGCCAGTTACTGGGCACACCTCCTATTCACCATATTAAAAAAAGAAAATCCAGCAGAGGCTGTTTTTAAATATCTTTACCTTGATTGTACAGTGACAATAGCACTGGCATATTTTTCTCCAAATTCAGGCACATATTTTTTCCAGAATCAGTTTTAATAAACAAGTTCTCAGTTGTTTCAAGAAAAGCATAATCCTGCATGCAAAAAAAGTCCTTTTCTAGGATGTACCACAGTATACTTTCCCAGAGCTTGTCCCCATAGAACTGGTAACAAGATTCTGCATTGAAGAGCCACTGATTATTAAATCACACAGAAGTTCCAAGGCTAAATAAACATCAACACTTGAAAACTCACAAAACACCTTTAAGGCCTCTAGACTTCTTGGCAGTTAGCATACGAACTTTCTAAACTGTGAAGAGTTACAAGTAACTGCACCATGTAACTTCAAACAGTGATTTAAGACCACATTTACTGGTCAATAGTTTTCAGCTGCAGATTAACAAACAGCATTCTCCACCTGGCTGGACAAGAAGACGTTATCACATCATTTGGTAATACATTTAAAGAAAATAGCCATTTCAACTGAAATTCTTTGCATATTGCACAATTTTTCCCCATCGCCTCAGAGACAGAACTGCAGTACTGCTTGCTATTCAAACACATATCTGAGGATCATTTTCAGTAAACCGGAGTTGCCGTTTTTGCTGGTATATCCAGTTTTTTCCTCCCCTCAAATCCGGCATTTGGATGAGCAAATTAGACCATCTTCAAGAAATAATTAAGTCTGACAGTAAAGAATTCTTGTTGTAACAAGAAAGGAATGGTAAATTGATTTCCTAAGTACCAAATTATGTGGGATAGCAGCTGATAAAAGGCCTGAAAATATATCTGCAGGGCTAACGAAAATGAGCACTGCTGTTAGCTACGTGTTTTTCAAAACTGAGATGTGAATGGTGACAGATGCTTGAAGTCACATTAAAGGAACAGACTACTTTTCGTGATGTAGATAAGTGGCAGTCAAAATCCCGTATAACCAACAGCTTTATGGCAGGTGACAGGCCTAGAGAAACTATAAGAGCAATCAAAATTTTAACTGTGCCTTTTTGCATGTTGCCTTGTTCCTGTCCACAAGTAAAACTGAAGACCTTCCAGATACACTGTTTTAGTTACTTCCTAAACTGGTATCATGCTGTATTGCCCTACATTCAGTAGTTTCAACTGTGCTTAAATACCCAAGGTCTAAAAAAAATCTAGTGATTACCTACACTGTCCTTATACCATCTACATTGATTAACAATATAAACTTAAATTCTCAGTGGCCATACATAAACATAGAATTGCCACAATGCCCTAATAAAGACCCATCCTCTATATGAGTCTTCCATATTCAGTACAGGTGTGACTTAAAACTCATGCGATTACTACTGCAAATACTACAGCAAATCACCACCAGCTGCACCTGTTTATCCTGTATTCACTTGGTCAGAAATTCAAATAAATCATTTCTGCATATAATATGGAAGCTTCAAGAAAGCCTTTTCCCTTCTATTTACAGGTATCTCAAGCAGACTTGGCAGTATTTTTAATCCCTCGAATTCCTCCTCCTGAAGTTATGGAGTGAATTAACTCCATTCAAACACACCTTACCGCTTAACTCAACGGGAAGCCATCCTCCTCCCCATCTCAGATTTAAAATCACGTTATTTAAAGTTACACCGACAGATTATAAGCAGTTCATCAGGGGAGCCTAGCATTCAAAAACAAACCAACCAACCCTTTTACTTCTCCCAACAGATGCTGATTGTTTATTTGCTGTTTCTCTTCCAGTGCGGGCAGTTCCCAAAGCCCCGAGGACCGCTCAGCTCTCCCACGCCGCCACTTTCAGACAGACAACTGAACGCCGGCATAGGCACACCTCTCAGACGGCCCGGCTGGTGAACTGCGTTAAGAGCTTTCCCCGAGGAGCCGATCACGAAAAGCGCCGGCGACCCGACGGCCTTGTCCTGCAGCCCGTTCGCAGCGGCCCAAGTGCCGTCGAGGAGCGGGGTGCGCTGCTCCCGCCGCGCCGGCAACCGTTTAACGGTCGCGCTGCTCCATCTTCCTCCGCTCCCCAGCTCCCGGCTGGGCTCGGCCGGGCGCTGCGGTCCCGTACGGGGCTTCCGCCCCGCTCCCTCTGCCACCGAAGCCGTCTCTCGCTCCGGTTGTGTCCGCACCCCGCCGCGAGCGCCACCCTCGCACCTCACTTCACCGGCCCCACACACGGCCCAGCATGACCGCGGGTCCCCCCCGGCCGCCCGCCCGAGCCTCCCAACCCGCGCGGCGAGCGGTGCTTACCCTGCGGGAGGTAGGGCGGCCGCCTGTGGAGCGCGGCCGTCCATGCTGGCGGGACTGATTGAGCGCCGTTCGGCTCTCGGGGACAGGGCGGGTGCAAATGCTGAGTCCGCCCGCACAGTGCCGCGGCTTCCCGCCTCACCTGCTCGGGGCGGGCCGAGGAAGACGGCCCCGCTCTGCCGCCCCCAGCGCCGCCTTGCCCCAGAGCCCAAGCATTCCCCGCTGGTTACAGCACGGCCATGGGGCACCGGCCGCAGACACGGCTCGGCTAGGCTGCCTGCGCCGGGGCGGCTGCTCGCTGAACCACACCTTGGGCGGAGGGGGCAAAGACACAAAAGCAAAAAGAAACTTCGCGGCGAGAAACTTGAACCGCGGAACCGTCCCCGCTGCGACACCCGCGCTGGAACAGAGGCTCTCTGTTCCCGTCCCAGCTCCTCCCTCCTTCTCCCTCCCAACCGCCTCCACACACCCGGCACCCGGCTCTCTCTCCCGACGCCCGGCCGGTGCGGAGACTCGGCCCGGCCGCGGCTGCCAGGAGGGGCAGGGCCGTTCCTCGCGGCTGGAATTTTCCTCTCCCTGAGCAAAGCGTCCCGGCGGCCGCCTCGGGATCGGCCCTTCCCCATTCCAGCCACCAGGGCGCGGGGCGAAACCCCTACAGGTGGGGACAGCCGGGCTAGCTGCAGTCAGACCCCGCGCTGAGCTCCAGCGTCCTCAGGCAAAGCCACTCTGCTCGGGGATCAAAGCTAGTGCACCGTGTGCCCATTGTCGTGCGAGCAGGGATTTGCCCCAGGTGTGTGCGATGAAGTTGCCCCGCAGCCGGGAGCTCGATCCCCATAGCCGCCAGCTGCGCCTAAGGCCGCCGAGCCGGCTGCAGCACAGTGTGACCCATTCGTGTCACTGGGGGCTAACTGCCGGTGTTAGAGCGGTTTCAGCTCGATCTTCGGCTCGCTTTTTGAGCATGACAGCAGTTCACCCCTTCCTGTGTGACAAGCTGCTCCTTTGCTATGCCTAGCGAGCAGATCTGGCAGTGCATGCTACTCACCGGCGCGGGCTCAGAGCTCTTTCCGGCTGTGCCCTGGGATCAGGAGGTGATACAGTAGCATAATCACATACATACAACACTTGATGCAGGTAGTATTTTGGCCACTGCTTAACAGAAGGTGAAAAACAGCCAACGACAGAGCATTTATACCTTTTCTCTTTTTTTTTTTTTTTTTTTCGGGAAAAAGTAGAACATTGCATTGTAGTAAATATCCTCTTCCTGACTAGTTCTAGGATTACATATCTGGAAAAATAATTGTAATTGACCATTCTATGCGAATATTTTTCATAATATGGGCAGTGTCTAGTATAATATTATATATAGTATAATGCAGATATGGCAGTTTAATAATATGATGCTTCTCCCTGTATGCCCTTCTTATTTGTATTGTGCTTCTTTAATAAAGATTTTCTTCTACTTTTATTTTCTGCTTCTTCAATAGTTGAAATAACCCTGAAGTTTCCTCTTTTGACAAACTGTAGAGGTTGTTCACACCCTGAATAACCACATACCATTATTGGGCACGCCCCATGAACCTCTGTACATTTCTTAAACCAAAAATTTAAACACTGATGAGTCAGATGGATTTTCCATGGTGCAGTTTTCAAAGAGTCAGTGTTCAACCAGTTGATCTGTAAGAAGAAACTCGAGAACAAACCCACTGAAGATCTTACGTAAGTCTCTGACCCATTCTCTCTTTTGACAGTCCACTTTCTTTTCTCATGCTCCTCAAACTGTTTGGCCACTTCCTAGGTTAGGATGAAGGCTGACAAATTCTTTTTTATGTTGACTGTTCCTGCAGTCAGGACAGGGTAAACTCTATGCATTCAATGCGTAGCCTCAGTTCAAGTACAAAAGAACTTCATGTTTCCAAACAGCTACTTCTTGGGCAAAACCATTAAGTGACTCCATTTTCTAAATGGCAGTGAAACTCCCTTGTTGCAAAGGTGTCAGATGACTCAGCATTACAGTGCTGTTTCGACTGAAGACCATCGTAGCTGATTGTGTATTAGAATAATTACATGTTGGTGTGACGTTGTCATCTCTTCTAATAAACTTTGCTGGACCACCAGCAGATAAGAAACTGTTGTACCATTGTCTTTAAAGTCTCATTTGAAAACCAGTATATGCTATAGTCTAATTCTTTTGGCAAGTACCAATGCCATGAAGATTGTAGTCTATTGAATAGCTCGCATGAGCTAATAGTAGAAATTCAGTGAAGCCAAGGAGGAAAGTGACAGCAGAGAATTAACCTAAAAAATTGTTAGCGGTGGCAATTTGCAAGAGACTGGGGAATTATCTAAAAAAGCAGTTCACTGAATAATGCCAAGCTCACTTAAGAGGGGGGAGGTTATGCTTATTTAATTATACTACCACTTATTCAAATCTCGGTCGTTAACTAAGCATGTCTGAAATACTAATCACTAGAAACACTGTAGGCTCTAAACTTGAGTGCCTGCAGGCCATGTTCTGGAGTGACAGTTTTATGATGAGTAGACTTAAAATCATTTGGCTTTACGAGATACTGGAGATAACATTTGTCCTAGGGATCTGTTTTTAAAAACAAGTTCTGGGTGACTATGGCACTTTGGTTTTTTAACAACAGAAAATCAGTTCTGTGTTCCAGTTTCAGAAGATGTTGACAGCCACATATTCTTTTTTTCTTTTCTTATTTTTATAAAGTTTCCAACTTTGTCCTGAACTCAGAATGTTGCTCATATAAAGCAAATGTAACTCTCATACACAATAAACAGAAGGCAGCAGCAGAGAATACCAAGCGGGTTATTAACACGCTATTCCTGTGCCTCCTCTTCAATTTTCCAAAGAAAAACATTTAAAGCAAAGTTCCCTAGGTTTTTCATGCTGATCTGTGAAGATACTATTGCAGCAGTTAATGAAGTGGCAGGTTATTAATTGCACAGCTCCAATAATATAATCCTTTGTCTATGGTTTGAGCTAAAACAATCATTTATCTGGAGGCATTAATCCCTGTGACAAGTAGCCCTGTACTGCACTCAGTGAACATATTTGGTGCCATTGTATATTCAGTATAAATGTTTGCAGATTAATACCTAGTTCTGATAACTGTTAGTATAACCTTCAAGTTATGCTTGTAGTGAGAACTGTTATTTGCAATTGCTATTTGAAAGAGAACCTCTGTCTTAGGTAGAGATGTGGAGTTCCAGGCAGCTTACTAACTATGGGGTTTTCATACAAGTTAAATTACTAAAAACAAAGTCCTGCCTATTCTGAAAAAGTAATATCCCATGGCATTTTTTGTAACAGTCAGGAGTTGTCCTAGATGGCTTTGGGAAAATCTCCATGCCTTTACCCACACGGTAGGATAGTGCTGGTGGTTGCTCTCCTCTGTTCAAGAGGTTGCCAGAAATGTGGAACACAAATATTTTGGGATGAAAGTTGCTGTAGAAATGTAACAGATTTTCAAACAGGTATGCCTATTATTGCCTGTGGTGAAAGCCATTAGGAATGTTAAACAGACAACAGGAGCCTTACAATACTTTCCACTGTTGCAAAGCTCTGTTTACAAGGTATTTCTTTTTAAATTTATTCATCTATAACTGCATATTAGGGGCCTATCAAGATTTAAGGATGTAATCTGAATGCTCTCTTAATGCAGTTTTGTACATAGAAAAACATTACTGTAGCACAGAGTAGTTGTTTTGAATAATATTGTGCAAAATAGGTGTGAAATAAAATATGGAATTGAAGGGTGTTTTCCTTGTTAATTTTATTATCCTTGTTAATTTTATTATGCATAATTAAAATGTATTAGAAAAGTGAACTGTTTTATTCTGTATAGCAGATATGATAAAAATTGGGGGAGTTACCCTTACGGCACAAAGATAAAACAAGGAATTTTTTATATGATTCTTGCTTTTGTTTAAATGAAAACCTGTGTGTATTTTTTTTCTACAGAGCAGGCAATCAACTTACACTGCATCCTGTTGAACAGTTGCCTTTTCTGTGTTTGCATTCCAGCCTGTGGGTGAGGTTTTGGGAAGCATGCACACACATGCATACAGCCACTGAAAGTATTGCTGCAGGCACAGGGACAGGTTTTTGTGCAATTCTAAACTGTGTGCTTAATTGAAGAACAGTATTTCCCAGTACTCAGCGCTGATGAGGCCACACCTCCAATACCGTGTTCAGTTCTGGGCCCCTCACTACAAGAAAGACATCTCTGAGATGCTGTATTGTGTCCAAAGGGCAACGAAGCTGGGGAAGGGTCTAGAGGACAAGTCTGATGAGGAACTGGGGTTGTTTAGCCTGGAGAAAAGGAGGGAGACTTTATCACTCTCTACAACTATCCAAAAGGAGGTTGTATCTAGGAGGGTGTCTGTCTCTTCTCCCAGGTAGCAAGTGATAGGACAAAAGGAAATGGCCTCAAGTTGTGCCAGGGGAGGTTCAGACTGGATATTAGGAAAAAAGTCTTCATGGAAGGGGTTATCAGGCATTGGAACAGGCTGCCCAAGGAAGCATTTGAGTCACCATCCCTGGAGGTGGCACCTAGGGACGTGTTTTAGTGGTGGACTTGGCAGTGCTAGGTTAACATTGGACTCAATGATCTTAAAGGTCTTTTCCAACCTAAATGATTCTATGATCTCACCTATAAATACACAAGAGGAATAGTAAGCATTTTGTTAACACATTTTTGTAAGGAGCTCAGGGAGCATTTCTAAATAGTAAAATGTTATAACCATAAAGAAGTTAAAATTAGTATTTCTATTTCTCATGTTAAATAACCTTAGTGCCTGGAGATGATGCAATTTGCTAAAATCTCAGCTAGTTAACAGTACAACTGGGATAGCACTACTCTATATCACAACTAGTTGTATTCTCTATTTTTACCAGCAGATGATCTAAAAGAAAATTTGATTACAATAATAAAAGGCATCTGCCTAGGTGGATGCTATATTTTTAAGTACATGGGAAATTATAAAACTTGGTTTAAAATGAGTAGGCTCAATATTTGCATCAGTGATTTACTAAGTAGGGCACTGATACATGGATTTGATAAACATCTGAGCATAAAGACATCCTATGCAATATGTTGACGGATTTATATTCAGTTTACAGGAGGGCTAGTGCATTTTTTTTAATAGAAAAAATAGAGTAGAATGGAAAATTTTAGTAATTTCTACCTAGGTCATATTTACACAAAGGTTTCACTCTAACAAGGACATGGATCACGTTATTCTAAGTTGTAAGCAATGCAGTTGGTAGTTTAGTGCTTTGGCCAGACAGGTGAGCTACAAATAAGATTATGAAAAGGTACCCCATATACTGTCAGATACAGGACTAAGAAATTTTTGTCTTTTATAGAGGACTTTTGCAATAGCTGCCACTACATATAATAGCAAGCACAGGGTTAGATCCAAAAGTATTTTCCCAGAGAAGTTGTGAATGCTCCATCGCTGGCGGTGTTCAAGGCTGGATTCGACATAGCCTTGGGTGGCATGGTTTAGTGGAACGTGTCCCTGCCCCTGGCAGGGGGGTTGGAACTAGATGATCTTAAGGTCCTTTCCAACCCTAACTATTCTATGATTCTATGATTCTTTCATTAATACTGTCCCAAACACACTTTGCTCCTAATGTGTTTCAAGCATTTACTTTCTCTGAGTTACACTGTCCTTTTAGGTCACGTTTAAGATTAGCATGATACATTCCCATTGCTACCATTATGTTTTTACTCTGCTAGAGTTTTATTTTTGCTGTTGGATCATCAAGGTGACTGTTTTACCACATTACATGTCATGATTTGTAAGTTTGTTTGTTGAACAGTATTTTGGGAAATGTGTAACATAACCATTAGTGATGTATTTGTTTGGAGTAACTTTGCACTTGAATAATATTAGAAAGCTTCAATGATGTGGAGTAGTGAGTGATTTAAGATAGAGAATCACATACATCCTGAAGTGTATCCTGTTGCAACATTAATTATTTTTTAAAACAGCTTTATCTAATGCTTTCAAATCATACTATCCACAGTAGCTGCAATGAAGGATAGATAAGAATGAATTTAAATATTAATCCTACCTAGGCTTTAGAAGAAACTACAAGTTTACTGAATTGCTATCATGCACTAAATTTCCAAATTATGAATGTATATAACTAGGAAAGTATGCAGTGCAAAAATCATCAACACTGCGGTCTGTGAAGCCTAACTACTAAAAATATTTATGAAAAAAAAAACCTTTGGAAGAAAATACATTCATAATATTTGTTCAAATGATTAGTAATGCATTAGCTTATGTCTTACTGTACAATAACACAAGAAACATAATCTCCTTTCTCTATTAGAAAAATAAACTTAAATCCAAAAGACATGGGAATTTCTTTATCAGAGATACAGAAAATGTAGCAGTAGCAAGCTGTCATAGAGGAGTTATCTTAGGTCCTGAAATCTATATTGCTATGGTTATACTGTATCTTGAAAGCAAGGTGTATTGGCCCAGGAGAAGCTTTACACTGCACAAATTTGTATGTCTTGGTACGTCAGCTAGCCTGCTCATAACTAGCCTGGGTAACTACAGGGCTCATGCTTTCTGGACATCCTCTGAGACACTGCATACATTTAGGTGGAATTTAGTGCCATATGTTAAGATGCCTTTCAAGCATGGAGAGGGAGTTAAATAATTAACTCAGATGTTATGAACTGCACGCTCTGATTAAACAACTGAATAAGTGGGGAGGAGAGAGGGAAGAGGTGCTCCTCCTCTGGAATGCTAACAAGAAAGAGACACTGCTTTGTGTGCAGCACTCTTATTGAGGTATGCTTTAGGGACCTACCATTGGAATGGGCCCCACAACATTGCTCCAGAGGAAAGTATTTATCCTGTCTATTTTAAACAAAGGATGGTACTGCAACGTTCAGCACAGACAAATCCAGGATAATTCTGATCACACATGTGCATAGAGTAAAATCTAGAGACCTGGAAAAAATCTATTTATCAAAGAAAAAAGGCTCATCCCACCTTCAAATGGTGGCAGTTTCAAGAACACAACACTGCAGTATATACGTTACACTGTAGGCATATATGCTGCTTCACAAATCCGGAAATTATTAGTGGTCTAAGCTCGCAGTAAACTGGATTATTTTTTTTCCCCGATAAACATTTGAATAGAAGTCACGAACAGGTACTTACATAAAGGTTCCAGCCAGAGTACCTGGCAGAGTTTACCAACTGTGACAATTCCCACAACCTTTTCAAATACATTTTCCAACTATATCACTTATCACTATGATTCTAAGAAGCAAGAATGAACACAGATGTGTTTTTACACAGCTCAAGGCTGTGTACTAGGCTAAATATGGCTTTATGCCTAGTATTTGCCTCATCAGAGGGAGGTGAAATACCGGTTGCAGAAATCCTTTGAGGTCTTCAGTTGAAAATTATTACTGATCTGAGTCTGAGTTTACATAAATGATTTCAAGTCATTTCAAAGCCCAGCTCTGACTCATGTTCTTTTCTGCATTTTGCCAGTGTCTCCTTACAGAATTACCTTGGTAGTGAGCATCTATGTGTAGTCAACGCAGCTTGTGCAGACATGTCAAAGACAGTTTGAAACTAGCAGCTGCCTGAAGCTCAGCACAGGCTAACAACTCCTTTTCAGAGCCAGGTTTCCTGGAGAAGCAAAATTCTTTATCTCTTTAGCCATTCTTAGTAGCAGTACACAGTACAGGATAGCTCAAGGACAGCACAAGTATATTCTCTGGTATGAATACACCAGTATATATATCACTGTATTTGCCTTTAAACAAAAAATGGTAATTAACCAGCAAAGTAGTCTCACAAATAACTATGGTATAAAATCAAATATAATGATGTTTAGAATTCTGACATGTTAATGACTATGTATACATGCAGTAGTTTGCATTGCTTATTATTGTACATTAATTCACTCTAGCTAAGTACTGTATATTAATCATAGACAAAAGTTGCATTAAGTTGTCCAGATAGTTCTATTAAAGTAAAAAATAAGCTGGGCTAAAGCTTTAAATGCTCCACATGAAACCAGCACACAGAAATGCCCTTAATTCAACCCATACGACTTGGGCATTAGACCAGATTTAGAAGACTGTGAAATGTTTTATGCATAGCAGTACCACTGCACAATTAGAAGATTCAACTTTTAAGTAGCTCATTGGAGGTACTGTTAACCTTCTCCTTTGAAAAGAAAAAAAAAAAAGCCAACTAAATACAGCAAAAAGATTTTGAATATATCAGCCAGTCCCACTGCACTCCCAATGTGCAGCTCCACTGTCACACATTTATGCCAGATGTGACATTGCCATCATCATTCTATACTGAGCCCTAGGCCACTCAGCTGCTATAAGAGCACTACAGGTATTTCTGACTTTGTGGAATGGGGCCAATATTTTCCCCAGAAATAAAGGTTAGAAAATGAAAAGTGCACCAGTTTTATCTCTCCTATCTCTTCCTGGAGAAGACTGGGCAAGTTAATGGGAAAGAAATCCATCAGGAGTTATTAAATACAAAGCACTGTCTCTGACTCAGGAAGTTCCTCAACCACAGATTGCTTGATGATAGGAATACTTGTGGAAGTGTATAGTGTTCCATCAACATCCATTTTTGGACATTGTCTAAGACAGGATACTGGGCTAGATAAGACATTCAATCTGACACAGAGAGGCCATTCTTATGCTCTGAGGTTCTTGAGATATATTTGGAGGTCTGAAACAGAAAGGCCAGATTTTTAATAAAAGCAAAGGAGTGCTATAGATGTCTATGGTTTCTTTGAACCTACTGCAATTATTATTTCAGGATTTTGCCTTCAGTCTTATTTTTTACATTGTAATGCACCACACCTTTCAAGTATTAGGCATTCAAGGAGCTGGTAAAGGCAGTTCAGTGGTGTTAGAAGGTAAATTACAGCTCTGCTGAAAGCTTTGCTTGGGTATTGACTTTAGAAGCTCTATGTAAAGCAGTGATGCTGAATGGCCTTATTAACAACTCTGAGGCCAGTGTGTGTGAAAGTGACAGCACTGGGACAAGGAGATGTTTTATCTCTCCCTAGCAGTGAATGAAATGCTTATTGACCTGGCTGAACTTTAAAAGTCAGCTCATTATAGTAAAATACAAGTTCTTAAGCTTCATTCCAGGTTAAAGATGCACAAAGGTAAGCATGTATATGCTAATTAAATGCATCAGAGCCTATTTAGGCCAAACAGTTAAAAGTTTGAAACAGGGCTGAACTGCCCATATGCAAAAGCAGAAGAAAACAGGGGAAACAGGCACCCTAAATGCTTTGTACTCTTTTTTTTTTTTTTTTTTTTGCTACTTATAAAACTGCATTTGAGAAATAAGCAGCTGTAGACTGTGGTTAAATGGCACCAATTTGAATTGAGTCATACAAACATTTTTCAAGTGAACTAACTCTTGTCTCTTGATGTTACAGACAGAACCCCACTGCAGAACCCGTTTTAAGCAATTCAAGATGCACCTCAGAAAATCCTTCACCCAAGGGCAGAAGATTTTTAAAACATTTAAAGTGAATGAAAAAAACAAGGAGATAAAGCTGCACAGTGGTTTAGGAGATAAATTCCTGGAAGGGTAAAAGGAAATTGTTTTAAAACATCGACTGTGATTATCAATGTAAAAAGGAAACATGAAATTTTTCAGTGTTAGACATGAAGACTGAGATGACAGGAAGAGAACCAAGAGGTAAAAAAGTCAGCAAGGCCAGATTACATGTTAAGGAACGTGAAGATACAGGAACAGATCCATGGCACAAGTAAAAATAATGTTCTTGGGCTGGACAGATGGTTAACCATGCATACTAAGGCTTTAATCTCCAAGTCACTCCGTCCTCTGTACATCAGAGTGACTATTAGGCTAGGCTGTATAACTATTCATCATCATTTCTAGCAAATAAAATATCCCCTATAAAATATTCTTTTTTTTCTTTTTTTTCTATTCAAGCCACCTTTTTCCCACATCACATGCCACTGATGAAAAAAAAATAAAAAATGCAGAGTCCATAAAGAATAGTGCAGTACAAATTTTGCCACAATTTCATTCTTAGTCAAGACTGAGAGAGTTTAATGCTGGTACTCTTCAAGGTCTGTGCTCCAATGACTCTGATCAACTGTCTAAGCCTGAGTCAGGAAATTAGATTTGCTACTGGTTTAATGTCTGAAAAGAACTAAAGCAGGATGCAGCTTCATCAAGCAGCTACCATTCACATGTAAACCTGAAAGGCAGAGAATGTGAATCTGAATTTAGTCTTTCAGACTGAAATGGCAGAGACAACTATATCTGATTATCTAGACTCCTGCAATTTTTGGTTGGAATTACTGAATACAGAATGACATTATTTTTGCCCATAATTTTCAATGAAATACCAGATTTTTAATGCTTCTTATGATACAGAATAAAAGTGTAGCTGACAAGTAAACCTAGTTCACAAAGATTTAAATCACTAATAGTTAACCTGAATACATCTTTATTCAATTAATCTGATGCTTATGAATTGCAAACCAGACTAAATATATGTTCTGTTGAAAGCAGAACAAACAATAAAAGTGAATCTTGTATTCTAAGAGTCAAGGAGACACAGAAACATGTATTGCTTCTCCAGTAAAACAAAGCATTACTTTTACAAAGAAGAAAACATACTGATTCACCACTGCAGAATACAGACACCCCGGATGAACTCCAACCAAGGGCAATATCCTTTGTGATTCTTAGAGGTGCAAATGTACCTGATGTTTCAAGGTTCAAACATGCGTTTTCAAGGTTTACCTTCTTAACCATTCAGGCTAAGAAGTCTAATTTTTCAAAGATCAGAGATATTTCAGTCCCCATTTCTCTTTAAATTAGTGCACAAAAGCAAGTAAAAGACAGGACTTCGACAGCGTTCACTTAGATGGGGAGTAATGAGGAAGGGGAATTGTCTTAAACTATTTCTAAACATATGAGGAAACTTCTTTTTTTCCCCTTTCTTTTTCCTGATAAATTTTATTATAGTGGACAACATTACCTTGCTTTATACATGATGTAATGCTATCTTGCACACTTTTATTAAGACTTTTAGTCCTAATGCTGCTTACAGCAGGTTTTTTGTGTGTAGTTTATGAGGGAGACTTTCATCATAAGCTTGTTCACCTGCATAAGGTAGACAGCTGGAAACTGCCGTGCTATCTTCTGAGAGAATTTGTACTAGGATTTCCATCTATGCTATATATGTGCCTGGAAGGGTACTAATAACAATTACTGATCATTGCAGAGATCATCCCTAACTGATGGCTCTTTCAGTGTAATTTTTGAACACATTCCATTTTTTTCTAAGTTCAGAGAGAGATTTGAACTGAGGGAGAAAAAAAGCCAGGAGGCAGATTTCAGAGGAACAGCTTTGTAATATATTGAAGTTCTATCCTTACACATTTCCATTTTTCTAGTTTTTACTGAACTGAGTCTCTCTCTTAACTCTAAATTAAATCACGAGATATATTCTGAAAGTTATTTCAGTGAAAGAATCCTAGACATCTGGGGACTATGATAAGTAAAGAAGCACTTTGCAATCTTCAGCAAAATAGAACATGGGGGAGATAGTGAGAGATTCATTATCACAGTCACTGTGAAGAGAATCTTCTCTTAAGTACTGTAGCAATTATGTGTAGCTAACTGTTACAAGTGGGAACCTAAGTTGTATACAGTTCCTTAAAAAAAGACTGAAATCTGAAAGCTCATCAAGTCAAATATCATCCACATGAAAGTACAGCACAGAAAAGGTATCTGAGGTCAGTATGACATGACAGAGAACACCAGCAATCTGAAATGTGCTTAAGTCATGGCAACTTTAACCTGATGCTGGGAAGAAAAAAGTGAAATAATATTTCTCAAGTACTCCCATGCCATACAGCTTACTCCTTGTGTTTATCCAGCAAACCTGCTTTTCCAGAGATCTCTCCAGGTTGCACCAGATAGCAGCAAGTATCACACATTGCAAAATGCCACAGTAGACAGCAATCAGATTAGGACTGTAGCATTACTTTTGCAAACAGTCTACTTCAGTTACAGATTAACAGAAAGGATTTAATTTATTGAAGGAGAAAATTAGTAGCTGGTAAAAGCGAGGTACGAAAAAAAGCATGATGGAAATTACAGGAAAACTTCAGGACCTGATTTTAGTAAATGTTTTAGCTTTTGCACTTTCAGGTGAGAAGTCTCGTCAAGACCAAATAAACTTTCCAGAGATTATTAAAGGTTTCACCTTGTCCAATGAAAAACCACAGCGATTTTACTGATTTGTCAAAGTCAGCTCAACATTTCTGAAGTCAGGCCTCAAATTTACATAGTAAGCATGACAAAAAAAAAAAATAACCTTGTTGGAATAGTGGAATTATAAATTAATCTATTAAACTTTTCATGACTGCCACCATGGAACATGGAGGTAAAGGAATGGGGTGGTAATGCCTTTTCCCACTTCTGCTAGAAATCTCAATTATCTGCTTCAGGATCTATGTGACCAGCGCATCTTGCTTGAATAGTATTCCTGTTTAATCTGCAGTACAGGAAACAAAAAAGGGGAATAATAAAATGGGTAGAATTCGCTGCCAAACTTACAACAAACGTCAAGTTCCAACAACTCCTTCTGTCCTCCCTTTCACTACCCAGAGGCATATGAAAGTCAGGTAACTTGCAATTTAATCACTTTAGCAATATCTGACCCAACAGACTTAAGAGTATTTTTTGTATTCCCATACCTAGACAAATTCACCTGGCATCATAAGCCTAATTTACTAGAATGTTAGAGAGCCCATTGTAAGGATGAGGGGATTTTATAGAAAGAGTTCTCTGTGTCAGCCAGCAAGAAAAGCTTTCCTGAATTTATTTCACCTGGCAATCAGTGTAATCCGAGTCACTTTTCAAATTGTTAAGGCTCATAAACTATTTTATTGGAAGTGTGAATAAGCAGAAAGGTCTCTGTATTAAAAATATGACTGGCAGCAGCAAGTCTTAGCACACCATCTGCAGTGACTGCACTCAAATATTTATTATGTAAGTTCCACTACGGAATAGTCAATAAGCTTTGTCAGAGAGCTGATGAGAGTTCAGAAGAGAACGCTGTGTGGCAAGCAGCTTGTGACAGTATAAAGAGACTACAGAAATATATGCATCCAAGGGGAGAGCTGTCAGGCACTTAGAAGTTGGAATATAGCATTCAGTCACTCTCGGTTTCACGAATAAGCACTGGATTATTACATGAAAGGAAACTGCAGTTCTAGCAATACTGTGGAGGCAATACAGGTGCATGTGCTGCCAAGGATGACCTTCCTGACAAGCACCTTATCCTCATCTCAATGCTCTGGATTCTCAGTGACACACTTCACTGTCCCTTTGACATAATGAATACAGACTTCCTCAGAATATTGTCTTAAAACCTTGAACGCTCAAAAGTAGAACGACTAATCTCAAAAAGAGGCAGAAACTCCTCTTGTTCCTTGCTTTCTCTGTTTCTTAAAGCTCTCTTCTGAACTGTTATAGACTGCTAACTTTCTAACAGCCATCATTTTATCTTCCTGAGGCATCTAAGGACCAACAACTATCTCATGAATAGGATCTGGAGTGTTGTGTGCTTCAGGTTGTCTCGTGTGCAGACTAATACTGCCATGCCAGTGTTTGTTCAGCACTTGCCATTGTCTGATACAATAGGCCTGGGTTACCATTTATCAGACCTGTTCTTCCAGCTAGTCTACATTCTGTGCCCTGGCCACTTCCAGGATGGGGAGATTCTTTATGAAGATACTTCCTGAGCCTCCCAAAGGGGCATGATCCCTTTTCAAGAAAACAACAATAATCATGTTCATAATAAATTTAAAACTGAAACAAATGCTCTGAAAAGTATTTTGATATATAGCCCTGATATAATGCTTTTTTTCCTCTTAGCCTTCTTGGTTCCAAGAAAATAAAATACCATCTTTCTACACTTTAGCTGTATTTCATTATCTTTTCCAAAATTTTCATATTTGCAACTTTAGCTGCTTTCTGCAAGTTCAGTGCAAGCTCTGTGGAGTAGCTTCATTGAAAAGAAGTTAAAAAATTATCACTATGCACAAATTAAGTGTAAAAATCCATTAAAATGGAAAGGGTTAGAAATTAGTAATAAAATTTAAAAACTTTATAATTAACATGAGAAAGTTCTGCAAACAAAACGGTGGCTTTGCTTAGAAAATATCTGACCATCTCTTGTAACTCTTCTCACAGAATTGCTCCTGGCACATTTTTTTGCTCTTTCATATATACCCAGCTATAGGTTCTCAGACTCTTTGCAGAAGGCAGGTATGCCCCGTAAACCAAGCACCACAAAGCTCCTGATACAAGTACCTTTAACTGAGATGACCATAAAATAATCCCTTGAATTTACTGTGGAGAGAAATGATCTACTGAATAGTATGAATGCCCTCTGCAGGCAGAACGAGAAACCACCATAATTCTGGGATTTATTTCAGTTTGTCTATTTATGAAGCAGGTTCTAAACAAGTCTATATTAGCCCTTATTAGCCTCTTCTGACATAATCTGAAAATTGTAAATGGTACAGTGGCATCTCCTGATAGCATTGGTATAAATCTACCACAGACTTTTCACCAGTCATAAAAACAGGCTGTGTCTCTACTGCTGAATTATACAGAAACATAGAGAAAGATTGAACTTTGCACCCTTGTTCATCAATGCTGCTTAATTGTTACGACACTCCTGACATGGTGTGACTGTACTAGTTAGTATTCTTTCCTATACCCTCTCTATAATGCTATCTGTGAGTGTTTCACCAATCCCAACAGCTCCTGCACATCCTTCACCTCATTCTAACTATTTTTAGCCAAAAAAAAGTCTCACACTCAGACATGCATGCACACACAAATTATGCCTAGAGCCATAGCAGTACTCTATTTTGTCCAGGGGACATCCAGGGCCAGATGATATATATTTGTATTGTAGATATAACCAGTTCTGTGCCATTTGGCCTCTGATTCTGATCAGGAGACCAGTCCCCTCTCTCTAAAGCCTCTAAAACCAACTGCAAGAGCCAGATTTTGAGGTAATCAATACTGCATTTCCCTGAAGGGACAGTTTAGTGGGGGGGACACCATATGTTAGGTAGCTCACAAGCATCAGGTGAAAATAGTTTCCTGTTGAAGCTGCGATCAAAACACATACTAAACCACCAGGCTTACATAGGCCTGCTCTGATCCTACTGCAGTCTGCCTGCTACATGTTGCCAGAGATTTCAGAGCCTCTGTCACAATCCCCTATTCTTCACAGGAAAATAGCAGTCAGCAACTATTGTATGCCTGAACTCTGTGACATTCAGCCCCATGACCTCCATCTCAGCACATCCATGCTGGTTTTCTGACTGGCCAAGTCTACTGTGGATGAGATCAACAAAAATACAAATATATGCACTCAATTTAAGAGAAGAATGATCTCATCCCCTAGCCAAAGATGAATGTGAATAAAACTGTTTGAAGACTATTATGAATTCAAAGCAGGAAACAAGGCCTTTAAACACAGTTGTTACTGGAATAAGAGGACTGATGGACACCATGTGGAGTGTAGTAAATCTCATCTGCAACAACAGTAACAAAGCAACAAAAGTACTAGAAATCAAAACCAAAAAGTATGGCCATGTGACAAAGAAAAATCTATAGCCATACTTAATTCTAATAGTTGCCATCATCCTTGTTATTCCCAAAGGAGCTCCTGAGAGCTTCCATGAGAACATGCCCAAGACATCTTGCTTCAGGGCGGATTCACTCAAACAAATGGCCTTGATTTCAAGCTGCACATGAGCTGTAGTTCTAAATTCATATGCAGTACAGAGCAAGAGCTGCATTCAAAGACTCTAGCTGCATGGACTTGTTTGTATTTGCCCCTAATTCTGCCATGGAAGTTCAGGTAAAGCATACAGTCCACAAAATCAATATACACCATTACAGTGCTTGTCTTTTCACTAAAAACATGAACAAATTACTTCATTCCTGTATTTCAGAAAGCAATGAGAGGTATTCTGCATATAGGATCTTCAGCTGCCAGCAGAATAAAGAATGGAGCAGAGAACTGTTTGATCAGCTTTGAGTTCAAAGACATATCACAGCATATATAACTTGCAAACTGGATTATTGTGACAGAGGCAGTTATAAAAATACCTTTCTTTTCCTGTTCATACCTACAGCACACTTGAAAATCAGTCTCCATATATATGGATTTGGACTTGCTGGGTAGTCTGATTCATTCTCAGTCTATCAAGGATCTTAAGTCATATTTAAGGTCCATGAAAATCACACTGTATGAATGCTTATACAGTTTTGACTCCTAGTTTATATTTTAGCATTTTTTCTTTTTTTTTTTTTTCTGCAAATGCAGCAGTCTCAGTAGCTTACAGCAGAAAACCTAGCGCAGAGACACGCTTCTCATGGATGCTACAGGTGTGCCAAGCACTGAGGAGTACACAGAGCAACTATAAGAGCTCTGATTATCTGAAAATGCTTTTTTGAAGTCCTGTATTAATGCCCCTCCTTTTATGTGCAACCTAACAGAGAGCAGATAAATCTTACTTTTTCCCCTGATGCATCTGTTAAAACCCTAGTGGCAAGTTTACTTTTAAGAGTAAGTGTAACAATGAGCATAGCAGCAAGAGATCGGTTCCTTGGTTTATTTGCATGCTCTGTAACTTATCTGGTTTGCAAGTTTGTCCTGTTTATAAATTGTATTTTCTCATTTCCAAAGAATGCACAGGTGGTTTGGGTTTTTTTTATATGTTTGGTTGTAAGTGGGATTTTTGTGTGTGTATTTATGCACACATGTCATGTCTACTTCCTAAACGCCACTACAGTTCAAACTCTACTTGATTTTCCTGGAATTTATGTAACCCCAAATTTGTTACTTGCCATAAACTTCTTACGTTAATTGTGAGATATGTAGCTGTCTCCACTGATATGCAAGCTAGCACTGTCTACATCCCTGTCCTGCCAAAGACCAGTCTAATTCATCTTTCCTTCACAAAATGCCACCACCACTATACCATTTGGCACTTTTTTCATTCTTTGTCAACTCTTTTCTTTCCAGTACAGCTGCCTCAAGGCAGTTACTGCCAATGTTAAGCTTTTACTATTCAAACAAACCAGCTTAATTAACTTGCCAATACATTTTATTAAAAACAGACTATACACCTTGGGTGGGTTTTGGCAAAGCTCCCAAGCTAGGCTCCATTTCACACCCTATTGCATAAACTGAAATGAACATTTATCGAGGTGTCTGCAAGTGAAATATCCAAGAAAGCAGGGACTGTAAAGCTGCCAGGTTTCAAAGTACCTGGGCATATCATTCAGAGCATCTAGAATGTAACATGTCAACAGGTTGTCACAGCCACAGACTGAGAATTAACAGGAAGGCAGAGCATGGTAAGTTTTCTGCGTTTTTAACATAGACCGATGCTTACTTTGTGAATATGAAATTAATGTTGAATTTTCTGATTTGCAGGAGGCTTTATGGTTAATAGTGTGCATAAAATTCTCAAGTCTCTTAAGATTATGAATGTATCTTTGCAGCTTAACTCCATTTCAAGCTGGGATTTTTTTTTTTAATTTTTATTAGTTAGTAACTATCATCTGCAGCTCCCATCACTCCTCCAAATATCATTCCAATTATTCTTAAATCTATAAGGCAAACCATCTCAGTATGATTAGGAGGAAAACTAGAGCTTTAACATAAAACTGTTAACATTTGAACTGAAAGTAAGTAATATAAGATAAATGATGAAATTAAACCCAACAATGATCACTGCTAGAAGAAAACTAGTAAGGATTCAGAGATTGGTTTCCAAGAACTGTTGGGTATTCTAGTCCTCCATACTTATTCACATTTCCGTGTAGTTAAGAAATGTGTGTAATAACCATTCCACAAAGAACAAAAAAGAAAAAATAAATGAATTGACAAGGTACCATCACAACCCAGATACGCTGCAATTAATTTTTGAGCACCATCTGCTGGTTTACTTCTAAAACAGCAATTACATTTCTCAACTGCTGGCAATGCTTGGATACTTATCAGGTCTGTATTGACCTATCACATATTTTGTTACGTATTTACTAAAAGTTCCCATGAGTCACGCATTATCATCCTTCTAGTAGAAATAACAGAACTCATGTAATAATGAACAGCTATAGAGAAGATGTGTTGCAAAAGTTAAAATAGCTGCTGTGTTGTTAAAATAGGTTGAGATAAGCCTGTCACAGTGATGTTTTTAAGTGGAAAAGGTTTCTTAAGGAAACTGAACATGAAAGCAACTTGGCCACTGTTTTTGTCTTAACATGCCATATGTCACCCCTACCACAACTCTTTTCAGCAAGGAAAGAAGAGGTATCACTGCCATCTTTTATTTCTTGCAGATTCTTAGACGCTACTGGAAAAAGTTATAGAGAAATCCAGACAGAACCTCACCTTCAAATATATTCTTATGATTACTTCTTGCTCACCTCTTGCTCCTAGCAATACAGTGGCATCTGGTTTTTCTTTTGTCTTTCTCCTTACGCCTTTCCAGTAAGACAAAGATCTAACATTTCCTTTAGGACAAGGTCCTGTGTTAGGAGCCTGGATTTTGATGGGGTTAACTATTAGCAAATCTGGAGTCTTATTCTTTTCTCCTTCTCCCTAAACACTAAATAAATATTTGCTTAGGTTGCATTTATGGAAATATTTTGTAATAGAAAAAATCTGTACTTGCTTTCTGTTAAAGATTATTTGTTTCCAGATTGAATTGACTTGTAATGTCCAGTTATGAAGACAGAGTTTGAGTCTTTCCACTTTCTTCCTATGCTTCTGACAAATGTACTTAAATACCAAAACCACATATAATGAAGTATTTTTAAAATATCAAATAATTTAAATAAAAATTAGTTTCAGTATCAAACCGAAGGTATAACCTGCAAGGCCTAGATATAAAATGCTGGTCTGTTGATATGCTGAACAGTTATTTACTCAATTTTAATACTGAATTATTGAATAGTCACTAACAATTTTCAATTGAAATATTAATTTATTTATATTCCACAATTGCTCTGTCTGCTGCCCAGAATATTGTAGTCAGTCTGAGTATATTCTCTATATTGGTCAGTATTTCTCTGTAGACTTGTCAAGAGTAAAATCATGACTCCTACAATAGCCAACAAATGCTTAAACCTTTTTTCTTTTTTCATGTTAAGCAAATAGGACAGCTTCTGCATTTTTAGTTAACCATATATGTTCAGGGCTGAGACTTTGGATGCCTGTGGAGGCTCACAAAAATTTAAATCCAAGTAAAATAGCATGCAGACTGCTACTGTTCATGAATGGAGTCTTTTCAGAATTAAAATATGCTTCATACTTCAAGGAACACTAACACTTCATACAAGAGAAAAAAACCCCACCCAAGTTAGTCTGTATCAAAATGGTTCTAAAAGGAGAAAATGCAGTGAATTCTTAATACCCATTAGGAACTTGCAGGAATCCCAAGGGCATCGATAGAGTTTCATTTACAAGAATACTAAGAGTAGAGTTAGTCCAAAAGTGAAGAACCTGGAATAAATATAAATGTTTCTGCAATTCCTTTATATTCCAATTAAGACATTATTTTTGCATTTGCAAAACAGCAGTTTAAAGTTCTGCTTTGTGCTCTCTTGTTTTTTCTGAAAGGGGTAGGTCTAGTATAATGAAACTATATAAACCCCTTTTTATTTATCATAGTTCTATGGAGAAGGAAAATTAACTAAAAATTTTAACACAACAGTTTATCTAGTTACCTGGTTGTACCTAGGTTTTTTTTGCTTCATTTCTTCCCACTTCATCTTTTCCCACTAACAACTTTTTTCTTTTGGGTCACAGTGATATTCTTCATAAACCTGTACCAGCCCCATGACACTCTCTAGTGCCTAGGGACATCCTGATGCACAGGATCTGTTTTATAATTCAACACTGGCACCATTCCATTTGTAGGAAATAGCTAGAAGATGTTGCATAAGTTGCAAACTGTCACCATAAACATCTATTACTTGTAAAACATTCTCAACAGTTTAAAAATACAGTCCAATGAAATGCAATTTACATTGTTAAAATACTGATGTTACAAATGAGTTCCAAGTGAATTCCCAGCTTATAGCTAACTATAGAACAACAAACACAATGTTGGGGTTTTTTTGGCCCTAGTTTTGGAAGCATTAACCATCAGTTGGGAATATCTGCAAATTTTCAACAAAGTTCCTTCCTCGGTTCCAGGAGGCTCCTCTTTTGATGCCCTACTAAAGTTTCAGGATGTTTTTTTCTGTTGCATCCTGCTTTAGGTCCAAGATAAAAGCCCTCTTGTAAGTCCCCTACAAGTTTCACATTCTTCCAAGGAAAAAAATTACAATAGAATGTCCATCTAAGGAAGAACTGCATCCTAATAAAAGAAGGTGGGAACAGACTGCCAGCAATTAATAATACAAAGTAGCATGCAACAGAACTTGGAAAATTTTTAAGAGCTAATTTTGCTCCACGAAGTGCACAGCTCTTTATTGTTACAGATTGAGTTAATTTGTATATCAGAGTATTTCTGTCTATTGAGGAAGATTTGCATTTTAAATGTTTATATTGATTTCCTGGTTCAGCTGTTGTTTAATAACAGTAGATGCTGCCAAAGTGAAAGATTAGTTTCAAGTTTCCTTGCATATTTATGCATTGCGCTGACCTTTTTAGTCAATACTTACAGCGGACTTCAGAACAGACATAGATGAATAAAGCAGTTCCCAAAAGCTTTCATTTGTTTACAGCAAGTAGACTTGTTAGCATCTTTACCATTGGTATTCTTAGGCAATACAAGATTGGATATTTGCAGAAAGCAGATAAAAGTGTCAGTTCTTAACTTAAGATAACAAGCTTCCTGTGCCATCTTATCTGTTTTACATATGCAAGAAATGAAACGGTCTCTCATCTCATAGTTACTCAGTTTCATAATGAGTAACTTGAAGTATAATGGCATGGGTCTTCAGGGCACCTGCAGATCTACAGGATCAAGAGGTACACCATTCCACTCTTGTCTCTCTACCTACAAGGCTAGAATACTATTCTAGCTCACTCACTCTAATAGTCTTTTCCTATCACAGCGCCTTGTAAATCATTTAATGCAACAGACTGCAAACACAGGGTTGAAGGGAGGAGTTATGAGGAGAAAATGTATATATTATGCCATTGATTCCCACTGCTTTTGTAGCTGAACCCAAATTAAGAAAATTGACAGTGCTTCACACCTCTAGGGTCTAGCTCCCCTTTTCCTCTCTACAACATGCTGGTTTAAGATCGCTGCATCCATATGCTTCTCCCACGGTTTGGACAAATACAACAGAGTCTACCAGCAATGATCTGACAGGCCATCAATTTCACCATTGAGGTCTACCCTTGTTTTATAAAACCTGAATTAAATTACATCTCATTTCTGAACGACTCAAAATGTCAATTATCCTATGGTAACTGGGTAACTTCGCACTTGTCCCAGCTCTCCAGGCAGGCTTCATGATGGCTTATAAGGTCTCTGGAACGACAAGCACACTATAATCTGTTCTTTCATAATCATAATTTCAGAAATCTTTCAGATTACCGCACAAAATAGAATCACAGAACCAGCTAGGTTGGAAATGACCTTTAAGATCATCAACTTCAACCATTACCCCAGGACTGCCAAGACCACCACCAAACATGTCACCGAGGGTCTCATCTACATGTTTTTTTAATACTTCCAGGGACAGTAATTCAATCGCTTTCCTGGGCAGCCTGTTCCAATGCCTGACCAGCCTTTCTGTGAAGAAATTTTTCCTAATAGCCAATCTAAGCCTTCCCAGTACAGCTTGAGGCTGTTACCTCTTCACTTGTTACTTGGGAGAAAAGACCAACCGCCACCTCAGTACAACCTCCTTTCAGGTATGTGTAAAGAGCGATGAGGTCCTGCGGGCTATGCGATTTCTGATACAGGCCAGGATGCAACTGGCCTTCTTAGCCACCTGGGCACAAGCTGGCTGATGTTCAGTGGCCATCAATCAGCACCCCCAGGTACTTTTCCATGAGCAGATTTCCAGCCATTCTTCCCCAAGTCTGTAGTTGCATGGGGTTGTTGTGGCACAAATGCAGGACCTGGCACATTGCTTTGTTGAACCTCATACCACAGGCTTCAACCCATCAATCCAGCCTACCCAGATGCCTCCACAGAGCCTTCCTATCCTTCAGCAGATCAACACTCCCAGCCAACTTGGTGCTGTCTGCAAATTTACTGAGGGTGCACCTAATCCCCTCGTCCAGATCATCAATGAAGGTATTAAACAACACTGGTCCTAACACCGAGCCCTGAGGGATACCACTAGATGCCAACTAGATGCAACACCATTCACCACCACTCTTCGGGCTTGGCCATCCAGCTAGTTTCCAACCCAGCAAAGAAACCACCTATCGAAGTCACAAGCAGCCAATTTGTCCAGGAGAATGCTGTTGGAGACAGTGTCAAATGCTTTACCTAAGTCCAAATAGACAACATCCACAGCCAACACCCACAGCCAACACATCCTCATCAACCAGGCAGGTCACCCTATTGGAGAAGGAGATTGGGATGGTCAAGCAGGACCTGCCCTTCATGACCCCAGGCTGACTAGGCCTGATCGCTGACTAGGCTTGATCCCTGCCTTCTCCCACATGTGCTTTGTGATCCCACTTATGGTCATCTGCTCCCTGACCTTCCCGGCACTGAGTTTAGGCTGACAGGCCTGTAGTTTCTGAGCTCCTTCATGCCTTTTTTATAGAGAGGCAAAAATGGGCTATACCATAATCTTTTTGTACAGTTTAAAAAATACTGTCTTATTAAAAGAAACAATCTTTTTTTTCATCCCACTGCCCAGTCATTGGACGGGAACAGATTTAATATATGCTTTTAAATACATGAATGGAGTCCAAGAGCATAATTTGTCTCACACCACAGGCAGACTAGCACTCTTACAAATGTTTGGTGTCAGCATACAGCATGCCGCTAATTTAGAATGTTGTAAAACACTGTGTTATGGTATTGTTTTATATCCTACCTCCTTCAAAATTTAATTTTAGGGATTTATATCTTCTCTGCAAGACAGCTAGCTACATAGTCCTGAGAACACAATAATCCTTCTGTGAAAACTCATTTTATTTTAAGACATCTATTATTCTGTAGTAGGCCAGTGCCAAGAATTTTAATGTAAAGAAAAATAGTTGGAAAAGACTTTGTGCTTCATACATCAGAGGCCTGTGCTGGGCTCAGATCCACAAGACAGACAATCCTTTCTCTGAAAAAAATAAAAGAGAAAACATGGAAAGAGAAGTAGTAAATGTGCAGAAGTGAATGTATGTAACCTGAACATTGTTTAAATAGGTCCACATTTCATCATCTCTTTTCCAGTTTTTTGGTGGTGGCTTTTTTTGCCTGTTTTGGTTTTGTTTGTTTTGAAGTTTTGGTTGGAGCGTTTTTTATTTGGTTTGTGGTTTCTTGTGTGTGTGGTTTAATTGTTTGGGGTTTTTTTTGAGGGGGAGTGTTGTATGTTACTGTCTAGTCAAGTGACTTCTTCAGTTAAACAGTGTAGGAAGATATTTGTATTTGTCTCTTCTCAGCTAACATACCTCTGCAATAGGACAGAAAAGAGCCTGAAACCTACTTGCTGAAGTTCATTAGAAATATTCTTTTTCTATGATAGATAAAAAGTAGGGTGGAAGGAAAAAGCTAGTGCTTAGTATAAGGGAAACAGTTTTAAATAGAGCTCTGTAATCATGAAATGCTTTTTTCCCTCTAAGGTCTATCTTAATCATTTACATTCAATCCAAACAGTTTAGGCTTTAAAAGAAAATATATGTCTTTTGCCCTCAAAATTATCTTTCAAATGAGTTGATATGAAAGGCAGCCAAAATTAGACAACTGTCACTTCATCAAAATGTTACATGACCCCAGACATGCCTCCTTTGATGAGCTAATTAGCATCCCAAGAGAGCCAGGCCTGCCCTGTATTTGAGCATATTCTGTACAATAGGCAGAGTACTCCTTTTTCACAAGAGTTCTCATAAGCACTAAAAAAACTAGAATAACTACTGAACATTTTGGCTACATAAATAAGGTATTTGACACTTGTGTCCTTTCCAGAGGAGCCACAAAATGCAACAAACCAGGTATGGAAACATCTTCTAGGCCTTTTTTCCCCAAAAAATATTTGGCCCAAAAATAAAAGCAAACGGACCCTCTGTTACCCAGTGATGTATTTATGCTATTCATTCATGATGGGGACAAAATATAATGATAGGGTAACAGTACAATATGGCCAAGGTATAAGGATTACTGCTTATATTACTACAACACATATGGGGCCTTCTCATCAATCAGAAGCCACTGTACTAAGAAGTATATGAAAACACACACACACACAAAGATACTCCCTGCCTCTAGAAACAACATACCACCACAAAATCTCAGTCAGTCTTGGCAGGACAGCAATATCACCACTGTCAGTTTTTCCTGCCACTACCAAGACAAAGGACACTGCTGAAGAGTCAAAGGAAAATCGGGGATAACTCGAATAGTCTGTGTGGATTTATTTTAGTACAGAGCTTTTTACTTCCTACAGCTGAGCCTGCTAAGTGAACTGCTTGAACATAAGCTTCCCACTTAAAGCTAATATGCATGATCCCACCTAATACAGGTTTTACAGAATGACATCTGTAATTTATTCCTACAGTGTCTAACAGTAATTTTCACTTAGTTTCCAACTTTCTTTTTATATCTTCAGCACTTGTATGAATTCAGTAAGTTCATGAACTTTACTGGGAATTTCCAGGGTTTAGGGGCCATTGGCCCCTTTAAGAAACCACGTGAAAATTTAGACCTTCCTGAAGTTTTCTTGAATGCCCCTCTGCATGTGATTTTGGAATTCTACACAGCAACAATAGCTTTTCCATACATTGTCTTATGAAGCATCTAGAATCAACATTTAGGTAGGAAGGAACAGCAAAATAAGCAGAAAGAGGAATAACCAAATAATCTAATTTATCTCCATAAAGTTTTGAGGCATGTTGAATTTGTACTAAGCCTGTACTTGAATCTCATCTTCAATAGCACTGGATGACAGGAAAAATGGAAAGCTTCTGCTTATTTCCTTCACCAGCCTGAATTCAAATCCTTTACTTTGTTGAATTTATGCCAGTTCTAAGAAAAATCCAAACCACAAATGTTGCAACAGTTTCTAGGCTGAAACTCAAGAACTGCTTTTTAAAATTAAATCTCCACGTTACAGAACTACTATAAAATTATAAAACTCTGCGCTTTATGTTTGGGTTTTTTTGTTTTCTCCTTTCTTCTTGCTAAGTGAATGTGTTCAATCTCATGTTTTGCACTCAATACATTTGTTTATTCTGTCACTTGTTTGTCTTTCTCCCTAACTTTGATTCAGTGCTCATGCTAGACAGAGTCCAAATAAATCCTAACCCTACATTTGGTTTTTTTGCTACTGAGTCAAAAATACTAAATAAATAGAAAAATATCTTCCTGTATCAGATCCAGATAACATGCGTGATATGAGATATAAACATTTTGTGTGGGAAAATATACAGGATTATGTCCATTTAGTAAACCTGAGCCATTCTGCTCCCCCTCCATAGAGAAACTTGAGGAAAGAAGATTCTCTAGGAAGGCTATGGTAGTACATGGGGTTTGCTCATCTGACAAATTTTCAGGAGAAAGTATTTTGTGAACATGCAAAAGTCTGTGATTGGTAAAAAGCACACTGCTCAAGAAAGTCAGAAACTGTCTGCTTAGCTTCTGTAAGAATGGTAATTGTACATCTGGTGTCCTGAAATGCCTTCTCAGCTAGAAAGAGGAACTTGGAAGAAATAGAGAGTCACACTACCAGATTTTGATGTGAAAAACCTGCCAGTAAGTGCTTGTGGAATATTGCTGCTCTCCTTCTGCCTGGATTCCATGAAGTCCTGTCACCACAGAGCATTTGGAGTCAGGGATATCACTGCTTCCAGCACTCCTTCCACTTTTGCACACAGCACGCCTCTGCTTGAAGTACTACGGATCCTGCACATCCTGAGGCCAGTGAGTGCATCCCAATGGATTTTACCAAACTAGAACAAACTCCAGTTTGCACTGTTAACAAGCCAAACCAAGACAAAAAATTTGAAAAGATATGAAGATAAAAAAGAAACCTTTATCATACTGAAATACCAAGAGCCAGAGGTTGTGATTTGTTCAGCAGTTAAGCAATGCTAAATCCCTCTAGCTTACCAAACCTACCTTATACCTACAAATCTAAAATATATTCTTCAGTGCAAAAGTCTATTCAATAGTATAAAACAGGTAGTAACCAGTTTTCGTTTATTCTCAGTAAGCTCCACTAAAACTACCAGATTGTAAATTGCTGCTTTTGCCTTATTTTCTTTTTAGTTACAGAAAGACATTTCTGTTTGAAGATTAAAGTATATTCACTAGTAATTCTTCAGTGTTGTGATTTCTTTGCTGTAAGTTTCATTTCACATTTTTGTATCTTTTTTTACTGTTGCAACAACACTTACCTACTGTCATATTGATATGATCTTTATATCTTTAAATGCTTTCTGTATTGCTTTAGTGATAGGTACAACTTGATTTTTGGGAGTCTTAACTGCTTCTAAAAAACATCGGCTATCACAGTTTTTATTAAGAAATAAAAAGACGCTTC